>CAWUFW010013081.1:137500-498398 GCA_963921515.1 Calotriton arnoldi
ACGGGGGTCCACCGTTGCCCGGGGAGGCTCGCCCCGGCCTGGCTGCTTTCAGAAGCAGGAGCCGGGGAGCAGGGGTGGCTGGCTTTATCCTCTACGCTGGCGGAGCGTAGTTTTCTGCCCACCCCTAATTTGGTTGCCAGTGTATTGAGGTGCAAAATCACCCTTGAATCAACATTATCTTAAGTATGGAAGACTCTCTAGAATACATATCGCATTTATGTTCAAAACCACTTTTAGGTTCAAACTCTCTTCAAAGTACAAAATCACTATTAATGCAAAGTAAGCTGCATTGTTTTATCATTGTTAGGAGTAAAATCACATTTTTGTGAATATCACATTGAGGTGTTAAATAACCCATGGTGCAGCATTTGCAAAAGTGCAGAAACAGTTTTAGGAGCACACATCAAATGTAGGTGCTAGGTGAAGAATCATCATTGGCGAAATATCAACAGGAGTATGAAAACTATTTTAGGAGTACAAATGTGCATTATGTGCTTCAGGTGCAGTGAGTGGAGACTTCACACTCCATTCACTGCACAGGGAGAAACTCATTAGGCAGACAGGCAAACACATTTATAGTCGCTAGCTAACTATAAATTAAATACACCTCTGTCCTGAAAAAATGTCAATGACACTTTCTTCAAGAAATAGTTGTAGGAGACTGACCCAGGAAAGTTGACTGCTCACAGAACTAAAGCACTTCTCTTTATAGGTTTTGGTGTTGATAACATGCGCTCCGGTGGACAAGTAAAGCTATGAGGACACAGATCTAAAATGTGATTTTTAGAAGGACAGAAGGAATTCTCAAACGAGTTTTGACAGTCCAACAAATATCACTTCAAATAAGGATGAGAAATCAAGTATGAAAAGTAAAATTGAATTGAAGCATATGGAAAAAATATGACAATAAATTAAAACTGTAATAAATTATAACCACTGATAACATGAGTGCCGCTGACAAGATAGTTAAAAGAACTGGGGAAGTGCAATGCCAAATAGTTTCTGCTGTCAGGAATGGAAAACTACTGTAATTTTACAGTTGATTTACCATTGCTCCAAGGAATCTTCCCTTAAAATACGCTGGCTGGCTTCCTCTGAAATGACAGAGGGGCTACAGTGTAAAATAAATACATTTAACAACACAAGATTCAAATTTGGCAGTGGAAACATTTTGATTATGATTGTTCTTTGAAATGTTATAATGTGTACAGCTTTTTTAAGAACGAAGGGAGTGATTAAGGAAAGATGCCAGACAAGCCAGGACTCAGGAGTATAGAGCCAGTGACTTGATTATATGGGGTCTGATTTCACAGGATGTGATGTGTTGGCAGATGTAAGTATGTGGATGAGCTCAGTGAGAGAGTGGGCGGAGGCCTGGAGTAGTGGAAAGGGTGGGTGAAAAATAGAAGGATGGATGTTGGAGGATTACAGGGGATAGTTTCAAGGTTATTTCTAACAATGGAAATTGGAGAGGAGAAAAAGAGACAAAATGCCTGATTTAAATCCCAGCGGACGGGTACTGCATCACAACGGCAACAGTTATCCCATCCATCAAAATATAAACCCCATTATATTCTATGGGATTTAAATTTCGGCGGATGGGATAGCCATCACCTTTGTGATGGAGTAACCCAACCGACAAGATCTAAATCAGTACCAGAGACCTCAATTACTATACAATTGCATTACTCTCCCAAAAAATAGCAATACCCTGCACATTGTTCTTCATCAGATGTGATTAAAAAATGGCAAATACGAGTTGTGCCCTGAAAACGTGACATAAAAATGCTTATGTTAGTGCTTACTGCATCAAAATCTGCATGACCCAGTATTACTCAGCTTATTCACATGGTAAATGTTGACAGGGTTGACCTGCCGAAACTTATCAGGTGAAAGTTCCAACTGTTGCATTTTAAAGACAACCCTATCAATTCAACTCCCTAACAAACAGTGGTTTGGACTGGGGTCGGAATTTTATGAGGCCCACCTAATCGAGGCTAACAGCCTTAGCCAAGAGATGGTACAAGGGTGTAGCTTAGTCAATAAAGTTAGGGGGGTGAGTGTGAGATTTCCCAAAAAGGAGCGGGGACTAACCCAATAAAAAGCAAAGGGCAGGCTGGGGCCAGTGGATGGTGGTAATGGGCAGGGTTAGGGGTACTAGTTTACAGTTATTCGTAAAAGTAAAGCTAGTCAGCATAGGGCTTTATGAGACAGTTTGGACTGAGTTGTCACCTCTAGTCCAGTTACTCCTCACAACAATCAAGGGCAGAAAAGACAGGAAGATCAGGCTAGCATAGGGCCCCTACTCAAGCTCAACAAAACAGGTTTATGATGGGCAGCATGAGCAGGCCTTTTATTAGCCCACGCCCAGCAGCAGCCTCACTTGGAACAAGAGCGAAATCGGGGAGGCCAGCTGGCTAAGTGAAAGCTGTGAAATAGTAAAAATGATGCAGAATACCAAGCAATGTGTAATGGCATAAGGCAACTAAACCTCTAGGACAGGGACATTTTGAGCTACCTAGACTATTATACATTTGTGAACTTAGGCACTTACACAGCAGGGAATTGTTTATCCCTATTTCTTTCTTTTTCCCTTTTAATATAACATATAGAAATGGTATCACAAATTTAAAGACATTATAGCCATGGATTTGTGTGCTGAATGGCATTGCAATTTGTTTTGTTCGACTATGATATACTGTTTTCCATTGTTTGGTCTCATAAGGTTGTAAAGTTTTGAGCTGCCTTTCCTAATTAGGCTAATTTTGTTGGCATTCTTTATGGCTTTGGTAGGTTTAATGTAACCTTTTCACTATAGCTATGAAGATTGATGATATGATACCATTTCTCAGTATAACTTGAAAGGATGTGCCTCTACGGGGGCAAATACTTAGACAACGGTATGCCTTTGATCTGTATTGTGCATATGAAGGTCACAGTAATTGCGTCTAATGTGTACTGTTGTAGTATGACGTGTGGTTTGAGCTGGATGCACTACTGATGTAGCAAACACTGCACCATCTGGATGGCTTTTAGCTGATTGACTGCCCCAGGAGCTCTCTCCTCACCCACTGGAATGTGACAGGACACTACAATGCAAAGGCCTGAAGGACAGTTATGATAGACAGGGTAGATGGAACCTTGCAGGAGCATAAAGAGGATGACAGGAGCAAGTCCAGCCTAAAACCACCACCGAACACACCGTGCACAGCAGAAGATGAGCAGCAAAAAGGAAAGGGGCAAGTGGAGGCAAAGGTTACACAGGAATATTTGCACAAAAAAGCTTTAACCCCTAAAGTATCATAATTAAACCTCAAGTTTGCAGTTTAACATTACATGTAATGCCCTGGTGCATGTACATTTAGGGGTCGATTCTGATTCGGGCCGGAAAAAGCACCGACCGACTCGGAGCCGGAAATTATACCGACCGACACGTACCTGTGGCGCCCGACACGCCAAGTACGATGCAAAGCGTGCAAAATCCGACCGACACGTACAGAACCCAAGCCGAACGACCGAGCCGCACGGAAAACAGCAATCCGGCCGGAAAAACACGCGAATCGAACCGACCGACACGCACCCGGAACAAATCCGACCGAAACGTACACGCGAACTCCAAACCGCAAAGTACGATGCAAGGCGCGAAAACCACGACCGAGTCGGACGGAGGACAAGCCGCACGACCGACACGCATACAAAACCGAGCCGAAGCAACACAAAACACCGCGACCGACGCGTACGCAGCATAGAAAACTGCACAAACACAGCGTGAACGAAACGGAGAACACCGTACGAGACAAATGCAGGGTCCGACTCGGTCACAAGAACGTTTCCAACATGCACAGACAGTACAAAGGAAAAATCACACAAAAAAAGGCCAAACAAGCAATTACAAAGCCAATAAATACTGGGGGGTGGAGACAGAGAACAAAGACACACCCACAACTCCACCCATATAAAGGACACAAATCACAACCATGATCCTTTGCAAATGCCATTCCACTGCCAGCACCCAAGAGACAGCAACCACACACCCACAGCTCATCCCTCACACAAGCCACACACCATCAGCACACCAACAAATACCTACCTCACATACACCCAGCAAAACACACACTCACACACCCTCACCTGCACACCAACACACACATCACTCACCATCACCACCCATCACCATGCCCCCCAAGAAGAATCACAAGTTCCTAGATTGTGAATTGGAAGTCATGGTAGACGAGATCCTCAGGGTAGAGCCACAGCTGTTTGGCACACTGGTCCAACAGACCCCCATCTCCCAGAAAACCAAGATGTGGGAGAGGATCATCAACAGGGTGAACGCACAATCACCATGTCTGCGCACAAAGACCGACATCCAGAACAGGTGGTATGACGTGCGCAGGAGGGTCCGGGACCTGCTCAAGAAAGACTACCTCCTGAGCCAATACACCGGCAGTGGCCCTCCTGCCAAGCCAGTATACCTCAGGCCCTGGGAGGAGAAGGTGCGGGCCATCCTTCCGCCAGTGAGCGTATATGGACTAGAGAACATCCCAGAGCCTGGTGAGTACACAACAAATGTACACAATATTCTGCCACAAAACACACACACATCACTGTCAAGGGGAGAGTCAAACCATGCACTCATAGCAATTACACAGCAACCTGAACAGAATCATCCCAAAATGTGTATGTCAGTCAGATAAACACAACACATGCCATCAAAAAAGTTACATCCAACCGTGCCATCACATGTACAAACACAACTACAACTACAGCTAGGCAGTGGCACAAATAGAACTAACAAACACATCCAGACATGTAGCCACCACAACAACACCAACACACAGTGAAGACCACTGAAAGGAAGGAATTCTGTGTATGCTGGCCAAGTCAGTGTAGCCAATAGCATCATGGGAGTCGTAGTCACACATATTGCTCCCCCCAACTGTCCCATCAACACCACCATGAACCATGCGCACATCACAGGGAGTGGAGAAGGACTCACAAGATGGCTGACACTGGCAACTGCTGTGGGGAGCACAAGGCCCTGCTGGCAACTGTGCACCAACAAACAGCAGGACACCACTGACTGACATCCTGAGAGACAACTTCCACTCCCTGCAATGCAAGCACGTTCCATGGTGGGATATCTGACTGGCTGGGTGGGAAGGAGGACTTGCAGCACTGACCATAGTCACAAGCACCTCCCCTCACACCCCCTCAACACAAACTCCACAGAACCCACCTGGTAGAATGCAATGCCTCCCATCCTAACTCAAGATCCCACAAAGAACCACCACCCTGGGTTATGTTGTGTGAAGCACAGGGACACTCTTGGGACTTTTAGCCAAACAACTGCCAGGACAACACTCCCAGCCATCCTGTCAGCACAGCCACCCCACCCCACAGGGAAGCAGAGTCAAAAGGAAGGAAGCATGAGCATGCTGGGAAGGGGGGTGGAGGCAATAGCATGATGGGAGTGGTAGTCACAGATATTGCTCAGCCTCACAACTGGCCCATCAACACCACCCTGAACCATGCTCACATCACAGGGAGTGGAGAAGGACACACAAGATGGCTGACACTGGCTACTGCTGTGGGGAGCACAAGGGCATGCTGGGAACTGCACACCAACCAACAGCAGGACACCACTGTCAGCCATCTTGCCATTGCCCTCACACCCACACACACTGAACTCCCCACAAAAGCAAGTAAGTATGGGAATGCTGGGAAGTGGGGTGGAGGCAATAGCATGATGGGAGTGGCAGTCACAGATATTGGTCACCCCCACAACTGTCCCATCAACACCACCCTGAACCATGCTCACATCACAGGGAGTGGAGAAGGACTCACAAGATGGCTGACACTGGCAACTGCTGTGGGGAGCACAAGGCCCTGCTGGCAACTGTGCACCAACAAACAGCAGGACACCACTGACTGACATCCTGAGAGACAACTTCCACTCCCTGCAATGCAAGCACGTTCCATGGTGGGATATCTGGCTGGCTGGGTGGGAAGGAGGACTTGCAGCACTGACCATAGTCACAAGCACCTCCCCTCACACCCCCCTCAACACAAACTCCACAGAACCCACCTGGTAGAATGCAATGCCTCCCATCCTAACTCAAGATCCCACAAAGAACCACCACCCTGGGTTATGTTGTGTGAAGCACAGGGACACTCTTGGGACTTTTAGCAAAACAACTGCCAGGACAACACTTCCAGCCATCCTGTCAGCACAGCCAGCCCACCCCACAGGGAAGCAGAGTCAAAAGGAAGGAAGCATGGGCATGCTGGGAAGGGGGTTGGAGGCAATAGCATGATGGGAGTCGTAGTCACAGCTCTACATCCCCCACCACATGGCCCAGCAAGCTCACACTCACGCATGCACATCCCACAGAGAGTGGAAAGGCCCATCAAAGATGTCTGACACTGTTGCTGTGTCGTGGGGAGCACAAGGGCATGCTGGGAACTGCACACCAACCAACAGCAGGACACCACTGTCAGCCATCTTGCCATTGCTCTCACACCCACACACACTGAACTCCCCACAAAAGCAAGTAAGTATGGGAATGCTGGGAAGTGGGGTGGAGGCAATAGCATGATGGGAGTGGCAGTCACAGATATTGGTCACCCCCACAACTGTCCCATCAACACCACCCTGAACCATGCTCACATCACAGGGAGTGGAGAAGGATTCACAAGATGGCTGACACTGGCTACTGCTGCGGGGAGCACAAGGCCCTGCTGGGAACTGTGCACCAACAAACAGCAGGACACCACTGACTGACATCCTGAGAGACAACTTCCACTCCCTGCAATGCAAGCACAGTCCATGGTGGGATAACTGACTGGCTGGGTGGGAAGGAGGGCCGGCTGTCAACCAAATACAACCAATGCAGACCATGTTCACACCCCAACAAATACATAGAAATGCCCAAATAATGCAGGACAATGTGCCACACCAAAATCAACCCCTGACTGTGACGACTTAGGACAATGCAATGTACAGGCCCGCACCCAGAGGCACAGTCACAACTGTCAGGTGCGTCAACCATTGATGCCTGCAGAAACATAACATACATTGTGTGTGTCTCCCAAAAACAGGTGATGATGGGGACACAGCAGCAGACGCTGAGGAGTCCCAGTCCCAGGCTCAAGAGGATGCGGAGCTCACTGGTGTCGTACAGCCTCTGCCCTCCTCGGACGAAGAAGACCAACCTGGCACATCCGGTGCAAGTCTACATGCAGCACCAGCAGGACCACCAGCTGCAGCACCAGCAGGACCACCTGCTGCACCCCTGCACCCACCCCTCCAACGACTGTCACCACAAATACCATCCCTGCCGACATGGACAGAACAAGGAGCAACACCAGCACAGGGACCCTGGACCAACCTGGGGCCATGGACACCACCACCACCACCAACCCCCAAGGTGGACCAGGGTCATCTGTGCGTGCCACTGCACGCACTGCACATGTCAGCAGGGGTGGTGGGAGGGGTGGGAGACAGAGGTCGCTGCTTGCAGAGGTTGCTGGTGTGCATGATGACCCACAACTGGTACGCATAGCTGATGCGTACCAGTCCAGCACCGGAGACCTCAGCCAGGTAGTGGGGCTCCTCAGAGACATGAAACAGCAGCAGGCTGCCCATCATGCCCGCTTGGACTCTCACATGTCCCACGTGGAGTCACACATGTCCCGCGTGGACTCACACATGTCCCGCGTGGAGTCCAAGTGGGATGCACTGCATGAGATGACGGCGGTGCACAGGGACATTTTACAATGCCTCCGCCAGATGAACAGCAACCAGTCCACACCTCCCTGTGTGCCAACAACATCTGGTGCTGAACAAACTGCAACTGCCACAGGGAGGGAGGATGACTCTGGCGGAGAGTCCCCTGCACCGCAGCAGCCTGTACTTGAGGGCCCCCCCCAAGAAGAGGGGTCGTCCGAGGAGGGGCAAGTGAGAGGCCGATGGCCAAGCGCAACTCCCAGGAAGCCTGAACCTGTTCTGGATGTTCACCTTTGTGCACAGACTGTTCACCCTGCTGACGGCAACACTACTCCCACACATTGCATGGGGAGTACAAGTTGGACCAATGTCTCAGACAACTGTGGCCCCGATACTGGGGATTTTGTCTACCAGGACTTTCAATTCACCTAGGAACTTCTGATTGCAAGCTTTATGTACAGCACTACCCATCCTATGCACTATTCACACAAATGTATCACAATAAACACACTAATACACCATACTTGCCTCTGTTGTGATTCCAACGTGGGTGCTGTTATGGGGATGATGAACTGCAAAATTACACTGTGTATGCGAACTGCAACATTAAGTACAACACAGGCATGTGAGTAAAGGCAACGTGACACATATGAGGGAGACACACCACCAGGGCTACACAACACATACACACCTAGGCCATCTGACTCATTGCCTACACTGATGTTGCCAGGGAAGACGGTGCAATGCACATACACCACACCCATTCCCAGTTGTAGTCAAGTAGCCCACAGGTGCAGTAAGCAAATGGCAGTCAAATGTGTGACCACAGACAACGCACATCACAAAGTGAAGCACAGGTTTATTACACAGTTGCAACATGTCGTAACCACTACAGATGCAAGGTAATCCCACCTGGCAGCGGGCACACAGTCAACAACTGTAGACGGAAGGAAGTCCATGGGTGTGGCGCACATCACCTGTAGGGACACAACAGCTACCACCCTGGAAGTGCAATCACGTCGTCGGTGGACATAGTTGACCAAACGAATCTGAAAGTACCCTGTGAAGGACAGAAATGACACACAGTCAAAAGCAATGGAGAACAGGACAGAACAGCAAAACTCATGCACAATACATGTTACAAGATACCCACCCAGAACCAAGTTAGCATGTCAACACTGTTGGGGAGTACAGCCCACCTGTAAGCACACATCGCAACACACATCCAGTCAAGTAGCCCATGGACACACTCCAACAGCACCAGAGCACCACCTACACATATCATGCCAACTCACATCATTGACATGACACCTCAGGATACTCACATTCAGCTAAAGAAGTTGGTGATGAGCTGTGTGCGGACATCACCCTCATCATCATCATCATCACTGGCATTGTGGTCCAGGCCAGGATCCTCCACAGGTGGCGGATGTTGGTCATTGTCATCCTGGATGAGAGGCAACTCCTTCCGCACTGCCAGGTTGTGGAGCATGCAGCAGACAATGATAATCTTGCACACTTTCGCAGGGGCATATGGGAGGGACCCTCCGGTCTTGTCCAGGCAGAGGAAGCGGCTCTTCAGGAGACCAAATGTCCGCTCAATCACTCTCCTGGTCTGACCATGTGCCTCATTGTAGCGCATCTGGGCTGGTGTCACAGGGTTCCTGAGGGGTGTCAGCAACCACGGCATGTTGGGGTATCCCGAGTCACCTACGGACAGACAAGTGCACATTAGCTGACTTGGAAAAGTGGGCGGAATACTACAGATCAGATCACACACAATGGCACAAAGTCAGTACACACCGACAAGCCAGGCACGCTGGTTCTGCATCTGTGCCATCATCCTGGGGATGCGACTACTCCTCATCACAAAGGCATTGTGTGCTGAACCAGGGAAACGGGCACACACGTGTGTGATGGTCATATCTGCAAGACACACCACCAGTGCATTGACCGAGTGGTAGTGCTTGCGGTTCCTGTAGGCCTGCTCCTGGGCCTGTGGTGGTACCAAAGCCACATGTGTCCCATCAATGGAGCCAATGACATGCGGCATCCTCCCCAGGGCATAGAAGTCACTCTTCACGTCAGTGAGTCGTCGCAGTCTAGGGAAATAGATGTACCGGTTCAGGAATAGCAACATTGCCGCCAAAACATCGCGGAGCACACGGCTCAACATGGTCTGTGACATCCCACCAGCAGTCGCCACAGTATGTTGGAAGGTACCGGTGGCAAAGAAGTGTAGGGCTGCCATCACCTTCAACTTGGGGGTCAGCGCTGTAGGATACGGCCGGCCAGGCTGCAAATGTGGGGCCAACTGCACTGCCAAATCCTCAATCAGCTGCCTGGTGAAGCGGTACAGTCGGATGCTGTCCCGTTCCACCATCGTTGCCAGGTCTGGGAATGGTCGATGGACAGCAGGAGGCCTGCAGTGCAGAGGAGAAGTAAGCAAGATTGTCAGTCAGCCCACATATGCGGCATTGAACACACTCAATATCCCAACATACATCATTATGAGGCACAACCTCATGAAGTGTGCAGTTCCGTAAGGACATGTATGGTACATACATGGCCAACATCTGTCATCACGGTCCAACAAGTGGCATCAATAAGTCCCAGGTTGGCCCATTGGATATCATGAGGCCGTGTCACAGTTCCCATCTCCTGCTGCCGTGTCACAATCACCCCCCACAGTGACATGTGAGGACAGATGTGCCCCAGGCATCACAGCTCAACGACAGGTACATTCCCAGGGACCCTGTATTGCCACATGGACACTGGCATTACATGGAGTATCATGTATACACCACAGCAAAACAACTATGACCCCCACAGGTAGTGGTCCCACTTGCCACTGCAGGACAGACATGGACGTCTGTGACACACACACGCACAACATCAAAGTCCATGCACACACAACGTGGATGTGGAGACTGTCTCCCATTGTTCACATGAAATCAGAGACATTGTAAACACTACATGCACACAGACTGTGGAGGACCATCACTATTGTGCCACTGGGACACCCTGGCTCAAACATACCGTCCCACATGGGACTCACGGGGTATGTGACATGACATACACATACACCACCGTGAAATGTGACCATGGCACATGCACAGATATGAACAGTTGCACATCACAGTGGTCATGTACACGTAACACCCAGGATCCTGTCCCCATGAACACGTGCACAGCCTGGGGGTTGCTGCCCCCAGGTGACACCCACAGGACAACATGTACACCAACATACACACAATAGGAAATGCAGCCTTACATGCCTTATCATACAGTTTGGACAGGCTGTCGTGTTGTAGGCGTCCCTCACTCCCTGGGAGCTTTCTGTGGCTGGCATATGTCCATCTGAGACAGGCATGGTGACATATGCCAGTCACTTGTACAGGGATGCGTTGAACGGCAATGGACCGATCGGTGCCCCCGGCCGGCCCATTGCATTCAATGTGTGCAGGTACGCGTTGTACCCCTGTACGCGTTGTACCGCAATGGACCGATCGGTGCCCCCGGCAGGCCCATTGCATTCAATGTGTGCGGGTACGCATTGTGCCCCTGTACGCGTTGTACCGCAATGGACCGATCGGTGCCCCCGGCCGGCCCATTGCATTCAATGTGTGCGGGTACGCGTTGTGCCCCTGTACTCGTTGTACCGCAATGGACCGATCGGTGCCCCCGGCCGGCCCATTGCATTCAATGTGTGCGGGTACGCGTTGTGCCCCTGTACGCGTTGATCAGCAATGGACCGATCGGTGCCCCCGGCCGGCCCATTGCATTCAATGTGTGCAGGTACACGTTGTACCCCTGTACGCGTTGTACCGCAATGGACCGATCGGTGCCCCCGGCCGGCCCATTGCATTCAATGTGTGCGGGTACGCGTTGTACCCCTGTACGCGTTGTACCGCAATGGACCGATCGGTGCGCACCCATTGACAATGGCCTTGCCTGGCAACGGACGCGTTTTCGAATTTCGAACGAGTCGGTTGCTGGAAATTCAGTTGGTCACCCACAACAATGTTGCAAAATCATGTATGTCATGAAGTTGAAGATTTGAAGGATGCCGTGGGCGTGTATTGGTGCTGCTATTCCATGGATTGGCCAGATTCAGAAGATGCAAACGACTTGGACCTATCACTTTGGACACAAGGGACAGTATCTGCCTCTCCAGCACATATATATTGCTGGCTGTTCCCCTGAGAGCTCACTTGCCTGCACTACATGCTCCAGGACGACATCTGCCACTGCACTGCTGCTGTCTCTGCCCCTCTGGACCCTGCAATGGCACGTACTGTGGAGAGAGCCCCAGCCTTCAGCCTTGAGGAGAACCAGGCCCTGCTGGACAGACTCCTTCCACAGTACAGCAAGCTGTATGGGACACCAGGGGAGCAGGTGAGTGTTCTGTGCACTGCCTTTCTGAATGTGCATTTTGTCTGACTAGCAAGGCTGAAAGTCTGCACGCCACTGGCTAGCAGGCTCACTGAGTAGTTGTCACCCCCCATAGTGTGTAGTGACATGCACTGGACAGGTATGGTGCAGTGACAGTGCATTTGAACAAGGTTTTACTTCCCATGCAATGATACCATGTAGTGACGTCTGGCAAAGTGTCCATGGGCAGCGTTGCACTGCCTGTGTACATCATGTGCCCCTGTGAATGAGACATGTATATACAACTGTGTCATGCACGGATATGTTGCATGTGTAGTAATGGCCTTTTCACTTTGTCATCCTGACAGGTTAATGCCCATCGGAAGCAGGAGATCTGGAAGGACATCGTCCGGGCTGTCCGGTCCGTGGGGGTCTACAAGCGCTGGATCCGCAACTGCCAGAAGAGGTGGCAGGACCTTCGGGGCTGGACCCGGAGGATTGCACGGGTCCAGCTGAAGCTGTTGCCTCCTCGCAGGAGGGGCGGAACACGGACCCTGACACCCCACATGCTCCAGATCCTGGCGGTGGTGTTTCCAGACCTGGATGGGCAGTTGAAGGCCAGACAGCAGCAAGGAGGGGGTGAGTCAATGACTGCACTGTGAACTCTGTATTACATGCTTTGTGCCGTCCTCTGGCCTGGTTCAACTGCCACAGTGCAGCAGTCATGTTGTCCAGGAGCCATGTCCCTCTATTGTGCACTGCCCACTCCTCATCTGATACCCAGGTGTGGCCCTTACATTCAGGGAATTGTGTCACTTGGGACTGTGTCCTTGCAGTTTGCTTCACTAAAGGTGGGGGACAGCATCTGTTTCCCTAACTCTGTTGTGGGCATCATGGGTGGGTCCATTGTTCACACAACGCCTGTGTTCGGACATGTAATCTGCGTGTTGCTTTGATATGCGGTCCACTTGCTGAGCTGAGCCACCACATGTGCCTGGGGTATGTGGCACACGCCCATGCAGTGGGTGGGAACAATGTTTGGGCCCCAGGAGTGTGCAGATGACGTGTGTCACACATACATAGCCAGCTATCCACTGTCCAGGGCTCATCCCTCATTCATGTGGGGCAGGACAGTCATGCCTACTCCAGGCCATGCAATGCACTCTGTACTCCCACTCCCGTGTATCAGCTGACACGATGTGCGCAGTGATTTGACCCCTCAGGTGTCTGCCTCTGTGTCAGTGTGCTGTGGATTAGTTGCCAGGACTGCTGGGGTGTTTCTTGGTAGGGGCTCAGCATGCCACTGGAGATGTGACCATAGGAGACGATACTTGTGTGTCACATAGGTGTTTGATCAGCTGCCCGTGCAGACTGGGGTATGCGAATGTGAAGTTCAGGCAGCTGTTCCCCATTCACAGCAGATTGTGAGGGGCTCAGGTTCAGAGGGTAGTGTCACAGGTCTCCCATATGTCCAATCGGTATGACCTGGACAGATGAGGGTTAAGATGATGTGTTGTGTGGGGGATGTACATGTGCACTTGTGCAGCTCCAGGACTTGCATTCCCCATGACCTACTATTGTGACACAGTGCAGAGTGTTGTTGTCTGGCTGCCAAGTCATACATCACTGAGACAGTGATGTATGACTTAGCAGTCATGCCTCCGCCATGGCATGTGTCTACTTATTGGTGATCCTGCAGGGGAGTGACATGTGCTACATGCACACCATTGTGGCGATGGCTATCAGGACATGGGTGCATCATGGTGTCTGTCGCTGGTATGCATCACATGCATATCCTATTTGACTCTGGGCGTCCCTTTCATCCGGAAACCTGTACTGACTCAGTGGCAAGAGTTGTGATGTGTGCATGTCCACATGCTACACCGTGTCCTCTGCACTGTCCAACTACTGTGTAGTTGGTGCATGTGTCCACACTGGGGTGTTGCTATCCAACAGACACCAGACAGATGGGTGCAAGGCCATGTGGGATGTGAGTGCCATGGTTGGCATCAGACTGACAATTGGCTTCTCCTGTTCAGTTAGGGCACTTTTAGCAATGTACAACTAATGATGCCAGGGCTTGCTCTGCAATGTGCTGTGCTCACAGTGGTGTGTGCGTTTGGTGCAGGTGACTGATGTCTGTCTGTTTCCCCATTGTTTGCAGATACATCCACGGCCACGGAAGGGGACAGCTCCACGGACCAGGAGGAGCCGGAGAGCCAGACTGGGTCAGCAGCCGAGCAGTGGTCGGAGGGACCCAGTGGCTCGGAGGGCAAGGGGAGCCACACCGAGGAGTCCTCAGCACCATCCACCTCAGCTGAGGACCAGAGCAACTCGGAGGATGACTCCCTTATGGAGGCGGGTGTCAGCAGCCACCACACCCCAGCTAGTGTTGCTGTCCCCGCCACCACCAGCACCACCACCGCCCTCCCATCGGCTCCCATTCCCCAGGTCTGTGGAGGCTCCCATGTTCGGGAGCATGTCTCCTTTGGGCCAGGCACCGCACCCCTGCCCCTGTGTCCCCTGCTGCCCTGAGTGAGGAGTCTGTGTACCTCCTTCGCCAGCTCCATGTAGGGCAGACAGCCATGCTGAGTGTCCTCCATGCGCACACCGCTCTGTTGACTCAGCTGGTGTCGTTCATGGAGGGCATCTCATCGGGCATGTCTGACCTACAGAGGGGCAATAGGTCCATGGACTCCTCCCTGACGGCAGCAGTGTCCCTCCTCAGACAGTCCCTCACCCCTCCTGCCTCTGCTCCATCCACACTCCCCAGCACCTTACCCGTCCCAAGCACACACACACCGGCACAGGCACACACCAGCACACACACATCCAGCACACAGACACACACGCCACAAACAAAACGCACACGCACGCACAGTCAGGGGACTGAAACCAGACTCACAGGGGATGGGGCCCTGGAACACACACACGCATCCACGAGCACTGCGCAGTCCTCAGTTGCCTCTCCCTCCAAAACACCCTCCCTTGCCTCACCTGCAACCCCAAAGACCCAGCGCCTCTTCCTCAGTGACCTCGGCCTCTTCCCCTCCGATCCAGCTGATACAGCATTCAGGGGGAAGAGGAAGCCCACCCACACGGAGCAGAGTGCCCCTCGCCCCCGGACACCCTCCCCCAGGCACAGACAGACTGAGGCCCCCACCCGCAAGTCCCCCCGGAGTCGTAAGAGCAAGACCCCGCCGCCGCCCTGCAGCTCAGGCACCAGGTCTCCTTCCTCCATCCCTCAGGCCCCCACTCCACAGGTGCCCCCACCACACCCTGCCCCAGGTTCCCCCACCCACAGATATACCATCCCCAAGAGGATCCGGCCTTCTCCCCCTGCCACTTGCTCTCCCGGCACCACACCCCCGCTGCGCTTGTCTGTGCCACTGATGTGGTGAGGGTGTCCTCCCCCTCTGTCCAGCCCACCTTGCCTGTTCCCCATTCTCCTCCCCTGGTGGTAGGCACTGCAGTGGAGTCCACTTCCACCCTGTCTGACTTGGGCACTGCAGTGGCGGACCTGTCCACTCCATCTGCAGGGTCCACTGCAGTCGTGCCGGCACCCACAACATCTGAGTCATGCTCCCCAGTTGTGCCGGCACACACCATGTCAGACACCTCCACTGCAGTTGTCAGTGGCTCTCCAGCACCCACCACCCCTTCCCTGCTTCCTCCTGGTGAGCCCTGATCCTGTCCCTGCGGTGCCTGGCCTGCCCTCCCAGTTGCCCCTCCTAGTGGATTGTCCCTGGTTTTGTGCAGGCATGCGTAGGGTGACATCTGCCACTGTCACCAAGTTTGGACTTTGACAATGGACTGGCCATTGGCCTTTGTGTTTTTTCTGGACTTTGTTTTCATTCCACACATATGCTGAATAAAGCAACTTTCTGTTCTCTAGTGCTTATGCTTCTGATGTACATGTTGTTGATGATGCTAACCATGCCCTTGCTGCAGTGATGGTGATATTTGGTCTCATGATAATGAAGTGTTACTGTGCAGGAACCCATGTGGTCTAGGGGGAATGTGTCCTATCCTGTGGTGTATCCATGTCATCCATAGCAGCATCTGAAGGTGTCATGTGTTCAGTATTTGGCAATGGGATTTCCTACTTAGATTAGCTATTTCACATCTGTGGCTTCCACCCCTGCACATCTGTTGTGCCTGCCATTGTTCAATTCGTCTACTTCCCTGACCGTGTGGCCATCTCCACTGGACATGCAGGTTTGGGCATCAATGGGGAAGGACTCATCCGTGTAGTCAGTGCAACATTGCTATACAAGTGTGTTGGATCTGTGCTGATGATTCCGTTGGCACTTCCATGACCAGGCTGATGTGACGGGAGCCCTCATTTGGTGCTAATTGTTGATTGTGTGACCAAGTGCTCAGCTGACATGATGGGGCCCTACTGAGGCAACATATGGCACAGCTTTCCTCACACAGGAGTGGAGTCCCCTCATGGCAGTGTGTACTCCTGTGACATTGCCTGCGCCCAAGGTGTGTGTTGTATGTGCATGTCTGTGTGTTCACTTCCGTTTAGCTGTGCATGCTGTGATCCCTAGTGTTTTACCTGTTTGTGATGCTTGCTGAGTTGACCTATGTTCCACCAAAGTCTTCTCCCTGGGTTCTCTGTGATGTGGGTGCATGGCACATTACTGGTCATCAGGGTGTCACCCATAGGTGTGTTTGCTGTCAGGGCTGAGTTTGTGTGCAGACACAGATGGGTCACAGTCAGGTTTCCCCTTGGCACTTGTTGTTTGCCCCTGTCATGTGATTTCCAGTTTGTGTTATCTTTCAGTGATTGTGACACGTTGTGTGTGTGACTGCTGGCACTCCTCAGGGTCCGGGCTGCAATGTTGGTTGTTGTCTATGTGTGTTCTTTGTGGGGATCCTTGGCTTCTTCATTGGTGTGTGACTGTGGCTGGGATCCCATTGGTTGGTGTGGTATTGCCGTCATGTCCATGTCCTTCGTAGTGTGCAGTGTGTCAGACATTCAGGAGTCTTGTTGAGTGGCCATGTGTGATGTGTTTCTGCACCTTGGTTCCCACCCACCACCCTGGAATAGTCATGGGTGCATGTGCAATGTCACCAGTGCATGTGTGCTTCACTGCTGCACATTGTTGGAGGTCGAGGGGTGTGGTGTTGAGTGTGTGCAGATGAGAGTTGTTGCCCGGCTAGGCCCCTGCCTCCATGTTGGCCTTGGCTTACTGGCCATGCTGATTGATTTGTGCTGTGTAGGTGTGATGGTAGTTTGTTGCTCAGGACACATGACTGTGGTTCACAGTGTGAACGACATTTAGCTTTGTCATCACAGTGGGATTGTAATGCAGCCCAGGGTCACCACATTGTGGGGGCCCTGGGGGTGGTGCTGTGGTGTGTCTGTGTCTTGCTGTGTCAGTTGCTGTTCCTACGTGCCTGTGTGACATGTGTGATTTGTGCTCCCTCTCATCTGACAATGCCTGCTTGCCCACATAGGGGATTTGGATCCATGAGTTACCTTTGTGTGGCACTGTATGCACATCTGTATGATTGGTATTCAGGTCTCCTCATGTGTTGTGTGGTTGCCTGGGGACACTGGCACCCCCCCTCACCTGTTGTGTATGATGTGCAGTGTGGGTCTGCCTGTTTGTGTTTGTGCATCTGCACCACTGCATTGGCATAACTTGGGTGTGCCATTGGCTGTATGTAGTTTGGTGGGTTTCCCCTGCTGTCCCTGGGACTCCTAGGTCATCGGTCAGCACAATGATCATGGTTTGTGTGTCCCATTGCTGCCATGGTATGGTATCTGTTCACCTCACATCTGCAGTCTCCACAGGGTATCTGCATTTGTGTGCCCATTGGTGCAAATATGTGGGTCTGCATTCTGATGGTCACTTCTGTCATTGTGTCATTGATGAATGTTGACAGTGTCAGCCCCCATGGGTGTTGTTTGTCTGCACATGGCCAAAGGTATGTCTTATTTGCACTGCAGTATTTGGCTCACCCAATTTATGTTGCAATGGGACACATACACTACTTTGCCACTGATGTGTTTTTTGTTCTGTGACCAGGAATCATACATGCAGTTTGGCAGTTGCAGCTCTTTCTTTGTCAACACTTACCTTTTAGTCACTGTGATGATGGGGGTTTAGACCCCATTGCCACAATGTTCAAAAGGTGCTTCAGCTATGGACCCCACACTTACATTTTGGTCACTGTGATGATGGGGGTTTAGACCCCATTGCCACAATGTTCAAAAGGTGCTTCAGCTATGGACCCCACACTTACATTTTGGTCACTGTGATGATGGGGGTTTAGACCCCATTGCCACAATGTTCAAAAGGTGCTTCAGCTATGGACCCCACACTTACATTTTGGTCACTGTGATGATGGGGGTTTGGACCCCATTGCCACACTGTTCAAAATGTGCTTCAGCTATGGACCCCACACTTACCTTTTGGTCACTGTGATGATGGGGGTTTAGACCCCATTGCCACAATGTTCAAAAGGTGCTCAGCTATGGACCCCACACTTACATTTTGGTCACTGTGATGATGGGGGTTTAGACCCCATTGCCACAATGTTCAAAAGGTGCTTCAGCTATGGACCCCACACTTACATTTTGGTCACTGTGATGATGGGGGTTTGGACCCCATTGCCACACTGTTCAAAATGTGCTTCAGCTATGGACCCCACACTTACATTTTGGTCACTGTGGTGATGGGGCGTTAGACCCCATTGCCACAATGTTCTGAATGTGCTTCAGCTATGGACCCCACACTTACCTTTTGGTCACTGTGATGATGGGGGTTTGGACCCCATTGCCACAATGTTCAAAATGTGCTTCAGCTATGGACCCCACACTTACATTTTGGTCACTGTGATGATGGGGGTTTAGACCCCATTGCCACAATGTTCAGAATGTGCTTCAGCTATGGACCCCACACTTACCTTTTGGTCACTGTGATGATGGGGGTTTGGACCCCATTGCCACAATGGTCATGGCCTGCTTGCATTGTGGGGGCCACACACATATATGTGTGGCACATGTGCTAGGGGGTCACATTGTATGTTCAAAGTCATGTTCGGTGTTGTAGGCATTTGACACAGTCTACACACGCTTGTCATGGTGTTGGGGGATGTCTTTTCTTGCATTCCCTAGGTTGTGGTGTGCTGGTTGTGTCATGCATTGTCCATCCTATGAGTGGGGGTGGTAGTGGTGGTAGGCATCCAGCCCCCCCTGGGTGAGGGTGGTAGTAGTGGTAGGCATCCAGCCCCCCCTGGCTAAGGGTGGTAGTAGTGGTAGGCATCCAGCCCCCCTGGCTAAGGGTGGTAGTAGTGGTAGGCATCCAGCCCCCCTGGGTGAGGGTGGTAGTAGTGGTAGGCATCCAGCCCCCCTGGGTGAGGGTGGTAGTGGTGGTAGGCATCCAGCCCCCCTGGTTGAGGGTGGTAGTAATGGTAGGCATCCAGCCCCCCTGGCTAAGGGTGGTGGTAGGCATCCAGCCCCCCTGGCTAAGGGTGGTAGTAGTGGTAGGCATCCAGCCCCCTGGCTAAGGGTGGTAGTAGTGGTAGGCATCCAGCCCCCCTGGGTGAGGGTGGTAGTAGTGGTAGGCATCCAGCCTCCCTGGTTGAGGGTGGGAGTAGTGGTAGGCATCCAGCCCCCCTGGCTAAGGGTGGTGGTAGGCATCCAGCCCCCCTGGCTAAGGGTGGTAGTAGTGGTAGGCATCCAGCCCCCCTGGGTGAGGGTGGTAGTAGTGGTAGGCATCCAGCCCCCCTGGTTGAGGGTGGTAGTAGTGGTAGGCATCCAGCCCCCCTGGCTAAGGGTGGTGGTAGGCATCCAGCCCCCCTGGCTAAGGGTGGTAGTAGTGGTAGGCATCCAGCCCCCCTGGCTAAGGGTGGTAGTAGTGGTAGGCATCCAGCCCCCCTGGGTGAGGGTGGTAGTAGTGGTAGGCATCCAGCCCCCTGGTTGAGGGTGGTAGTAGTGGTAGGCATCCAGCCCCCCTGGCTAAGGGTGGTGGTAGGCATCCAGCCCCCCTGGCTAAGGGTGGTAGTAGTGGTAGGCATCCAGCCCCCCTGGCTAAGGGTGGTAGTAGTGGTAGGCATCCAGCCCCCCTGGGTGAGGGTGGTAGTAGTGGTAGGCATCCAGCCCCCCTGGTTGAGGGTGGTAGTAGTGGTAGGCATCCAGCCCCCCTGGTTGAGGGTGGTAGTAGTGGTAGGCATCCAGCCCCCCTGGCTAAGGGTGGTGGTAGGGCATCCAGCCCCCTGGCTAAGGGTGGTAGTAGTGGTAGGCATCCAGCCCCCCTGGCTAAGGGTGGTAGTAGTGGTAGGCATCCAGCCCCCCTGGGTGAGGGTGGTAGTAGTGGTAGGCATCCAGCCCCCCTGGTTGAGGGTGGTAGTAGTGGTAGGCATCCAGCCCCCCTGGCTAAGGGTGGTGGTAGGCATCCAGCCCCCTGGCTAAGGGTGGTAGTAGTGGTAAGCATCCAGCCCCCCTGGCTAAGGGTGGTAGTAGTGGTAGGCATCCAGCCCCCCTGGGTGAGGGTGGTAGTAGTGGTAGGCATCCAGCCCCCTGGTTGAGGGTGGTAGTAGTGGTAGGCATCCAGCCCCCCTGGCTAAGGGTGGTGGTAGGCATCCAGCCCCCCTGGCTAAGGGTGGTAGTAGTGGTAGGCATCCAGCCCCCTGGCTAAGGGTGGTAGTAGTGGTAGGCATCCAGCCCCCCTGGGTGAGGGTGGTAGTAGTGGTAGGCATCCAGCCCCCCTGGTTGAGGGTGGTAGTAGTGGTAGGCATCCAGCCCCCCTGGCTAAGGGTGGTGGTAGGCATCCAGCCCCCCTGGCTAAGGGTGGTAGTAGTGGTAGGCATCCAGCCCCCCTGGCTAAGGGTGGTAGTAGTGGTAGGCATCCAGCCCCCTGGGTGACGGTGGTAGTAGTGGTAGGCATCCAGCCCCCCTGGTTGAGGGTGGTAGTAGTGGTAGGCATCCAGCCCCCTGGCTAAGGGTGGTGGTAGGCATCCAGCCCCCCTGGGTGAGGGTGGTAGTAGTGGTAGGCATCCAGCCCCCCTGGCTAAGGGTGGTAGTAGTGGTAGGCATCCAGCCCCCCCTGGTTGAGGGTGGTAGTAGTGGTAGGCATCCAGCCCCCCCTGGGTGAGGGTGGTAGTAGTGGTAGGCATCCAGCCCCCCCTGGGTAGGGGTGGTGGTGCGCATTCAGGCCCCTGTGTGCATAGTGGCATTGGTGATGGGCATCCCGCCCCTATGGTGCTGCTGTTGCTGGCGTAAGTATATTCTGCATCCCTCTGTGTGTGTGTGATGTGTTGTGTACGTGTTGTATGTGTTTTGTGGTTGGTGTCTGACTTACCTTCTGCGCCGTACGCGTCCGTGCCTGTTCCGGTAGTAAATGTAGAATATTGGTATGATCGGGACGAAGGGATTCATGGTTGGTTCGTGTCGTTCGTCCTTCTCGTTGCTTCGCGTCGTCCTCGTCGCTTCGCGTCGTCCTCGTCGCTGGCGTGTTCGTCTCGTAGCCGTGTATTGTGTTGTGGCGCGAATTGGAGGTTATGTGCGCCTCTCCCGGATGCTTTGACGTGCTGTGCGTAGCGACGGGTTCGGCGCGTACGGGAAGCGCATCGTACTTGGTCGGCCGGACGGAGCTGCATTTTCCCTTCCGTGCGACTCGATTCGGCGTTTCCGGATTCGCCTCGGTCGGAGTACAGGACCTGGATTGGGTGAGTACGGCTCGGCCGGATTCTGTGCTGTTGTGCGCATCGTACTTACTCGTTCGGTGTGCTGTACGGATCGGTCGGGAAACAGGCATTCGCATGGCTTTTTTCCCGACCGAATGGTATTGGGTGCGCCTCCGACCGAGATCGGAATCGGCCCTTAAATATCCAATCTAACGTAAAAGGGTTGAAGCTGTGACCATTGATGCTGCCAATATTTTCATGCAGGTAAATTAAAAAAACATGGAAATCATCGCAATGCTACATTTTCTTCCTCAAAATATAAACATAAAGCAGGAATAACAAGATTAAAACACATCAAAACTATTTTAGAGCTGTCTAGATGATTCCTAATATTTTTTATTGAAAACAGCGGCAGAATTGCTATATTAAATAAAGTAAATGAAGAAAGTTTTACATAAATTGCCATTTTATTACCATCTCCTGGCGCTTCCATAACTTCATAATACATAGAAATGTCCAGTATTTTGTATGAGGAAGGTAGCAACCCTTCCTGTAGGTCTTCAAAGAAGATGGGGCACCTATTAAATGCTCACAATCAAGGTTAAAACTCACAGCCAGATGCAGCCTTCTGGCACCAACAGGCAGATTCTCAACAATGGGTGTGATGTATGCTTCCAGAGCATGAGGGGGCAAATTCAGTACAATCTTACATCTCCAACAGAACAGGAACAGCACACAACCTTCAGTGCATGTATGGATGGGTTTTATGTGCATGTGTCCGAGTGTGCCTAAATGAATGTATATGTGGGTGAAGGTGTGTATATGATCTTGATGCTGCTGCATTTGGAACTGCCCCCTTGTACACATGCTGAGCGTTAAAGGGGCTACTGCATGCACTGCATGCACATCTACCTGCTGAGCAACAAAGCATGTTAAAGCTCTGTGATGGGGAAGCACCATTACCGAATGTCATCAAGAACCCTGATACTGCACAGTGACTTTTGGTTGTCCTATGTGCACTTGGAAATCGAAACCAGGCAACTAAAGATTCTATAATGAATAACCTGATGTCTTCGATATGACACTGTAACTTGACCACTGCTGGCTGTAAGAGAAGCTCATAACAGAAAGAATATCAGTGAGCCATCTCAGACTGATGTATAACATGTTATTGATATGTGCGTTTTAGTTCTTAGGTCACATATGAACCTGTGGTTTGAGCAATTTTGTTACATGTGCCCGAATATTCAGAACCTTCATTAGTCACAGCGCTTCAGAATGACCCAAAATGAATAGTCATAAGAACTATTTGTTGGGATGCTAATGAGCTTTCAGTAAATGTTCTGTTTTTGTTGTTCTTCTCAGACTAGATATGGAACGACTACCAACAATGGCCCTATGACCCACAGTCACGCTGCAGAGATAGAAGGGGGACAGTCCATGCAGACCCTAAGTGAAATGGTTTGTGCAGTGTTCGGGGCATTAAGACCAGACTTGGCATGCTGATCCTAGTTGTAATACATCTCATTTGCATGAGGGAACTCTGAGGAAAACCAATACTGCAATGAGGGACACAGATTTTTTTAGCAGACTTCAGTTGCTGAAGCACTGTGTCACAAGTGCCCAAGCACCACACCCAAGGCCCGAGAGTGATGTTAAGCTCCAATGCTGTGCATTGATCGCACCACTCTAGCCATCATCTCAGTCAGCCACTGCTTTAAGTGGGATGAAAAAGTTGGAGATTTATAAAAGTGGTATTGTTGTCTTGGAAGTGTTACTATGAATCCTTTACAAAAGGCGTGGCCAACGTAATTCAACGTATTGCTTAAAACATGAAACCTAAAATCCTATGCTTTACAAACCATTCCCCTTGGCCAGTATTTGGGTGTCTGCATGTGACTTTTATGTTATTGCATTTAGACATATATCACAACAAAAGACATACGGCTAAAACAGGCCCGACCTATCGGTTTTCCAGTGTATGTTATCAGTATAAATGACAATGATTTTGTTGTGGATAATTAGAGCTGAAAATGTTTAAATTCTAAAAATTTGAGACTGAATAAAAATTGCTAAGATCTGTGGAAAGGGAGGTGCCTCAATCCCTTCTGTTCCGCTTAATGCCAATTTCCCCTGTCGTCTTTGACTATGCTACACACTTTGCCTCTTTTTGCCCTACATTGTTCTGAGATCCTTCATTTACATTTGCCACACATCATCATTTTTTCATACCGTCTTGTTACTGTCTTCTTCTGTATGTACTTCTGTTCATCTCCTCCCTTCACCAACACCCCACTCACCAACTCAGCTTTCAACACTGCATTTTATTTTTCTTTGGTGCTTTCAATATTTTGAGAGCTGTGTACATCCTTCTCAGACTTTCCCATAAAATCACAATTACAATTGGCACATATATGAGCATCACTCTTTGTGCTCTGCAAAGAGGCCAAGGATTGCATGTGTATGGAGTTTGAACATCTTTATGACCTCCTGAAAGGCACAGTGAGAAATTCACACTGCTTTCAGGATCATCTCCAGAGTTCTCACTTGTGCCCCCTCATGAACACTCACCTAAAACCAGAACTCAACCAGGTGTTTAGAATGAATGAATTATACAATGAATGAACAAACTACAGAAACACAATACAGGGAAAAAGACTTTTAGGGAATGTAAAATAAAGTTATAATGCAATGTAAACATGGCCAGCATAGTTGTTATGGATAATCTCAATGTGACTTTGACAATAGTTTTTGCCTGAAAAGGACATGATTCAGGACCCAATAGGAACTCAGTTCAAAGACAGTTCTTAATCACTGCTGCTTCTGAGACCTGGTAGGACCCAAGCTGTGCAGGCAGCACAGTGAATTTGAGTGAGCAACTGACATGGGTTTAATCAGATCCATGCTCTCTGCCCTGCCTTTGCATCTTACACATCTTCATAATTCACTCTGCCATCCCAAGCCCAGTTTTAGAGGTGAGAAGCCACTCAAAATTCGAGCCAGGTTCGAGTCAGATACCTGGTTTTGGCTCATCTTGAGGTCATTTTGGACCCTCAAGTCTATGTGGCTTCTGCCTGTCCCCAAATTCTAACCTCGTGAACTAAAAACAAATTAACAACAAAGCGGTAAACTTTGATTTAAAACGGGTTAGAGAAAAAGATACCAATCTAGTGGCTGAATTACACAATGTGAAACCAGAAAATATGGGTTCAATGCCGACAGGCTGTCTAGTCTTAATTCCACACCATGCCTCTTTCTCCTACTATCGACACTTCCTGTCTCTTTATCTTCAGTTTCCATTTCATTCCTGCTTTCTCCCCTTGTCATGGTTTTCCTATCTTTCTCTTCTGCTTTCTTTTTCCTTTCCTTTCTTTCTTTCTCTTTCTCAGGGTCAAAGAAAGATGATGAAAAATGTGCCCCGTCTCCAAAATGGGTGCCATTGGTCACCCCTTGCAAACTCTGGCACAGATGAAACACTGGGGAGTTTGACAGCAGGAAATACTCAAAGTATCTGGTGTTTTACTCACATCTCCCGGGTTCCCTAGCAGTGGCGACCCATGCAGGTTAGCACGGTGGGGCGGGCGGGGTTGGGGGGGGGATGGAAGTCGACATAGGACAGTAAACATAAAATAAATAAATAAATAAAACCACTTACCTTGCGCTCACCGCATTGCTGACTACAATACCTGGCATTCATGGCCTAAAGGTGTACTTAAGCAACTGTTATCTTAATCAATTAGTCAATGAACCCAAACACAAAGCATGTAACTCTTTTTGTATTAATTGGTTCTATTAAGGTCATGCCTTCCATTTGTTCTGATCAAAATCCGATCAAAACCTGATTACATTCAGAATCTTGTACACAAAATCCATTAGAATTGCTTCTTCTGCAAAACTCCTATCCACAAACTGGAATTTTCTCAATCATACCTCTTTTAAGCCAACTTTTCAGACACTGAACAATTTAGCTACCCATGATCAGTTTCCCATGCTTCAAAATCCTTATCAGAGCATAGTGATTCCTAGTCTAAATGCAATTGCCCCATACTGCACAATACACATTTTCCCCTTGCTAATAGTGCACTATGTTTCAAATAGAAGCTGAGAGTCCTAAAAAATAAAGCGAAAAAATATAAATGCCTATGGTGCAGTCACTATTCATGTGTGGTGAAACAAGCATATAATATGGCTTGAATGCACAACAAACCCATTATTCATCTTACCCAGAAGTACTCCTACTACACTAGAAATGCAAAATCCAAAAAGAGGTTTTTAAAGTCCTAAATGAACTTCCCTCTAAAGATAATCTCTCTGTAGATGCTCCCCCACCCCGAAAATGTTCTATGACCTACTAGTCTCTTATTTTTCTATAAGGATTTTTTTAGCCGAGATACCATCGCTCTTTCCAATGGTACTTTGTCCACCTGGCCCACTCTTACCACCTCGTCATATAATAAGGGACCGAACTCTTCTAAGCTGTCCATTTTGAATACCATGTCATATAATGAGGCTTCTAGTTCCCTTACGATTAAGACTTCCATTTCTCTTGCAAATGAATTACTAAATAGGTCAGAATTTCAGTTGTTGTCTCTGGACATTTTAAGTAACTTCATTGTCCATTGTAATTTGAGTTCTTCTTCTGATCCTATATCATTATTAGTTAAATCTTTTCACTATTCATCCTGCCTGTCCTAAATTTGTCTTTCATTTCAGACACAGTGCCGGATGACCTGAGAACTGGCTCAATTCTCCGCTCTTGAAATAATCATTAGTGGACTCTACAACTCCAGCAATATACCGCTATATTACATTACAACCAACTTCAACTAAAGTTCCAGAATGGCATTCATGAGGTGAAACAACTTCACATCTTACTTGAAACTGATAATATCCTGAGTGATGCTCAGTCTAGCTTCCACAAGTAACACAACTCTGAACCTGTGCTCGCAGCCTTGTTAGACGATCTGCATGTGGGCGCCTACATGGACAGGTGTAAATGCACTGATATTACTGCATCTGTCCGTTGCATTTGACATTGTCAACAAATTGTTGAAAAAATAGCCATAACCGACTTACAACATATCACTCTAAATGGCCCAGTCCTCACTTGCTTCATTGAAGGAAAACATCATTTTATTTACCTACATTATGGATAGGTCAGGGGAATAAGAATGTATATGTTATCAGTGTATATCTTCGCAATTATTTATCTATGGTCTTTGCTGATCTTGGATGATGAAATTCTTGACCTTGTGTTACAAAAAATGAGTAGAGGTACATTGATGGGTCCTGCTCAGACCTCTGTGCAAATTTGGCATGCATAGGCTTGCCGGATAAAATAGCTTTTCACAGGTATGTTACGTGGTGCCTTATCATGTCCTGTTATGCCATGTTAGCCAACCATATCCAGCATAAGAAATATCACTTTAAATGGTGTAGTTCTCAATTGGTACAACCATATGAAGAGAGTGTCCTTTTGCCCTTATAATTCAGCTACACCCAGCATCAACGAGGGTATTCTCCAAGCGACCACTATCTGTCCCTAACCTTTTAATGTGTTTGTCAGGACACGGTCCTCCTTATGTTCCCATGGCCTCCTGTTGTTTATTTATGGAGACAACCCATAGATCCCGTTTCATCTGGAGAACGCCTCTAGCAATGGTGCTTGGCTGGGGTAATATCTGCTGGACACTGGCTGAAACTCAGTCCAAACAATCCCATAATATTTTGTACCGTTTTATTAATTCATTTAATCTTTTAAAAAATGCCAACACTAAATTAGGCATTTTTAAAATGATGGGCGTTTATGTATGAATTCTTTACCATTTTAGCAGACAAGAATACCTTTTCAAAGTGATGAATATAAAATCACACATTAATACATCGTTTACTAAAAACCCACTTCTTAGTCCCTGAAAGTGCAGTGTTAACAAGATTTAATGGGATTCCCGGAGATCTGAAAGGCTAAACTTGTCCAACCCATGCCGAAGATATTTTATTCATGAAGACTTCAAGGCATAACCTGCATTCAATATATCACTGGAAAAACTGTGCCAGGTGCTGATCACATCCTGGAGTGGAAGCACGGAAAAGCATCTTGGGTGGCAAACACATTGCCCTTCTGCCTGCGGTGACGTTGGAACTAGGACGCAGGATCCTACTCAACATATGCCAATCGAATACTTTACCCCTAACTTTCTCCCAGCAGTTTAACTCTGCACTGTGTACCCACTGCACTGAACCCATTTGCATTTGTGTTGCCTGCAGCCCTCGATGTTTCCTTTCCTTTCTTGCTTGCCCATACGTGCAATAGAAACACAATTTTGTATTTCTCTTCAGGAAACCCGCATACTTTAATATCAATTCATATTGATTATCAATGTTATGAATTCAGTGTTTTTGTATTATTATTGTGAAATATTTCCGTTTTGATTCCCTTCTGCTCTAGTAGCACTGACATCACCGTCTTTTGAGAAAGAGAAAGAAAGAAAAATGACTAAACCAAAACCACCAGAAATTAAGGACATAAAAAAATGTAGGAAAAAATGACATAATTAAAGAAAAAATAAACACTAGAAGGCATAGTTGTCAGAGGAAAACAAGAAAGGAAGCGGGAGAGGCACTAAGAAAGAAAGAATGTTGAAGAGCCTTACTGAAAGACATGAAGAAAGAGAGGAAGAAGGAAAGAAAAAGACACTCGAGAAGGAAAGTGAATTGGAGTAGATCAGAAAGAACACAAAAACAAAGAGCGACAGAGAGAAATAAGTAGATATTTAAAGAACAGATGATGGTTGAAGCGAATTGAATATATAAGGAATGACTATAATGTATTCATTTATTTAACAGTATTTCTAGGATTAGCAATGGCAGCCGCTAATTTTAGCAGGGAGGGGGCGGGGGCCACACACACACATTCACACTCACACCCATGCATTCACACATGCACACATACACCCACTCATAACACTCACTCACAAATACACATACATGCATACATTCATAAATACACGCACCCATGCCCCAAACATAAAAAAATGTAAACTCACCTTTACTGCAGCGCTCCTGGATGGACGCCTCAGCGGTCCCAGGAGGCTTGGGAATGCTGCCTTCCCTCATTGACCTTAGGTGAGAAGAGGCAGCAGTCCCTCACTTGTCACAGAGTGGTATGAGGTCAGTGAGACTGCTGACCTCACCCCACTCTGTGATGAGGTGTCTAATTGACACTCGGCCCTGGGCACCCATGTCCGAGGCAATCAGTGACACTCCCTCTCGTCATGAGGGGGAAGGAACTCGAGACACTTTTGCCAGGCTGAGGTGGTCACGCCCACAGAGTTGTGTAATGCTCAGCCTGGTAAAGTTCAGCTGAGGCAGTCGGGCGCCTGCGCATTTAGCACGGTGTGCTCCTGGCTGCCTGACCTGAACAAGAAGAGTGTCTGTGAGGCTGACATTTGTTCAGCCTGTTAGACACTTCTTGTTGGAAAAAGGAGGGGGGTGGCCCCTCCGCCCATACGTACGGGTCCTAACTGAGGGTAGGAAAAGGATGGAAGCAAATGCAGTCATTTAAAATTATCGTATCATCTACAAAATTTAATTGAAGTGCAGTTCAGGTGAGCCAAAAGGGATGTGTTTTAGGGACATTGATGAAAGACAATAGGTTGGGAAATAAAGTCCATAAGTTTATTGCTACCCCTGTAAATCACTGATTAAATGTCCCAGAGAATGTTATTGTTTCCAATTCCAGAGTTCTTACCTCTAGAGTAAAATAGACCTCCTCAGATGTTTATCAAATTGGCAAAGTATTTGACTTATTTAAGTGAATTACTTTGTACGCAAGCTACTATATTTTCAATCTGATCATTGTCTCAATTGGAAGTCAGTGTAGCTGACTAAGTAATGATATATAATCGAATTTCCTCATGGAGGAAATTAACCTTGAGAATCAATGGAGAAAGGCTGTTATATGGTTCTTAGGCACATTATCAACATTGCTAAGTTAGCATGAGCTTTGCTGCCATGATGCTGCTTTTGCGCCCGCTACTATATGACTTTGTTTTTGCAAGACTTTGTTTGTGCCCTTCACATGAGAACGGGTTGCCTTTCGCGTTCTCTACCTTTCCTGGAGTTTAGTCTGAACACGATATGCAAGGTCGATAAACAATGCCCCTTGTTATTCTGTTCTGGTCAGTCCCTAGCACCTAGACATAACATGCTACACAGCTGCAGTACTGAAGACTCGTGCTTTGATATTACGTTGTTGCATGTTGTTTTAACACACTTGGAGAAAGCCGTTCCATGGAGAAGAGCTCTGCTGTTCCTATGATGAAAACCTTACATTCAGGCTTTAAGTTATGGGGTCTGCTGTCAAAGCCCAGAGATCGTCCTTTTTATAAAATAAACTTCTTTTAGTCAAGGGGAGGGTGGTCAGGACTATAGGCCCTTATTTCCACAGTCTTTATAAAATGACTTCTCCCTTTGTATTCTATGGAATTGTAACAATGCTAACTGTGCTGCGTTTATGCATTTTGCTGCTAGTAGTGGCACGTATCCTGTATTGTAGAGCACGATAGTTAAAATAAACATTTTGAACTATTTCAGTGACTCTGCATATTCTCATTGTGGACAGGTATGAGTGAGTGAGTGAGCGAAAGAGTACGTCTTGCTCCCGCGATTCCTGAGAGAGTCGGGAGTGTTGTGTTCTGGGTTGTCTAATCATTTGTAGCTCCGTGATCTTTGGAGGAGAACGAATGAGACACTATAGCTAGTCGGTTTGGGATTTTGGGTACTGATGTGGTAGGTTGGTACACCCCTATTCACTGAGGTCCTGCTTTCCTGTGCATAGTTCTGTGTATGTGCAGAATCCCTGCAACATGGCGCCGCCAATGTTTGGTCTGGTTCTTATCTGCGAGACGCTTGAGTAGTGCTTGTGCTTGTCCACAATACCCTCACCTCTGTTTCCGGAGACAGATGTGACGGTGTAACCTCCTATATTGATGTTTTTATAGGTTCTTTCAAGCTTGAAGTTTTAAAAAGGTTTTAATCTCTTTCTTCTTGACTCGTTATTGCGCTGCCGCGCTCTAGGTTGTTATTCTTTATTATCAGTTATGTTTGTAGTAGAGGCAGATGCGGCTTACCGATTCGAAGTGTTTTATTCTTGGGTCACCTTTCCAGCGGTGGATGGGACGGATAACTTGTTTCACGAATATACACTTACGGCCCTTCCTAATGCTTATCAGCCCTATCGGGCTCTTGAGATTCCGCTTACAGCTTGGCTACACCAAATTTGGTTTAATGGCGCCCTACCTCACCCAATAACGCCAGCCCGTTTAGGTCCTTTATCGATAGATGGAGCCACGTGGCCCGTTTTGGCTGGGTATACCCCTCACCCGCGTTGTTTGTCAACAGCAATGCTTGCAGAACTGCGCGTGTTACATACGTCTTTGATACCGGTGCATAGAGCTGTTATACAGTTCATGTCGCGCAACTTTCAGGTGGGACCACCTGGCATTGCTGCGCAACCTGCGGGACCTGGTGCTATGACCATCAGTCCCCATTTGGTTAATTCAGTAATGGCAAGCGTCCACAGAACAAAGATGAATTACCTTATTGGCTTGCTGAAAAATTTGGACAACTAGAGGCTGTCTTTCCAAATAACTCTCCTGTGGAAAAACACAGGATATTGACTATTAGTTTGCCTAAAGACTTGCTTCCTGAGTTGGCTGATTGTAACACCTGGAGCAAGGTGTTTGCAGCGGTATATTCGAATTGTTTCGGCACTCCCTCCATAACCGTGCATGGAGCCGAAGCGGGCGTGGAGCTGGGGATGAGATTGGTGGGGGTGTTCGACGTGGCTGCTGATATGATCCTTGCCAATGTCAAGGGAGATGCAGTAACCTTTCAAGTGGCAAACCGCTTGGAAGCTGTCCCTGATGTGGACAAGCCACGCAAATGACCAAACATTATTGCAAAGGCTTATAAGACCATAGGCCGCAATAGTTTGGGAGTTAAGCCTTTTACTAAAATGCAAACTCAATCTCAAACTCAACAAAAAGTCCAGACGGATAAAGATGGACGTCCGTTCTTTCCTAAAAACAACTGGAAAAATAAAAAACAGGGGCAGCAACAACAGAAGCAAGGTTCGCGTGCTGGTTCACCGACACCTGAGTCTTCTGAGCGTACTTAAGACTTGCGCGACCGCACTAAAATAAAGTCTCCTGATAGATTTCAGGTCCCGGATCAACGTTCTCCTCGTTCTTCACAGGACACTTCTGGTTCTCAAGTCAGAGGAGGGGAACGCCAAGATCGTGGCAAGAGTCAACTTGCGCCACAGGGACGTGATCAGCCTCGACAGTTTGAAGGCAAAGGAAACCAAGAGGATCTACCTTGTTTTCGACCCCCGTTTCAGAAGAAAAAAGTTGCCGCTGTAACAGCGAGATATGCCTCAGACAGTGAGAACGCGACTCCTGGATTGGACATGGGCAGTGACTCTGCTCGACAGCGCAGCGGAAGTTACCATAGTGAGGGAGGCTCTGCGTCCCTGTCTGGAGGCGACAGCAACTGATACCTTCGTTACAGTAGAGACTGCAGACACCCGGGTTGCCCCCCCGGATAGGCTTTATGAAATAATTTTCCAAATTGAAGGTGATATACCTCATCCAATCAATGCGGTTTTCTGGGAGAATCTAACCTTCTCGTATGACATTTTGTTAGTGGAGGCGGATTGGCCTCCACCCTTTGTGTTGACCGTATCTAAAGGGGAAGACGTGATCCTTCCGAGTTTTTTGCATCATGTCCCTGAGGAACATGCTCAGGCTTTCGCAGCTGAGTGGGCTCTGGCCCTAGCCCCAGCGGTGTATCGTAATCAGGTGGGTTGGATGTTGATTCACCAGCTCATTAAATACTTTACGCTCTGTGCCTCAGCCACAACCGCAATATCCAATCAGACGTGAAGCAAAAGCTTCTGTTTGTGATATTCTAACACAGTTGGAGTATCAAGGAGTGATTGAATCATGTACATCACCGATGAATAATCCTCTCTTTACGGTATCAAAACCTGATGGTTCTTATCGGATTGTATTGGATTACCGAGAATTGAACAGTCATTGTCGCACTTTTGCGGTGCAGAACACTCACAGATCTGCACTGGTGAACAATCTTGTTCGTAAGAAATACAAAACTACACTTGATATTTCTAATGGTTTCTATAGTCACAATCTCGCTCCTGAGAGCCGTGATTTGACAGCATTCACTGCCGTCGGGAATCAGAAAAAATGTACACGATTGCCTATGGGGTATAAGAATAGTCCCGGGGCATTTGCGGCACGGATTGTGTCTTTGTTGAACAACATAGACCCTGATGCGTTCTCGTATGTAGATGACATTTATCTGACGGACGATGAGTTTATGCCGCATCTTGTGCGAGTCGACAGGATTATTTTGTTCTTTGCCGACTATGGATATAAATTCAATTTTGCAAAATCGTACATCGCCCATTTGGCGGTGCTCTTTTTGGGCTATGAGCTCAATAATGAAGGAAAGGGCTTGGCCCCTCACTTCTTGGAGAAATGTGCACAATTGCAACCCCCTTCTACACTGAATAAACTTCAGTCTTTGCTGGGATTTTTGAATTTCGGGAGGACATACATTCCCGATTATGCCCAGCGTATCAAAACGCTTTATGCATTGATACAACCGACTTTTTCTTCTGCCCAGCTGGCTTCCGGAACATACTTCTATTCTGATTTCTTTGCAAACTGACTTGATTGCAACTAACTACTTGTTGACGCATGACAACACCACAAACCTGGTAATATGTATAGTTTCTGGGACCGTGGGTTTCACTTACTTGACGTTCAATGAGGGAGACACAATACCTATTGCATACAAATCACATTTATACACTGCTGCTGAAATGCGCTTTTCAACTGTTGAAAAAATCTTAACGGCAGTAAAGATGGCGATTCTAAAAGAACGCTCACTGGCACAAGGCAAACGCATTCTTATGGTCACGCCCTTCCCTGCTTTGGAAGCCGTGACTAAGGCGAGTGTACCTAACTCGAAGGCACTACATCCCCATTGGATACAATGGGCTACTTCTTTGACATCAGCTGATGTCACGTTTATCTTTGATCGTTCCTTACAGACACAGGAGTTTTTACAGTATGAACATGTTCATCCTCCACCCTTGTCTCTGCTTCCTTTACATGAGTACAAATGCATCATTTACACCAATGGCTCGGCTCAACCAGCCACGGGTTCCAAATATGCTTATTCAGCCGCTTGCGCAATTGTTGCTAGCTCATTTGTTAATGGAGAGTTTAAGTCTTCCATTGTGCACTCTCAAGCACTTGGAGACTGTACGGCACAATTGGCGGAGCTGCGTGCTCTTGTACTTGCTCTCGAGTTTGCTGATCCAAATGTGAATACTCTTATTGTGTGCGATTCTTATTACTGTGTCCAGTCTTTTAATGACAACTTGTTCTTTTCGTCTCGGAATGACTATCGAGATTCCAAAGGCAGCGCAATTAAGCATAAAACGCTTTGGGTTCGAGTGGCAGATCTTAAACAACGTCTGCCCCTCATTCATGTTATACATACTCTTGGCCATCAGCGTGTGGGAGCACATGCTCTTGGTAATTCTTTGGCTGATGAAGTGGCCAAGTCTGCAGTAGCCACGTGTTCCGTAGCAGCAGTTACAAGATCCAAGACTAAAATAGATAATGAGATTTAGGCAGCTGTAGCTGCAACGAGGGAGGGAACTGCTTATTCTCAGGGTTTCCCTTCGAAACACTCTTATCATATAACTCCCGAACAAGTTCCTTATGCTTTGATTCCTTCTGTTGGGGAGCGGATGATCCCCAAAATGGACCGCAGACCTACATTGATCAAAGCCGCAGACGAAAGCATAGCATCTGCGCATGCCGGTGTGTCGGCGACAGTCTCTATTTTACAGCAACGTTACTGGTGGCGTGGTTTATATAAACAGACCCGTAATTATGTCCTATCTTGTGACATTTGTCAGCAAATCAAGCCGTCTACGGTCACCCTCCCACCACAAACACAGCTGTGTATTTCTAATCAACCTTTTGGCTGTATCTATCTTGATCACTGTGGTCCTCTTTCTTCTGATACTGCGTATAAATATATATTGTTGCAGTTCATTCGTGCACTAGATTCCTCTGGGTTTGGCCACAACGCAGTGCTGACGCTCGAAATGTCATCAGGGATTTGCGTGTCTTTGTAGGGATGTTTGCCTGTGGTACCTTCCAGTCTGACCAAGGTCCAGCGTTCGCCTCTAAGGCGTACAAGGATGCGATGAAGTCAATGGGGGTGCAGTTTTCATCTCCATACAGGCCTGAGGACAATTCAATTGTGGAGCGGATGAACCGTGACTTAAAGCAATCCTTGACAGCTAGAGTCTTAGGTACTGGCAGGAACTGGCTGGCCCACTTGTATGGGGTTCAACGTGCAATTAATAACCTCCCTAGATGATCTCTGGGTGGGCGGACTCCATACGAAATGCTCTTTGGCATTAAAATGTTTGTGCCAGACCTTGATGGTCTAGACGTTGTGGCAGCTGCCGCAACCTTTGACGTAGATAATCACTCTACTGTGTTACAGGATCTACAAAAGACCCGTGACAGCTATGCAACTGAACATTTACCCTCTTCCACTGATGCAGCACTACTGATTCCAGTTGCTGGTTGGCTTTCAAAAATCGGAGATTTAGTACGAGAAAAGCTGGAGAACAAAAAATAATTTGGTCCCTCTTATCGTCCACCGGTTCCGGTGCTTGAACTAAAGGGTACTCGTACAGTTATTTTACCTCCTTTACCTGGTCGCAAAGACAACAGATATATTTCAGTGGACAATGTCAAGCTACACCATGAGGCCGATTCTGAATAGTCTCACACCTGCAGTTTCGCGCACCGCAATTTCATTGGATCCACTGACTACATCATCTTCCACCGCTCCTCGTAGGGCTAAGAAAGTGATGGACACTATCATTGATCTTTCACCTGTCCGACCTCTATCTTCTACCATGGATGTCGAGTATATATATCATCCAGATGAGTCCGTCAGTGAAGTGCTGAACAGTCCTGGAGAACATCAAGCGGACCCGACACTTCCACCTCTGATAAATCAACCTACGAATGGCTGCTATGGAGATCATGCCAGTCTCTCTTCCGGCTCTTCTTCCTCGACATCCCATTTGGCTGACACACCGACTAAATTAAGTATTTTTTTCTCTTGGTTCAAAAAGACTTACCCGGTCCCTCCTTGGACCTACATTTGGTTGCTGCTTGTCCTGATTTTTCTCTTCATGTCAATTGGTTTTGTGACAGTGTTCTTTTTGCTCATCAATGGTCATTATTTGCCAGAACTCTCTGCAGTGAACTTGGTCGATGGAGTTCTGGCCCCTCACACATCGTCCCATATCATGAAACGTGATCGGTCTCATGTTAACATTTCAGCATTCCCGATTCCAGATGGCATCGTTTGGGACACAGTTGCCTACAACTTCCACGGCCCGACCGAGGTGCTTCGCATACCATACGTGTTTCGCGTCTCTCTAGGAGACGTGGTAACACGGGACATACATTCGGATGATTGGGATGTGCAAGCAGTACATGCACTGTTTTCAGATTTAAAGTATTATGCTGCTTTTGATGCTGAAGATTTGTATTTAAATTCTGTCAATTATGGTGATTTATTTTGTTATCAGCATTAAAGGCATTATTTTTTACACAAAACAAATACGTTAAAACCTGTTTTTAATTATACACAATGGGAACATTGTTCTACTCCCGTGGTGGGAGTTCTAAAACTTTTAGAGATAAGTTCACTTACTTTACAGATTATGATGTATCTAATCCGGAATCCTATTACTTTAAACTTCGTTCATCTACACAATCCAAATTTATGTTAACACACACAAAATTGATTTACTCCAACTCGTTTAGAAATAAATTGGCTTCGCAGGGTTATGATCATTGGAAAGATACTGTTGATTTAAAATCAATCTGGGGCACGAAGCCTTGGCAGGTTCAGGGAACTGAAGCTTTACATCGTGCCTGCCTGATCCCAGCTCAAATTCTGTTTTTAAATGATACAGTATACCAAACAACTTGTTTTGGCCTGGCAACTGTCAAAAATTTAAATACGCAATCGATTCCGTCTTTAGCGGAATATGCTAATTGGCGCACATACACCAATTATACCATTGAGGCATTGCAAGCTTTGCTTCGCAATGACACCTTCAAAGTCTCTGAAGTTGATTCTTCCGGGTGGTTGGTGTGGCAAACTAATACAAATGCATGTCAAATGCGTTTGTATAATGTAACATCTGGTTTCACACAGACTAAACCGGACCCATGTTATCCAAGTTCCCATTCGGTTACCACATATTCGGTGGGTAAATTATGCCAACAATGGTTGGAACATTCTACGCTGACATCAGTGAAGCAACATCTTTCTCTGCTGTCGCATGACATTAATTTGGCTGATATTCTCTTGGGACCCAGGGCTCCGAGAGCAAAAAGATTCATGTATGCCGCTTACAATGAAATTTGGAAACTTTCACAGATGGAAGCTGCTTATCATCTGCGCCAAATTGATCAGGCCAATTTAGAAAAAGTTCTTGCCATAGTAGACAATAGCATAAACACACTTTCCTCACGCATTTATACGTTGGATAATATTGTTTCATCTATTATTGATATTGTTCAAAGTGATGTATCTGTGTTATATCATGGTCAAAATCAGTTACGATCTGTTATGCAGTTTGCTTGGACATTGCAAACTCTTAAAATGGGAAAAGTACCTTGGGATTATTTGAATGCCACTGCTTTATTCTTGCCATTTAATCTGACTGATAAGCAAAGGTTTATGTCCATGAAAGATGCTACATACACACTATTGCATATTGAACAATTAGAGCCCTTGCCGTTTTCTGTAGCGGAAACAGATTCTGCTGTTTGGTTAATTCATGGGGTTATCTCTCTCCCTTTTTCGCTATTTCAATTTAAATCATGCATGCAACATTTTCCGATTGGCCGTTATGAACCACTGGGTAGTGCTTTTCTACATGAATTGTTGTCCCTACCTTTCACTTATAGATGTCAGAGGGAGGGTAAGGAAGTTTTCCTAACAGGGGAGGACTGCGATTCCACAGTAGGACATTCCCTTGTTTGTAAACACGTTAAGTTGCACGGCGTTTGTAACGTTTCCGCACCTAATCTGGCCTGTTTTTTTAAAAGGGACTGCAGTGCCGTCAATAATTCCCACTTTTTCATTGCTTACAATGGCAGTTATTTTATTTTGAACAACCAAGACTGCTGTGGTATACGGGCAGGAATCCCGTATTTAGTAACGGTTTTCCAGGGCGTAACTTGTTGTAGCAATGTACTTTTTCCGCCCCCGCATGGGAGTCTAGATAGCTCAATTTGGCCTACCATTCCAACTTTGAAAACAGATTTCAACAAGTTGAACAGGCTCAAAGCACTGTTATTCCAACAAGAGGTGACCCTCACTTCCGCCCGCGAGACCTTCCAGTTACAGGTGGCTAGGACTTCTGGAGAGATACAGTCCCTTCTGAACACCAACCTCCCACTGCATTTTGGAGAACTAATACACCAAATATTTAATAACCCTGGGCGGTGAACTACGCTCCGCTCGCGGAGTTTGCAGAGTTTTTTGCAGTCCGCGTAACGCAGATCTCGCGGATTGCAGAGAAAATCCGCTACGCGTAGCAGACATTTTTGCTCGCTCTCGTTCCTCAACGTCAAGTTGGCGACCGCGAGCGAGCAAAATCAACATCCCGGTGAGATTTTTCCTTGTTCGCGATCGGCAACATCAAGTTGGCGAGCGCAAGCGTGGAAAATAAACCTCCCGGTGAGATTTCTCAACGCGGGGGGGTCAGGTTTCTCATTGCGAGTGGTCGCGTATGCTCGCGACCGTTGCGATGAGAAACTGCCCGTTCGCGTTGAGTAAGCTGCCGTTCGAGTAAAAATCTACTCGAGCAGGAGAAATGACTGCTTGCACTCTGCATGATGCCGTTTGCAATGATTGCACAGTGCGGACAAGCATCCGGCACTGTGCAATCACCGTGAACAGCATTTTCCTATCGCACTACGCTGCTCGCGTAGCTCCGCGTAGCGCGGCTGAGTTGTTTTACCGCTTCGCGTAGCGTCGCGTAGCACAAATCCGCGAACTACGCCCAGGGGTAATATTTAATGCGTCTGACACCGCAAGCCTTGCACATTTTTTTAAATGTGTGGGATATGGCCTTGTGTCTTCTTTTCAGACTATATTTGGAGTAATACCTGGCTTTATTCATTCTATTTTTTCCAGCGCCTTCGGAGGGTTCCCCTTGGTTTTGACGTTAGGCGCTGGAATCCTGCTTCTCCTGCTCCTGTTGCGCAATGGCTGCTCAACTTGTGGTACTGCACAGACCAGGCCAGTTGCAGCTGTACCGTGATTGCATGCAACAGGTTTTCGGATGCTTGCCATTAGCCACGCTTGGCGTCAGTTATGGATTGACTTTTCGCTTTGCATATTTCACTTGCGTGCAACCAGTCCTTTACTGTCAGCGATGTCCCTTCTATTGGGCACTGGATATATGCCTCTCCAATACGTCACGTCCAGTCCCAGATTTTAACCAGTTGATGGGTCCCTTAGAGGCCCATGACCAGGCCTGCTCTGGGGATGGCCGTATGGCACGTGCGGCTGCACTTGAAGTTTTGGCGGAATGGGATGTCTGTGCGGCTGCGCAGACCTTCCTGCAACAAAGTTTCATCGAATATCACGCAAGTTGCCCACTCATGCTTTTAGAGGCGTCTGATTACGAGGAGCACGTTTGTTCCTTCGACATACTTAATTGGATGGCATCTCTCTTTTTTACCAACGATAGGGATAATCTTTTGGAGGGAATTGCATTCCTTGGTTCATACACCTTGATGGACTTACCACCTCCTTCATAATAACTTTGTTATCCCGGAGGCAGCTCCCCTTCAATGAGCCCTATTAACGACTTTTAAAAAAATATTTATTTTTTTTGTCATTGGAAAAATTTCGATTTTTTTCTAATTTGGTTTTTTCACCCGTTGTGAACTCTGTTTTTCTATGTCCTATGGCCTTACCAGGGGGAGGGTGTTATATGGTTGTTAGGCACATTATCGACATTGCTAAGTTAACATGAGCTTCGCTGCCATGATGCTGCTTTTGCGCACGCTACTATATGACTTTGTTTTTGCAAGACTTTATTTGTGCCCTTCACATGAGAACGGGTCGCCTTTCGCGTTCTCTGCCTTTCCTGGAGTTTAGTCTGAACATGATATGCAAGGTCGATAAACAATGCCCCTTGTTATTCTGTTCTGGTCAGTCCCTAGCACCTAGACATAACATGCTACACAGCTGCAGTACTGAAGACTCGTGCTTTGATATTACGTTGTTGCATGTTGTTTTAACACACTTGGAGAAAGCCATTCCATGGAGAAGAGCTCTGCTGTTCCTATGATGTAAACCTTACATTCAGGCTTTACGGTATGGGGTCAGGACTATAGGCCCTTATTTCCACAGTCTTTATAAAATGACTTCTCCCTTTGTATTCTATGGAATTGTAACAATGCTAACTGTGCTGAGTTTATGCATTTTGGTACTAGTAGTGGCATGTATACTGTATTGTAGAGCACGATAGTTAAAATAAACATTTTGAACTATTTCAGTTACTCTGCTTATTCTCATTGTGGACGGGTATGAGTGAGTGAGCGAAAGAGTACGTCTAGCTCCCGCTATACCTGAGAGAGTCGGGAGTGTTGTGTTCTGGGTTGTCTAATCATTTGTAGCTCCGTGATCTTTGGAGGAGAATGAATGAGACACTATAGCTAGTCGGTTTGGGATTTTGGGTACTGATGTGGTAGGTTGGTACACCCCTATTCACTGAGGTCCTGCTTTCCTACGCGTAGTTCTGTGTATGTGCAGAATCCCTGCAACAAGGCTTTACGACAAGAAAGTTGTCATTGATGTATTCCCTCTGAAAAGGGGCTGTTGAAGTGCAGACATAAGGTGATTAGGGAATGGGAGCTGTTTTCAATGGCTAGGGATTAACAAGTGGTCCATTGTGGCCTGAGAAACTCTTGGATATGGAGGATGAGGACAGAGTAGTGCAAACTGTGATGCTTTGATTTATAGAAGCTTCAATGCAAACCTTTTAGACTTATCGTATGATCTCTTTATGAGGACACTTTTTATTCAATCTCGAGTTGTCACTGAGCCAATATGCACTAAATAGAAATGATGTGACCCAATGACACAGCTTTTAGCTCTGTCCCCAAGATCAAGGCTGGCCTTTGAGTTAAGATTTCGGTTTCACTACATTTGATGCTAAATTGCAAATTTGCACAATGTGTATTTGTCAAAGATCAGTATTTTTTATAACTGTGATAGTTTTAAATAACTTTCCAATAAAGATGAATTTACAGTTATAGCCAGTGTTTTAGCTGTTGAGATGATTGAATGGAAAAGCCCATTGACACTGTGCTCATTTTGAAGCATGGGGTCAAACTTATATTTGTATTTTGAGCAGCTTAAGAAGACAAAGGACCTTGACCTAGGCATCATCTGGCTCTAACGATGGAGAGAAGTCAAGTAGAGGCTGCAGGTTTGTCATGGTCAAGAATAATTTGGAGCACCAGCACCGATGCAGTCTTCCTGGCCGACTGTCACTGTTGGTCTCCAACTACAGCTTAGTGCCTGTCCCAAAACAGAGCCCACATACACCAGTTTCACCTCCTCTTTTAGGGTCTCATTTAGAGTATGCAGTAACTGAAACCTCACTAAACTTGGCTTTCGTCCTAGCAGCCTCACTGTTAGTTTTCTGTCTAAATTAAAGGCAGGAGAGACCATCTGTTTTAACCTGACACACTAAAAGCATGAGATCTCCATTACTAATAACTTGGCTAACTACCATTCTTGTACACATAAATTCTTGACCCATTAAATCACCCTTCGCTCTGTTCTATGGCAATAATAAACATGATCCATAGTAAACCCAGCACATTTCAACACTTGTTAGTTTGTCGATATCCTATGAAACATTCCATTCATCCACAGTCAATACATTTCTCTTCATTCACTATATGAAATCAAGCTTTAAATTTGCAGCACGCAAAACCAATGACAATTCTCTCTGTGTAAAAATATGGCTATCATGACATGTCCCCCTCATTCCTTGACCATTCCCCTCTCCACAAGGCCACCTTTAGCATCTACTGGCTCAATCTCTTGTAAGAATCTAACACATACGCTTATGGTAAAGATGCCTCTCAGGACACGTCCACCTCTTTCCACAAACAAATCAGAGTGGCGGGATAGCTCCCTTTTAAAAGCACTCCCACTCCCACTTCCCCGTCAATCTCTCTATTTATGATAGGTTAGGAACCGTATGTAATACCCCTCGTCAGAGGCTCTGCGATCATGATGGGTAGGTCATGGACCAGCCTGGTAAACAAAACATCTGAGGTGACTCACACCTCTTCCAGTTCAGCCTCTGTTTTCCCCTTCATACTTGTGCCTCACGCTCCGTTTTTGGGACGGTGGACTGGACTAATGATAATGAGGTTGTGAGACTGGCTGTTGGTACTGTGTCGGTGTTAATAGTCAGGTAACTCTAGGATCCATTATAAAATTGCAAGGGCAGTGATAATACCTATCTGGCAGTAGGTGGGGTATACAGTTTCTGTACTTTGACTGAAAGTGGTGACAAATCCCAGGCTGAAAGTAATAAGAACCATATGAAAACAATAACTAACAAGCAGTCTCCACAGCAGCCTCAGGTAGTAAAACTGTGTGCAATGAACTTTTGTTTAGGTCGAGTTTGTGCTCTTAGACTCTGACTTTTGGCTATACGCCCAGGGCTGTCATGATATCAGGTCTGGCGCTTTGGGTTCACGCCTCACACAAACCAAAGACTATAATTGGTTGACCACCAGTAATGCCAAATGGGAAATTCTTTACAAGGAAATTGCCAATTCTCATTAGATTCCTCATTTTTAAATAAAATACACACTAGTGGCTTGGAAATACTCTTTTGCGTTCAGCATCATGTTTCCGCTGCAAAACAGTATTTTTTCCTTCATTGATCTACCTTGAAAGTCATCCACATGATGGAAAAGGCTTGAAGACGCAATACTGCTGCTAGTTACCATTCTTAGATAAGACAACGAGTCCTGTTTATATTTTGGTGGGCGACGGTTGAATCCATCAGGAAGATGGAGTAAATCACTGTCAAGCTGAGGTTGTCCCAGCCACCAGATTTAGAAATGTTTTCAAGTTTGCGGTCATTTCCTAAGCATAGGCAGGAACTGCCCTCTCAGGCGTTCTTGTCGATGCTTTTTTAAATTTCATGCACAGATTCGTCAATACGACGGAGCTGCCCATCAAACGATTTTTACTTTCAGAAGAAAATTCCGAAGTGGGATTTTCTTTTTGAAATGTAAAAAAATGTCCCACTTGCCATGGGAGTTATTTCCCATGGTGAGGGGGGCATTAGAGAGTTTTCACTGCCCCTTTCACTGCCCCTTTCATGATTGTTAGTGGTTATATTAATTTGATACCAACTAGGGCTGGGCGTTGTGGGCGTAGCGGGGCTACGCGGAGTGCCACGGAGACGGAACCAATCTCCGCACACTCCGTGTAGCTCCGCTACGCACCACCCGCCTCCCACCCGCGCTATTAAAATGTTTAAAAAAATCTATTTAAAACTCCTTACCTTATCGGCGGCATCCCCGGACTTCCCTCTTCCTCCATCGGGCCTTCTTCATGAAAACTGCGCATGTGCGGGCGCCCGCGCATACGCATTCTTAGCGAGAAATGCGCATGCGCGGGCGCCCACGCAGTTTTCATGAAGAAGTTGCGATAGCGGAAGAGGGCAGCCCGGGGACGCCGCCGATAAGATAAGGTAAGGAGTTTTAAATAGATTTTTTAAACGTTTTAATAGCGCGGGTGGGAGGCGGGTAGGAGGCCAACTCCGCTCCGCCACGAGTGTGCGGAGATTTGCCTGCTCCGCCCACTTCGCCGAACGCGGAACAGGCAAAATTCCACACATTCAGTGGGCGGAACAGAGTTGTCCACCCACCCCTAATACCAACCAGATATATTGGTTTAAAACTATATTCAAGTTACTCTTTCAGGAGCTTCTTGTTTGGTTATTCCAGTCTGCAATATGGCGTGGGCTCAAATGCAAAAGTTTCCCTCATTTGCATGGAGCAACGCCCCCACACAAATAAGGACAGGAGACCCCGGGATCATGCTGGAGCACATTTAGATCAATCCATATTACAAAACGTTATTGTAAATGTTTGAAGCCTCTTCTGTAATAACATAGTTCCCCCGAGGAGTAGTAAGCGGGCGTAAACTGTCAATGTGCCCCGAATGGCAATGCATAATAGGCCTTGAGGAGTGCACTCCTTCCTTCCTTGGGTGCTGCTTTTTAGGTCGAGCCTAGCGCAGCGCGCATGCGCTGCTCTAGGAGATGACCTTTTGGAATCGGTCTGCACTTTTCAAGCACTCGTGCTTGTGGCGGCCTCCACCTTGCGGGAGTGAGCAGCGGCGCGCAGGGGCCATCTGCTTCCAATTAGCGTGGCCGCGCGCGCGTCTGCACTTTTCAAGCACTCGTGCTTGTGACGGGACATGTTTATTGCCCTCATCGCACATGCCACCCCGTGCTTATCTCAGTTCCTCCCCACCACACTGCACATCTTTAGTTTCTTATGAGCAATCTGGCGTGCAGCTCTCCCACAGTGTTTTACAAGAGTGTTCAGCATCAAATTGGTTGAAACGAGTAGTTCATCTCTTGTTATGCACCATCATCTTTACATGCCTGCCATCCATCGCACCTTTTATGTGGTCTTTTCCAGGGTAAAGGACATGTCTACGCTGCCCTTTTTTCTCGCGATTCTGGGCAATGCCCCTTATCCTAACAACAAGGCACAGATGTAGCAGGATTTTTTCAAAGTGCATGAGACCTGTATTCAACCGAGTCATTTTGGGGGCGAGGTGTATTGAGGGAGTCTCTTGGCGAGTTGGCAGTCTATATAGTGCAGAAGAGGTTTGTTCCCCAGTACCCAGATTTCTACTCTGTTGGCTGGGACAGTTGTTGGGCCGTATATCCAGTCATTGATAAGCAAATGTGCTGCTCTGTAGTACGGTGTTGAGTCTGCCATACCCAGCCCGAATTCTTAAATCGATTTACAACAATTAGTGAAACCCACGATATGGGCCCTCACTGCCATAGAAACACTCGTAGTTGTTGAGTTAATATTAAGACAGTCGTATGCAAAAAGGATAATTTTGAAGAATGTCAATGATTTTGGATAGGAGTGTCATCTTAGTGAAGGCAATTCTCCCCTATATTGAGACTGCGAGTCTAGACCGCTGAAGTGTGCCTTTACACACGTGGTCTAGCAGTGGGTGTACACTCTTGGTTCTTGCAACCAATCCTTATTTTTTGCATTTTCGATGTCTAGGTATGTGAAGAATCTCTCAGAAATTATGATCCTCTCTCAGTCAGGCCTCCTTCCCTCCCCTACTGTGTGATTTAGGGGAAATAGTCTTGTTCACATTTATTCTGAGGCTGGAGTGTTCCTCGAATATATTTAGACTGTTGTATTGCCCTGGAGATCTCAGGGTTACTCAAGTAAACGAGGAGATCATCATCGGAAAGGGATACCTTATGTTCAATGTTCTCGGCCTACCTGGATCCTGAGATGTGCTCTTTCTGAGCTGTTGTGCCAGTGGTTCAATGGCTAGAGTAAATTTCACTTTACTGTGGTAATAAACTGGAATTGGACCTTTGCTTTGTAGTAGTAAATGTGTAAATGTGAATTTATTAGTACAGTTGCTTTAAAAACAAGCATTGGCACAGCCAATAGGTCTCGCCTTTGGGACCTTATAAGTATTTAGTTATGCAGCACAATATCCTTGGCGCAACAACATCAACCGTTTCATGGCTAAACACTTATAAGGTCCCAAAGGCGAGACCTATTGGCTATGCCAATGCTTGTTATTCTTATCTTTTGTCAGATTGTCGGACTGCACTGGATATTAGTCTTCATTAATGCTTCGTTTTAGTTTTCCTTTGCATATCATAGGTTCTTGTGCCGTGTAGCGTCCAACTCATTAGAGTCCACTTTAATCCTTGTTTTGGGTTTTGAATCATGTCCAGCATACTAACATGTAAGTCTTATCGCAGGCAGGTACACAAAGTACTTTGTTCCATTGAATCCTAAAATTCATTTACAAAACCTACCAAAAGAAGGCTATCAGCCCTGTTGGCCCCTTAGACTTCAACTCAGACCTCCAATGCTGGAATACAAACACAGAGCCTATGAAATTATAGCTGCCTCACAAGTTCAAGGTTTGAGGAAGGAAGAAAGACACAGGGAACACCAGCCAAACCAGCCAGAACTTCAAATACATAAGGTAATCTGTGACCCAGCTGACAACAGTGAGGCAAAGAGAGATGAACAAAATGAAGGAAGAAAAGCACCCGAAGGGAAGAAACAATCAGATCCCACGTTGAGCAAATTTATTAGCAGTTAAGCAAATATATATCGCAATGTGCCCATAAGCCTACGCAGTACAGTGCAGTCCAGTGCAGTCCAGAAAAATTCATCCTTAAGGCAGCTAGAGTGGCAATATATGTAAACAGCAGGTACCTAAAACACCCAGAAACAATAACTTATTAAACAGGAAAGAAAGGCGCCCATGAATGAGAAACATGCATCTAGCAATTGAAAAAAAGCTGCTGCTGAATGATTTAGTATGCTAGAATTGTGGATCTGTACAGGGTGGTGCGCTTATAGATTGTCGGAGAAGGAGCACAAACGTTGTAAAATACTCCCCCTGGCAGATATTACATGTTGTAACACATATTTTCCATATATATATATATGTATAAAAATGACAAAAGACTTTGTCCCTTTCTATCTCTGTGTGGATGGCACTATGCTAATCCTATGCTTAAAGACTTTGATAGAAAAGCAGACATTTGAGGTGAGCAGATCTAGAGTGTCACTGGTGTAGTGGGTGCTCTATACAGGAGCTACTTTCCTAAACTTGAGAACTACCCAGAGTTCTCTGCTTCTTTTTTGCATAATTTATGCATCACTCTATGCCTGAAAGGGTATTGTTTTGACTTACACTGGGTGCTCCCTTGTGTCTGGACAAAGCTATACCTCTCTGAAGAGCTCTAATCAGAGCGAAACACGTATCAGGGGTTGCTTTTATTTATTTCATGTTGGCTTGGTTGGTATTTTATCAATTCAAAGCTGTAATACTGTGCCTGGAGTGGTAAAAAGCTTTTATCATTTCACAGCTCAGCATGGACAGCACTGTGCTAGTCCTATGCTTAAAGACTTTGCTGTAGAAATGGCAAAAGACTTTGTCCCTTTCTATCTCGGCATGGATGGCGCTGTGCTAATCCGATGCTTAAAGACTTTGATAGAAAAGCAGACTTTTGAGGTGAGCAGGTCTAGAGTGTCGCTGGTGTTGAGGGTGCTCTATACAGGAGCTGATTTCCACCTAAACTTGAGAACTACCCAGAGTTCTCTGCTTCTTTTTTGCATAATTTATGCGTCACTTTATGCCTGAAAGGGTATTGCTTTGATATTTACATATATATATATATATCAAATTCCATTTATTACGGACTCACAAACGCAACCAGACACGTTTCGGCAGACGCCTTTTTCGATGGTGATTTGGCGCGCCGGAAGCGGCCGGTATTTATGTCACTTTCATTAATTATCTGACACATAGATTGACAGCGAAAACGGACTCAAGTCCACAATTCATTCAGCGCCATCTTAAAACATGCAACAATGCAATGCAGTGCAATATTTCATAGCATTTCCTCCCGTTAAAACATTTCGGCAACAATATAAATGCAAACAGTTTATGACTGCAGTTATTTACAAATCATATACACATGTCAATACATCTATACACTTATTCCACCCTCAAATGGGCATATGAATATAGCCGATTCTATTGCGCATGATCACTTTCTCATTGTGCCCATCAATGGGCAGATGCTCGCAATCGGCTTAGTTTATTCCGGAGTTAACCATATCCTCATATAGCCCTGTATGGGCAGAACCTCACATTTCAATTGCATATTTCATTGCATGTCAAAAATCTCTTTGATTAGCAAATACACCGCTGTCAATCAAAATTAATATTCTCAGTCATGGGATGTTCACTTCAACGTGCATACATTTTCATCAATAGCATGACACATAAATTATTCAAAAAATTCAGAAAAACTCAAAGGAACCAACATTTCAAAATTTCATGGATTTCAGAAAATTTCAGTACATTTCAGAAAATTTCAGAAAATTTCAAAGCATCAAGCGAATCCCAACAAAGGGGGGAGTGTTCAACCACATGTGTTCACAGTTCAGAGTTTCTATCACATTTCATCACAAAAGGCTAGTCACCCAGATGTACCGCTAACTCCTCAGTACTATTCAAGCCCTGCGGGGATTTGGTTTGGAGGTCAATTATATAACGTGATTCCAGTCTATATATATAATTTCCTTAATAATCCTGACTGCTCTTACCAAGGGAGCATCATTTTTCGATTTCAATAGTTACATAACATGATTAATAAAGTTAACAAATGCATAACTATTTTTAGTATATCAAATCATTTTTAACTTCTGAAAGAGCAGACTGTTAAATTAAGACTGCAAGGTACCAACACAACAAATGATTTCGAGCACATAGTTTCAACCAATGATTCATAATTTAATTATAAGATTGCTATCAGTATTTCTCTATGATTCATAATTTAATTATAGGATTGCTATTAGTATTTCTCTGCGACAGAAGGAAAGAAAATGTGATGGCGAAAGACCGACAGTGTGTGTGAGAGAGGAATAGAGCAAGAATCGGAGCAAATAACAAAGAGCAAGAGACATGGACGTCAAACAGGGGTCACCAGGAGCAGCAGCAGCCAACTCCATCTTGTCCACTGGTACCCCATACAATGTACTTACTACTGTTTGACTCACAGGTCATCAAGGCAGCAGCCGGAATAGAAAGGCACAGGTCTGCTCTCAGTAGCACCTTGGTAGTTGTAGTAGGGGCTATCTAGGGGCACAGAATGGGTACTTATGTCTGCCTGAGGCCTATAACATGTACAGCGAATAAGGGACGACTACTCGGTATCCTTGGTCTGTGCTGTCAGCCCCGAGCACTGACGTTACATTTATTTTATACTTCCTGGTCCGCGCCGAGCCCAGGAAGTTGAGTGTGCAACATTGTTGGGGTCGAGTCGGGTGACTCACTACATCCCTTCCCACCAAACATTTTTGGCAATAAACAAAATAAAATAAAATAAAAACATAACGAAATAACATAATAAACAGTAAACCACAATGTTTCTGACTGTTCCTTCTTGAAGACAGTTTGTCAACATAGGAAGTCCTTCAGATTTTGGCTTGGCTGTGGATTGTCTCTCAGATGGTTGGGATGGCCCCTCTGGGACAGTTTCATATCTGGTCTCCTTGGAGTGTCCGCTCCCTGTCTCTCTCGTTCTGGTTCTCGTTCCTCCTCCTCTGTCTGTCCATCCATCGATGGTGATCCTTCTTCCGCTGTCTCGTTCAGGTTGCTCGGGGAGCTCCTGGGCTCCACCTCCTGGCTGTTCACTTCAGTAAGAGATACTAGCTTCTTAAACCATGACACGTTTCTTGCTATTCTCCTTTCTCCTCTTTGAGCAGTAACCGTTGTCCCCTGCACATCAACTACTTCCCATGGTTCCTTTTCGAATGTAGTTCTAAACTTCCATCCTGTGTGTCTATCCATTACCACCGCTCTGTCTCCACTGCGGAACTCCACCACTTGGGTTCTTCTCCTCTTGCTGGCTTGTATATTGTTGTTCTTTCTTCGGGATTGTGCCACTGCACTGTCCATTTCTCCGGGTGTCCAGTATTCAATTACGGGCACAATGTCTCTTACCGCTCTTTTCATAATGAGGTCGCTGGGCGAACATCCCATCGTGCTGTGAGGTGTTTTTCGGTATGCCCTCAAAAACCGATGTAGACACCCCTCCAAGTCTTCGCCGTGATCAGCACCAATTCTCAGCGCCCTGTTGATTGTTCTCATAAACCTCTCCACTTCGCCATTGGCTGGAGGCCACTGTGGAGTTACCTTCCGATGGGGGATGCTGTATTGTTCGAGGTACTCTTTGAACTCTTGTCCATGAAATGGCGGTCCATTGTCTGTTCTTATTTTGTCCGGTGTCCCTAGTAGGGCAAACGTTTTCTCCAACGCTGGTTTTATGGCTTCAAACACCGTAGATCTTACCACCTCTACCACCGGGAATTTGTAATAGCTATCCATCATGACCAACGTAGATCTCCCATCAGGAAAACTACCGAAGTCCATACTGATAGCCACCCATGGTTTAGTGCTAGGTGGTTCTGTAATCACAGGTGGAGCCGGTGCATCCCCTCTGGTGATCATGCACGCATGGCAACTCCTCCCTTTCTCCTCCACCATGTGATCCACTCTGGGAAACCACACTTTGGCTCTCAAGCGTGCTTTGGTTTTTTCGATTCCTTGATGGCCTTGGTGTGCCGGGTCAACCGTCGTCTTCCACAGTCTTGCTGGCATCACTATCTTCGTGCCTCTGAGGATTAGCCCCTCCTTGCTTTCACTGAGCTCCTCTCGGCACCACCACACTCCCAATCAAGCATTTTTCTCTTCCTCGTCAGCCCGCTTACTCCATCCAAGAAATGTTTCCACAGGTGATTGCACAGAGCTTCCTTGACTGCCGACAGGCATGCGTCCTCTCCCTTTGCCACCACGATCTCCTCTATTGTGCTCTGGGACAGGCAGCCTCTGTAATCTGCTTGATAAATGACTCAGCACCACAATCCACCTCTCGCTGCCGGCTAGGATCTGCTGCCAGGGGATGACGAGACAGGTAATCCGCTGGATTGTTAACTCCTGGCAGGTATACTACCTCAAAGTTGTAATGTTAGATCTGAACTGCCTACCTTTCAATGCGCAGATGTCTGCTTCTTGCAGCCCCTCCAAACAGTGGCATCAGTGGCTTATGGTCCGTTACTACTTTGAACTTGTGTCCGTACAGGTAGATATCAAAGTGCTAACATGTCCATCGAATAGCCAATGCCTCCCTCTCGATTTGCGCATACCTTGATTCCACTGCTGCTAACGCTCTGCTGGCATGCGCTATGGGCATCCACTCCTCACCGATGGCCTGCTGAAGGAGTACTGCCCGAGACCAACTGGGCTGGCATCCACTACCAGTTCCATGGGGTTTCCGGGATTGAAATATGACACTGTTGCTCCCTGTAACAGCGCCCCTTTGACATCCTGAAATGCCTTTGCAGCTTCATTGGTCCACTACCACTTCACGTCTTTCTTGGTGAGCGCTCTCAGTGGCTCTGATATCGTGGCCAGGTGTGGAATGAATCGGCTGCAGTAGTTCGCCATCCCCCGAAAACTCCTAATTTCTGTCTGGTTCTGGGGTATCGTCGCAGCCCGAATGGCTTCCACCTTCGCTGGATCCACTTGTAGTCTGTTTTTGGAGAATTTGTACCCAAAGAAATCAACCTCATTGTTATAAAACCCGCATTTCTCCTTGTGCAATGTCAAACCTTGGTCCACGAGTCTTTGTAACGTTGCTCTCAAGCGTTCATGGTGTTCTTCCAGAGATTTAGAAAAAATTAGCACATTGTTGCTAACATTTATAACCCCCACCAATCCGGATAAGGCTTCGAGAATGGCGTTCTGAAAATCATCCGCCACTGACAACACCCAAAAGCTGAGTCGCTTGAATTTCCTTAGTCCGACATGTGTGGAGAATGTTGTGATGTAGCGACTCGCTTCATCCAGTAGCAGCTGGTGATATCCCGAATAAGGGTCGACTTTCAAGAACCACTTTGCGCCGTTGATGTCAGTTACTATCTTGTCTATTGTAGGAGTTAGGTGCCTCTCCCTCCTTATGGCCTTGTTTGGCAAGCGCATGTCCACGCATAGGCGAATGGCACCCGGTTGTTTGGGCTTCGGTGCGATGACGAGTGGTGATATCCACGGTGTGGGGCCTGAAACTTTCTCGATGACCCCCGCCTTTTCTAGCTTCTCCAGCTCTGCCTCGACCAACGGCCTCAGATGGAATGGCACTCTTCTGTGTCTCAGAGCTACTGGCTTGACTGTTTTATCGATGTGTAGTTTGACCTTTACACCTTTTAGGCAACCTAGCCCCTCGAACAGCCCTGGGAACTCCGCCATGATGTCATCTGCATGTGCAGGTGTATCTGTTGTGCAAACATGACTAATCCAAGATCCTCCGCCGAATGGCAGCCCAGTAGGGTTCCCGCGCTGTCCTTTGTCATGTGAAACTTCATTGTTGCAGATATTTCCCCATGGGTTACTTCCACTTCAATCATGCTCTGTAGTGGAATGGGTGTGTCTCCCCCATACGTGAAGATCCTTGCTCTTGTGCCGAGTAGCGGCGGTCTTGGATTGAGTTGTCTATACTGCTCGGCATCCAGGATATTGACCGATGCACCTGTGTCTATAGGTGCCGTGACTTTGTTGTCACCAATGGATACCTGGCACATTGGTGGTTGTCTCCTCCTTGGACTCATCCTTCCTGTGCATGAAATAACAAACACCTCATGGTCCTCATCGTTGTCCGTGATTTTCATCCTCTGACACTGATTCTCTGTGTCGTCTGTGGCCTCTGCCATTTGTACCATGTGCTTGCTGGGCCCAAATTTCTTCGGTTTGCTTCCTGCAGTGGGCGCTCTTGCCGCACTCATGCTCACTTTTGTGAAGTGCCCCATTTTTCCACACCGCAAGCATGGTTTGCCTTGTGCAGGGCATCCACGCGGTGGATGACTGTCCAGCCCAGAGCTTCCTCATCATCTGCTTCCTGGGGGCGTACTCTACCCTCTCTTCCTTGACTGTGACAGGATGCACTTGCGGTGTCCGAGCAATCTCCGTGCTAGCGCGTACTCCATTTCTCCTGCTCGTGTATCTGCCAATTCATGGGACCTCCCAAGTACTAGGATATCGTCCAACGATATTCCAGGTTGTCGCAGAATTAGCTTCTGCAGATCCGATGACTTGCACCCTTGAATTAGCTGCACTCTTATTTCTAGCTGCTTTTTCGATTCCCGTGCAAGAACATGCTAGTTGTCGCAGGCATGCGAAAAACAGGTCTACAGACTCTTCCTCTCTCTGCTTTGCCCTTCGCAGCTTGAAGTGTTCAAAATCAGGGTTTACCTGCGGGTCGAAGTAGCGGTCGAGGGCCCTTACGGCCTTAACATAGTCATTTCTATCTCCAGTGTCGGGCAGGTTCTGGAATAGCTCATAGAGTTCGTCACCTCCCATGTGTAACATGGTGGACCTTTTGACTGCCCCTTTTGTTTTGCGCACTGCAATAAAATAGTTCTCTAGCTGTCCTATCAATTTGCGCCATCTCGGCACCGCTGTGGCTGGATCCGCCAGTTGGCGGAACGGTGGTAGTGCATTTAGTGTAGTACGTGTGCCTTGCTCCGCAGCCCCCTGCGCCCCTCCATCCGCCTGTACTGACATTTAGCTGGTTACCACCTGGTTCTTCGCTGCCCTTGCTCGTCTCCTGGCTTGTTCTGTTCTCCCCGGGCCTCAGCCTGCACTGGTGCCCTTCTCTTCAGGCCCTCTGTGTGACTCCAACCCATTTTGTCTCTCCCTGCATATGCTCACACTGTGTCACGTGGTTCCTGTGCCTTGGCCCTTCCCTGGATGTGTCCCACGTTTTTTTCCCACTTTTTTCTGGTGCTCCAGAATTCTCTACGTCACGTGCCTCTCTCTTCTGTTTCCGTGTTGGTGGTGCATTTCTTTGCTTGATTAATATCAAGTAAGTGCCCCCTGCTGAGTCCTCACCTCGCGCCAGGCCATTGGCTGCCTCTCGCTGCTGCTGCCTCGTGCTCCCCTGCTGCTCTTTCACATCTCCCCTGCGGTGATAATTTCCGGCTCCCCTATATATATATATATATATATATATATATTCACTGAAAAAACCATAAGGTTTTAGGGACAGTTATAGTTAGTTGGACATTGCACTCGTACAAAACCCGTGAAATTCCCCCGTTATAGTTAGTTCAGGTAACTATAACTCGCGCCCCCGCAATGCACTGCTGATGACGTCACATATTACATCACTCATGACATGGTCAGTGACATCACTGATGACATCACTGATGACATCTCAAATGACATCACTGATGACATCACTGATGACATCATCCAGTGACTGTGTGTTTCTGTAAAGTTTAAATATGTTTAATATATATAGGGAAAGGCGTATTGAAGAATGAGTGGGTGTAGAAGCGCCTGAATGGATGATTTAGTAGGTGCGTGACTGAGTCTATAAGTGAGTGATTAAACGTATCTTTCTGGATGCATGGGTGAGTGACTAAACTGTGTGAATGTCTGTATCCGTCTGTCTGTTGTTGTGTAAGCAACTGCATGGGTTTCTGACTAGCTAAATGAGTGTCTATATGGGTTATGGATTGGTTCTCTGAGTATCTGTATGGGTGCCTCAGTGTTTGTGTGGGTGGGGTGTGTGTGACTCTGTGCATAGATGTGTGAGTGGGTGATTCACTGGGTGCATGGTTTCAAGAGTGCGTCTGTGATGGACTGTATGGGTGGGTGAGTGTGTGTATGGGTGTGTTAGTGATTGAATGTATATCTCAGTGGTACATGTGTGAGTAACTACATATGTGAAAGGCAGTATATATGGGTGTTGGAGTATATAAATGGCTATAAGTGAGAGTGTGTGATTGTGAGAGTGGCTATATGGATGAGTGTGTACTTGCATCAGTGATTGCATAGGAGCGTAAGAATGTGCTAGTATTTTTATGAGTAAGTGAGCTGGTGTGTATAACTGTATAGGTGAGTAAATTGGAGTGTGATTAATTATTTGCATGACTGACTAGGTGTGTGAGTACCTCTATGGATGAGTTGCGTTGTGTGAGTGTTTATATAGGTGTATGAGTGCATATGATAGTCCTGTACTGAGTGACTGTAAGTATGAGTGACTGTACGGGTGAGTGAGTAGATGTGTGTGTGTAGACCTAAGAATCAGTGAGTGGGTATGTACTTATTGGTATTGGAGTGTGTATGGTTTTGAGAATGGCAGTCTGTAATGTAGAGTGGGTGTATCAAAACTTATATTAGGGTGTGAGAAGATGCATTAAATTCTCACATGGATGATGTCATCAGTGATGTCATCAGTGATGTCATTTGAGATGTCATCAGTGATGTCATCAGTGATGTCACTGACCATGTCATGAGTGATGTAATATGTGACGTCATCAGCAGTGCATTGCGGGGGCGCGAGTTATAGTTACCTGAACTAACTATAACGGGGGAATTTCACGGGTTTTGTACGAGTGCAATGTCCAACTAACTATAACTGTCCCTAAAACCTTATGGTTTTTCAGTGAATTTCTAAGGTTTTTTAAATGCTAATTTCTAACTATAACGTGCCTGAAACCTATGGTTTTTTCAGTGAATTTCAAAGGTTTTTTAAATGCTAATTTCTAACTATAATGTCTCTGAAACCTACGGTTTTTTCAGTGAATTTCAAAGGTTTTGTAAATGACAATTTTTAAATGTATTAATTGTTATATTTATTTTTTTCATACTGATTTACTACATTTTTAGAAACAATTTTTTTTTACATATTTTATTTTTAAATTACATTGTAATTACATTATACATTACAAAAAATACTTTCTCAGAATGAATTACTTTAGTTTAAATACTTTGCACATAGGCAATAGACTTTTAAGTACAGTAGTTACAGTTGTTGCAATGGGCAACACATTTTCAAACACAATGCAACATTCAGCTCAATGTGAATTTCTAGTCAAATGCAATTAGTTACTTTATGGATTACTTTTCTAACCACAGGACTGGATCCTAGATTCAGTCCTGGGACATCTCCTGTAAACAGTTGAGTAAAAGCGTTTTGGTTACAGTAGTGATTTTTAAGGAATATTATTGTATTTTAAAAGTTGACACTTAGAAACTTTTTCTCATAGAATCACCAATGTTATCCTATGGAAGGAAATTCACTTAGCAGGTAAAAACTGTTATCGTTACTTTTTCTTACTCAGTGTTGGATCCTGGATCCAGCACTGGTGCATCTCCTGTAAACAGTTGAAAGAATGCATTTAAGTCATACAGGCGATTTTTAAGGAATATTTGTAGTTTGTGAAAATCGACACTTTGAAACTTTTTCTGCTGAAAACCAGACAATGGATTCCTATGGAAGGAAATACAAGTTACTGGTAAGTACGGTTAGAATTACTTTTCAGGGTCAGTGCTGGGCTAAAAGATGCAGCACTGGGTTCTCTCCTGATAACAGGTGAGTAAATTGGAATTACGTACTTTGGTTGATTTTACAGGAATATTATAAAGTTCCAAAACTCCACACTTAGAAGAATTTCCAAGTGAAACCAGTCAATGTTAGCCTATGAAGGAAATTCAAGTTACTGGTAAGTACGGTTAAAATTACTTTTGAGGATCAGTACTGGGCTGAAAGATGCAGCACTGAGGTCTCTCCTGATAACAGGTGAGTAAATCGGAATTCGTATTTCGGCTGATTTTAGAGGAATATTTTAAAGTTCCAAAACTCCACACTTAGAAGAATTTCCAAGTGAAACCAGTCAATGTTAGCCTATGGAAGGAAATTCAAGTTACTGGTAAGTACGGTTAAAATTACTTTTCAGGACCAGTACTGGGCTGAAAGATACAGCACTGAGGTCTCTCCTGATAACAGGTGAGTAAATCGGAATTCGTATTTCGGCTGATTTTAGAGGAATATTTGTATGTTTCAAAAATCAACACTTAGAAACTTTTTCAGCAAAAAGCAGGCAATGATATCCTATGGAAGAAAATTCAAGTTACTGGTAAGTACGTTTAAAATTACTTTTCAGGATTAGTACTGGGCTGAAAGATGCAGCACTGAGGTCTCTCCTGATAACAGGTGAGTAAATCAGAATTCGTAGTTCGGCAGATTTTAGAGGAATATTTGCACAATGGTGAAGGGAGGGGCGGGGCCTGAGGTGACATCTGTGCAAACGCGCCCTGTGGCGCGTTTTAAGTTGGGGGATTAAGTCCCCTTGAATCATGAGGGTCCCTAGGGGCCAACTAGCCCACCAGGAACCTCCAGTATGCGTCAGGAGGCTGCGTTGCAGAGACGTGTAGAGAGGCCACACCCTTTTACACCTCTCTGCAACGCAGCTCTGTGCGCTTTCTGGATGTACCTGTTGGGCTAGTTGGCCCCAGGGACCCTCAGGATTGAAGGGGATTTAATTCCCCATCTTAAAACGCGCCATGGGGCCTGTTTGCACACATGTCACCTCAGGTCCCGCCCTCCCTTCACCACTGTGCAAACGCGCCCCGTGGTGCGTTTTAAGTCGGGGGATTAACTCCCTTGAATCCTGAGGGTCCCTGGGGTGCAACTAGCCCACCAGCTACCTCCATTAAGCGCCACAGAGCTGCGTTGCAGAGAGGTGTAAAAGGGGCGTGGCCTCTGTACACCTCTCTGCAAGGCAGCCCTGGCGCATACTGGAGGTTCCTGGTGGGCTAGTTGGCCCCAGGACCCCAGTATTCAAGGGGAATTACTTCCCCTTCTTAAAACGCGCCAGGGGCGCGTTTGCAGAGTACTGCAGGGAGGGCGGGGCCTCCGGCACGATGACGTTTTTGTTTGTTTTTTTTTTTATGGGAGGGGGCTGCGTGGCCCCCCTTCCCTCGGCCACTTTTGGCCCCGGGGACCCCATCCCCCGGGGCCTGGGCTTTTTTTTTTGTTTTATTAAAAAAAACAACAACAAAAAACGGGAAGGGGGCCGCGTGGCCCCCCTTCCCTGGGCCTCTATTGGCCCCGGGGACCCCATCCCCCGGGGCATGCCCTCTTTTAAATAAAAAATATGGGGGCTGCGTGGCCCCCCTCCTCAGGCCATTTAAGGCCCCGGGGACCCCATCCTCGGGGCCGGCCTAGCCCTTATTTTTTTTTTATTATTATTTTTTTTATTTGGGGAGGGGGGCTGCGTGGCCCCCCTCCCGGGCCACTTATGGCCCCGGGGACCCCATCCCCCGGGGCCTGGCCTCAGGTTGGGGACTGTGGGGGGGGCCCCAAACCCCCCACAGTCCCGCCGGCTCCCCGTGTCCTACGGGAGCCGGCATTCCTTTTCCACATGGGGAGCTGCTAAGATGCTGCTCCCCGTGTGGAAAAGCAATTGGTTTGCATTTTGAAAGAGAGAGCAGGTTTCCCTGCTCTCTCTTTCAAAATGCAAACCAGATTGCAATGACAGGACGGGAGCCGCGAGGCTCCCGTCCCTGTCATTGCAAACAGCAGTGTCCCGGGGGTAGGCACCCCGGGACACTGCAGGAGCCGGCCCTGGGGGTGGCGGTCCCCAGGGCCATCAAGGGCTCCAGGAGGGGGCCGCGCGGCCCCCTCCCTACATTTTGAAAGCCCCGGGAGGTGGTGGTCCCCGGGGCTTGGGGGTCCAAAACGGACCCCCATTTTCAATGTTCTTAGTGCCCCGGGGAGGTGGTGGTCCCCGAAGCGTGTGGGGGGGCTGGAGCCCCCCAACACAGGTTTTAAAAAATAAATTAAAAAAAGCCCTGGGGAGGTGGCGGTCCCCGGGGCTGCGGGAGGGCTCAGAGCCCTCCCGCACCATTAATGATAAAGCCCCGGGGGGTTGCGGTCCCCGGGGCTTGGAGGGCCCTTGGAGGCCCCCCATACATAAAATAACCCCTCCCCCAGCATGCCCCCGGGACTTGGCCCACCCGGGGGCAAATTAACATCGAAGGCCTGCTCAGGGGGTCCCCCCAAAAAAGCATTTTTTTTGTTGACATTTTTGGCCGGGTCACGCTAGGTGCGCAAACCCTGTCGAAAATGAAAAAAAAAACGAAGCGCGGGCTTCCGCGCTTCGTTTTTTAAAGCCCCTGGGTGGGCCAGGTCCCGGGGGCATTCCTTAATTGTATAGCAGGGGCCCGTGGGGGCCCCCGCCGCCCCGGGGGACCACCACCTCCCCAGGGCTTTATAATATATGCTTGGGGGCAGGTTGCCCCCCCACCGCCCTGGGGACCGCCACCTCCCCGGGGCTTTAGTATTATAGGGTAGAGGGGGCCTCACGGGCCCCCCCAAGACCTGGGGACCGCCACCTCCCCAGGGCTTAATAAAAATAATAAAATTGTGGGGGGGGCTCCTGCACTGCCCCACTGCCCCAGGGACCACCACCTCCCTGGGGCACTAATCAATTGAATGCGGGGGTCCGTTGCGGACCCCCGGCCCCGGGGACCACCACTTCCCAGGGCTTTGCAAACATTGGGAGGGGGCCGCGAGGCCCCACTCCTCTAGCCCTCGATGGCCCTGGGGACTGCCACCCCCCAGGGCCGGCTCCTGCAATGTCTCGGGGTGCCCACCCCCGGGACATTGCCGTTTGCTATGGCAGGGCGGGAGCACAGCTCCCACCCTGTCATAGCAAACTCTGCTTTGGTTTTTGGAAGCGAGAGCCTGCTCTCGCTTCCAAAAACCAAAGCAGATTGCTTTTGCAGAAGGGGAGCTGCATGTCAGCAGCTCCCCTTGTGCAAAAGCAATGCCGGCTTCCGCAGGAGGCGGGGAGCCAGCGGGACATGTGGGGGCATTGGGGCTCCCCCCACGGTCCCCAACAGAGAGGCCAGGCCCCGGGGCATGGGGTCCCTGGGGCCAGAAGTGGCCCGGGAGGGGGGCCACGTGGCCCCCCTCCCCTGTAAATTAAAAATTAAAAAACCCGGAAAGGCCGGCCCCGGGGGATGGGGTCCCCAGGGCCATAATTGGCCTGAGGAGGGGGGCCACATGGCCCCCCTCCCAAAAGGAAAAATAAAAATAAGAAGGCTGGCCAGGCCCCGGAGGATGGGGTCCCCGGGGCCATAATTGGCCTCTGGATGGGGGCCACGCTGTCCCCCACCCCCAAATTTCTTTTTTTTTTTAAAACAAGGCTGCCAGGCCCCGGGGGATGGGGTCGCCGGAAGGGGGGCTTCGCAGCCCCCCTCCCATAAAAGAAAAAAAAAGAAAAAAGTAACCGGCAACTCGCTGGAAGCCCCGCCCCCTCCCTGCACCACTCTGCAAACGCGCCCCCTGGCCCGTTGTAAGTTGGGGAATTAATTCCCCTTGAATACTTAGGGTCCCTGGGGGCCAACTAGCTCACCAGGTACCTCCAGTAAGTGCCACAGAGCTGGATTGCAGAGAGGTGGTCCGAGGCCACGCCCCTTTTTACACCACTCTGCAAACGTGGGTCCTGGCGCACTGCTGCTCGGAGGATGAAGTCCACTTGTGTCCTGAGGTCCTCAGGACACAAGAGGACCTCATCGCCCCACCAGCAGTGTACCAAGAGGCGCGTTTGCATAGTGGTGTAAAAGGGGCATGGCCTCGGACCACCTCTCTGCAATCCAGCTCTGTGGCACTTACTGGAGGTACCTGGTGGGCTAGTTGGCCCCCAGGGACCCTCAGTATTCAAAGGGACTTAATCCCCCAACCCAGAACGCGCCATGAGGTGCGTCTGCAGAGTGGTGGAGAAAGGGGGCGTGGCCTGGTATGAGAAGTTAGCAATCCTGCTGTGTGGGACTTACTGGAGGTAATAGAGGGGTAGTTGGCCCCCAAGGTTGACGTTGGGGCTAACTACCCCTCCTGTTACTTCCAGTAATCCCACACAGTGGGATTGCTAAGAGGTGTTCGGAGGCCACGCTCACCTTTCTCCACCACTCTGCAAACACAACTGCTATGTTATAGTTAGAAATTAGCATTTAAAAAACCTTAGAAATTCACTGAAAAAACCATAGGTTTCAGGGACGTAATAGTTAGAAATTAGCATTTAAAAAACCTTAGAAATTCACTGAAAAACCATAGGTTTCAAGGACGTTATAGTTAGAAATTAGCATTTAAAAACCTTAGAAATTCACTGAAAAACCATAGGTTTCAGGGACGTTATAGTTAGTTGGACATTTCACTCGTACAAAACCAGAGAAATTCAGCTGAAAATGTCCAACTAACTATAACGTCCCTGAAAACTATGTTTTTTTCAGTGAATTTCTAAGGTTTTTTAAATGCTAATTTCTAACTACAACGTCCCTGAAACCTATGGCTTTTTCAGTGAATATATATATATATATATCTATATATATATATATACATATATATATATATACATATATATATATATATATATATATATATATATATATATATATATATATATATGATAGCCAGTACTTAATTTGTGATGTGTTGTGCAATAGGACTTCTTTTTCAATATCAGATTTTAGACAAGAGCAAGAGAGAGAATGGCTGAAAAGGGAGAAAGACAAAAAATGAAAGAGAGAAAGTCAAATTGAAAAAGAACCTGCAAGAGTGATATAAAGAGATAGGAAGTGTAATGTGGAGGAAGAAAGGGGCATGAGGTAGATACAAGATTAGGCACCCTTGATATCTACAACCCTGACATATGTCAGCACTGACAGTGGACTCCTAAAGTGATTTTGGGAACCCTCATTTTTTCTTTTTTTACTTTTTACAAATTAAGGGGGTCATTAGCATGGGAAATGGGACCGCCCGCAATGCATGCAGCGGTCCCGCACATCCCATTAGGATGCACCCGCCAGTGTGGCGGGCGCATCCCGCATTTCTAACATTGCGGCGGGCGGTGCTGAAAGCACCGCCCACTGCAATGCCAGAAATGCAAGTTGTGCTGTTCAATGCACAACATGACAGGCACCGCGCGGTGCCTGCCATGTTGTACATTGAAATGCAGGGGGGTACCATAGGTACCCCCCATGTGCACCCCCCACCCCCAGAAGCTCTGGGGGCGCGCTACGGGCCCCCAATGTAGAATACCGTATGCCTTTACGTGGCGGCGTTGCCGCCGCGGAAAGGCATATCCCCGCATGCATCATAATATGGATGGCGGTGTCTACTAGACACCGCCACCATATTAAATGCTTTTCCGCCCAGTCGACTCATCGACCGGGCGGAAAACCGGCGGACGGTCTTTCCTTCCGCCGGGGTCCCCCCGCCATAGTAATATGGCGGGGGGAAAATGTGTGGCGGGCTGAGGAAAATAGCGGGTGGATCGCCACCACCATACGGGCGGTGGCGATCCGCCCGTTATCATAATGGGCCCCTAAGTACTGATAGCATGTTTGGCTTAGTTTGTCTTGGAACTTGATTTTAGAGAGACATGGGGAACTGGTAGCCACCATGTGTATTTTAGCCCTAAAATGATTCCAAAGAAGGAAAATATTGATGTGGGGGTCGCTATTCTACAAAATCTGAAAGAGAGTATAGAAGTGTTTAAATGTCATTTCTCAGTCGTCTCTTTCGGCTCATTTGCTGGCAGTCCTTGTGCCGAGGTGGTACTTCAGGCACTTTCTGTATGCTTGTCGGGTTGATGCTGCCTTAGAAGTCTTCAATGAGAGCATGCTTTTGCAAATAAGTCGAGGGCCTGGAATCTGGATCATGCAGCATTTTCTGTGATTATTTGTGTCTTACTTCTGACTTAGCTGTGTCTTATGTCTGAATTTCCAGACATAAGATTGTATGGTTCCACATTATTGTGGTGTAAATATTGTCTGACATAAATATAGTCTTCTAAATATTATTAAAATATCACACAGTTGGATTTGATAGCGGAAAGTCTACATCTCATGGTGCGAAATGTTTGTAAAGAATATTTAGACCACAATATTTATATCAGGTGATATTTTATTATTGATATTCCGAGATACAACAGCTTGAATGGATTGATCTTGGAACTCAAGTTGAGACACTATGTACCTAAGATATTACCAATACACTAAATTAAAGCTGATTGCTTTGTCACCATGGATGACGATGAGTGATTGTGAAGAGGAGGAGGAGAAATCTGTATACTCCAAGAATTCAGAAAGGTTGGCGACCCGTTTGCGCATGCAAAATGGCCCAGGGCTAGTACAATTCCCAAATAGCGAGTCACAATTTATTTGCGACTCGCTAATTAGGAATTGCGAGTCGCAATTAGGAAGGGGCGTTCCCTTCCTAATTGCATCAGCAAAAGCAATGTATGAATGTTTTGTGACCGCAATTGCGGTCGCGAAACACTCGCAAATTACCAACCTCTGCAAGAGGGTGGTAATGCAGTCGCAATTAGGAAGGGGTCCGGGCAGGCAGTGGTCCCAGGGACCACTACCTGCCCTTAGAAAATGAAATGAAAACGTTTCATTTTTGTTTTTTAAATGCATCCCGTTTTCCTTTAAGGAAAACGGGCTGTATTTTTAAAAAAAACTGCTTTATTTAAAAGCAGTCCCAGACATGGTGGTCTGCTGAGCCCAGCAGGCCACCATCCCTGGGAGGGCCTGTCATTCCCAATGGGGTCGCAAATTGCGAGATGCTCATTAATATTCATGAGCCTTGCAATTTGCGACCCCATTGGGAATCGCAAACAGTGTTAAACACACTGTTGTACATGCCAAATAGCGCCTCGCAAATTGCGAGTCGGAAAGGAGTCACAATTTGCGAGGCGCTATTTTGCAGGTTGTACATCTGGCCCTTTATCTTTTTAATTTTTCGTTTTACTCCTGGTCTTGCCTTGTCTTAGTGCGATCTCCATCCGCTTTGTATATTTGTACACTGCGTCCCCGTTCCGCCGTGGCTTGTGCCGTTTGAGTGGAGGGACCCAGTGTCTTGTGATAGGAAGTGGAGCAGTGCACCAGAGGCAGGTCAGCGCTCTAGTCGTTCCTCTAGTCATTCTTCTAGTTGTTCCTGCAGTCCACTTCCACTTTCCTAGCCCTTTTAGGACAGGAAAGGTAGCGGACGCGTGCAGCGGACGCACGCAGTGGCGCATCTCCATCCGTCCGTGGCTGACCACCACCAGCCGGCAGGATCCCTGCACCATTTTTCCCTCATCGGCAGGCCACCCCATTTCTCCCCATATTATGGATATACTCCAATATTCACATAGAGAACTTCTAAAGCTAAACAGCAACAACATGTTTAACAACCCTCTTTGCTATGCCCACATGGAGAAGCTAACGCTCCACAAAGAAATCCTAGCTAAATGCAAAAACTGTAGCAATATATCCTCACAAAGTTCATCCCCCGTCAACCCAGAAGGAGGGAACTTAGGGGAGCCATACAAACAATTACAAGGACTATATTTTAACGCACGTTCAATCCCTAAACAAACGCTAGAAATTTGGAGTCTGTTAGACGCAGGTAAACCAGATATCTGTTTCATTACAGAAACATGAGTTCACCCCACAGCACTGCCAGATATTACAATGGCCCTCCCACCTGAATACAAGCTACTTAGACAAGTCAGGAATTTGAAAAGAGGGGGTGGTCTAGCGATAGTTTATGGAACAAGAGTTAAGGTCAGCACACTGGAATGTCTTGCCTCCGACTGGGTTGAACTCTGTATCTTTAGATTTGAGACACAAGGAAAAGGATCATGGAGAGGCACCCTTGTTTATAGACCCCCAGGCCCGAAAACCAACTTCAGTAACCGCCTTGTGAAAGAGCAAGACAACATAGATCTCGCACTGGATGTCTTGGAGACAGCTATCACCCAGGCTCTAGACACAATTGCACCGAGATCAATGGACATCACCAAATCACACGGCAAGACTGAAAACTCACCTTGGTTCACAGACTCACTAAAAATAGACAAGCAGACGAACAGAAGAGCGAAATATAAATAGAGGGCATCAAAAACCATAGAGGACAAAATGGCCTATAAACTCACGCAGAGATAATATTTAAATATTATTAAGGAAGCCAGGAAATCCTATATTGTAAACAGAATCGACAGAGCAGCCAATTTCCAAAAATAACTTCACAGAATAATAAATTAATTTACTAATCCCTCATCTTGCCAGAACGCCAGTCCTCCCTCACAAACCTGGGTCGAGGAACTCTCTCTCTTTTTTAAAGAAGAAACAACACGATTTATAACTCCCTCTCGAATCCCAAGATACTAAAACCCAATATGGAGGAGGGCGTTATCCTCACACACAAGATTGCATGCCTCAAGGTGTTCACTGAACTAACCCAGCAAGAGGTCGGAACTGTACTTAAAAAAACTAAATCAGGGTCTCCAGAAGATCTTGCCCCGCCTCACGTCTTATATATCTTGTCTTCTGCATTGCTCATTAGTCTCACCGAGCTCTTTAACTTGTCTCTAAACCTGGAAAAAGTCCCCATTAAATGGAAATGAGCCAGGGTCAAACCAATCCTAAAAATCAATCTGCAGATCTAAAAGACTGCAACAACTATCGACCCATCTCCCTACTGCCATTCTTTGGTAAAATTATGGAATCCCTGGTCAACAAACAACTACTGGCCTATCTAGAAAGATACTGGACCCTTCCCGTTTCAGGGCAGGTTTCAGTACTGAAACAGCCCTGGTGAAGGTTGTGGACAACATAAAACTCTCCTTAGACGACGGGCAGCCAGCAATGCTGGTCCTGCTGGACCTATCAGCGGCCTTCAACACTATCTCTCATGCCATTTTAATACAAAGGCTTGAAGAGATTGGAGTAGGAGGTAAAGCCCTAAGCTGGCTGAAAAACGTTCTAAAAGATCGCACCAGCACTGTCCAACTTGAATCTATAGTTTCCAGCAGCTCAGAGGCTGATAAAGGAGTCCCTCAGGAATCAGAACTGAGTCCAATTCTATTTAACGTCTATGTAGCACCCCTAGCTGGGGTCATCAGGTCATATGGGTTTGAAGTAATTTCATATGTTGATAAGACCCAGCTAATCGTCACCTTGGGACCTAACCCGCTAGACACAAGAACCAGATTTATCAATTGCTGTCTCATATATCCAACTGGATGCATAAAAATTATCTGCAACTCAATGGCTGCAAGACTGAAGTGATTCTATTTGGCAAATCACAATCATTCTGGTCAACGGCATGGTGGCCCACCAGCATAGGTCCCTGCCCCACGCCAAAATCTATGGTGCGAAATCTTGGGATAATAATAGAAGATAAGCTATCCATGAAAGACCACGTAATTCAGACTCTGGCCACATGCTGTGGCACCATGGGAATACTACGAAAGATCTTCCAATAGATTCTGCTGGTTCAAGGTCTAATAATTAGCCGATTAGATTACAGCAATTCCCTCATGGCCTCCATTAACGAAGGCCTACATACCAGGCTCCAGGTAATGCAGAACACTGCTGCCAGATTAGTTTTGAATCTTCCTTCCCGAGCCCCTTCGGCACCCACTCTGAGAGCACTGCACTGGCTTCCAATGAGGAAGCGTACCTGCTTCAAACTTATGTGCATCGCACATAAGGCCCTGCACGGAGCAGGGCCAAGCTATTTATCCAAGAAACACAGGTGGTACTCTCTAAGGAGAAGCCTTAGGTCTGAAGGAAAATATCTTCTCTCACCTCTGAAAGTGCGCACCACCAGAAATGTGGCAGGTCTTTCTCTCACCTGGCCCCCAACAATGGAATAAGCTCCAAATACAGATTTGTGCCATCTCAGACCATAAACAGTTTAAAAAGCAGCTAGCAACGTGGCTATTCTAATTCCAGCTTTTTCATTTTGTAGGACCTCCCCTCTATGGCCCGCTAGAGCGCCATGAGACCCCTCGGGGTGATATGTGTGCTTTATAAATGGTCATAACATAACATATATTATACGCAGCATAAAATCTCTTTATTTTAGTTCTAGAAAAAGTTCTATTGGTGCTTCATGCCATGATGGGTGAGCAACCTTTCATTAAACACTCCTGGCACAGTACATGTAAAAGAATGATTATCTGATTTATATAACACCTCCATGTCTCAACGGAAATGGCAATTCAAGCAATCTGCTGTTCCACGCATGAAATAAAGAAATGTTTTTATGCTCATGAATAGAAAGTGCAGCTAACAGATACTCCTATTGTGTTTGACCGGACTTGGAGAAACATCTTTTATTCCTTGCCAAAGTCTGAATTAATACGTTGTGAATGTTGCCTTTAAGATTACTAGAGACTGCCTCCTATATTGGTTCTTCTGTGCTTACATCAATCACATTCTTTTTCATTTGATGAATTAGATTTCTTTTCACTTTAAATTTCATCCGTGAAGCTAACATTATGCTGCTCTTCTCATTAATCCCACTTATGTTTTCACCTTTGAGGGATTATTTTAAGAGACTAATCAAAAATAAGTTTGGCAAGTGCTTTCTGTTCATTTCCTAATGGTTTGGCTAGAAGTCATAGGTTAGCAATCACAGACATATTTTTTATGAGAGTTGCTGGAAGAAAGTCACTGTTTTAACCAGGTTCCTTAAATCTACTTTGTACCATATATGCTATTATGACACTGCTTAGGTAAACCTTAAATGGATCCCTGATAACTTAAATATGTGCAGAATCCAGGTTCTTAAAATAGAACCCGATGATTTTGTGATGAATGTGTGATACAAAGTCCAAGTCTTGAAGTATTCTTTGGTAGAAAGTCTCTTCATTCTTTTTAACAAATGCAGCCCAGAGATTACTGAAGTCTGCATAGAATGGCCAGCTAGATATTTAGGAGCAATATGAACTGCTTCAGATTGACTCTTCAAGATTAGAATATACACAAAAGTTGCATCTGAACAAATGGAATGTAAAACTGGGTGTTGCAGCGGTTCTCATTCCTGTAACCATCAGTTTTTTTTCAAACATATTTTTATTGCATATTCATTTTTACAATTACTTTTGGCGTATCACAAGGACTAGTCATGCACAGGGATAGGCGAGTACGGTAAGTAGATATAATATCGAAATTTTAATATAGACATACATTAATATCGAGTTTAGTATATCGAAAGTATTAAATATCTATGTAATGTATATCGATGTTAAAAATATCGATTTTAAGTGTTGTAAAAAATATCGAAGTTTGTAATGTCGGCTGTAAAAATATTGTTATGTTAAAATATTGTTATTGTACTTTATTTTAATATATTTAATGTTTGTTTTGTGTATAATAATAGTTAATGTTATAAAAATAAAATTTGTATCACATTTTTTAGTAGCGGGATGTATAGGGGATAAGGGTGGGGAGTGTTTTAAAATAATTGATAATAAATTCGAAATTTTAATTTTAAAATAGAAAATATTGTTTTAGGAGTGGGATGTTGGGTTTATAGGGGATAAGGGTGAGGAGTGTTTTAAAATAATTGATTTAAATTTTTAATAAATTTGAAATTTAAATTTATAATTTAGAAAAAAATTGTTTTGAATTTAGAAATTCTTTTTTAGGAGTGGGATGTTGGGTTAATAGGGGATAAGGGTGGGGTGTTTTAAAATAATGGATTTTAAAATTTGATAAATTCGAAATTTAAAATTTAAAATTAGAATTTTTTTTTAGGAGCATGATGTTGGGTTTATAGGGGATAAGGGTGGGGAGTGTTTAAAATAAATGAATTTATTTTTAAAAAAATTAGAAAAATTAGGATTTAAATTTGAAACATTTGATTTATGAGTGGGAAGTTGGGTTTATAGGGGATAAGGGTGGGGAGTGTTTTAAAATAATTGAATAAAATATTTAATAAATTCGAAATTTAAAATTATAATTTAGAAAATGTTATTTTTGAATTTATAAATTAGTGTTTTATGATTTGGAAGTTGGGTTTATAGGGCATAAGGTTGGGGAGTGCTTTACAAATGTTTAAATATTTATAAAATTAAATATTTTAATTTTTTTAAATAAACATTATGGGGTCGATTCCGATCCCGGTCGGAGGCGCACCTAAAACCATTCGGCCGGGAAAAAAGCCAGGCGAATGCCTGTTTCCCGACCGATTCGCACATACGTCCGAACGAGCAAGTACGATGCGCACAACTGCCCAAATCCCGACCCAGTCGTACTCACCCAATACAGGTCCTGTTCTCCGACCGAGGCGGATCCGGAAACGCAACATCGAGTCGCACGGAAGCCAAAATGCAGCCCCGTCCGGCCGGACAAGTACGATGCGCTTTCCGTACGCGCCGAACCCGTCGCTACGCACGGCACGTCAAAGCATCCGGGAGAGGCGCACATAAGCTCCGATTCGCGCCACAAGACGATCCACGGCTACGAGACGAACACGCCAGCGACAAGGACGAGGCGAAGCAAAGAGAAAGACGAACGAGACGAACCAACCATGAATCCCATCGTGCCGATCCTACCAATATTCCACATCTATTACCGAAACAGGCACGGACGCGTACGGCGCAGAAGGTAAGTCAGACACCAACAACAAAAACAAACTACACATACCCGACATATCACACACACAGAGGGATGCAGAAATTACTTACACCAGCAACAGCAGCACTATAGGGGTGGGATGGCCATCACCAATGCCACATATACACATAGGGGCCTGGATGCCCACCACCACTACCTCCCATACTCAGGGGGTGCCAGATGCCTACCACTACTACCACCTCTACCCATGGGGGGCTGGATGCCTACCACCACTACCACCCCTACTCAGGGGGTGCCAGATGCCTACCACTACTACCACCTCTACCCATGGGGGGCTGGATGCCTGTCACTACTACCAACTCTACCCATGGGGGGCTGGATGCCCACCACCACTACCACCCCTACTCAGGGGGTGCCAGATGCCTACCACTACTACCACCTCTACCCATGGGGGGCTGGATGCCTGTCACTACTACCACCTCTACCCATGGGGGCTGGATGCCCGCCACCACTACCACCCCTACTCAGGGGTGCCAGATGCCTACCACTACTACCACCTCTACCCATGGGGGGCTGGATGCCCACCACCACTACCACCCCTACTCATGGGGTGCCAGATGCCTGTCACTACTACCACCTCTACCCATGGGGGGCTGGATGCCTGTCACTATTACCACCTCTACCCATGGGGGCTGGATGCCCACCACCACTACCACCCCTACTCAGGGGTGCCAGATGCCTACCACTACTACCACCTCTACCCATGGGGGCTGGATGCCCACCACCACTACCACCCCTACTCATGGGGTGCCAGATGCCTGTCACTACTACCACCTCTACCCATGGGGGCTGGATGCATGTCACTACTACCACCTCTACCCATGGGGGGCTGGATGCCTACCACCACTACCACCCCTACTCAGGGGGTGCCAGATGCCTACCACTACTACCACCTCTACCCATGGGGGGCTGGATGCCTGTCACTACTACCACCTCTACCCATGGGGGCTGGATGCCTACCACCACTACCACCACTACCACCTCTACCCATGGGGGCTGGATGCCTGTCACTACTACCACCTCACCCATGGGGGCTGGATGCCCACCACCACTACCACCCCTACTCATGGGGTGCCAGATGCCTGTCACTACTACCACCTCTACCCATGGGGGCTGGATGCCTGTCACTACTACCACCTCTACCCATGGGGGGCTGGATGCCTACCACCACTACCACCCCTACTCAGGGGGTGCCAGATGCCTACCACTACTACCACCTCTACCCATGGGGGCTGGATGCCTGTCACTACTACCACCTCTACCCATGGGGGGCTGGATGCCTACCACCACTACCACCACTACCACCTCTACCCATGGGGGGCTGGATGCCTACCACCACTACCACCCCTACTCAGGGGTGCCAGATGCCTATCACTACTACCACCTCTACCCATGGGGGGCTGGATGCCTGTCACTACTACCACCTCTACCCATGGGGGGCTGGATGCCTACCACGACTTCCACCTCTACCCATGGGGGGCTTGATGCCTGTCACTACTACCACCTCTACCCCTGGGGGCCTGGATGCCCACCACCACTACCACCCCTACTCAGGGGTGCCAGATGCCTACCACTACTACCACCTCTACCCATGGGGAGCTGGATGCCTACCACCACTACCACCCCTACTCAGGGGGTGCCAGATGCCTACCACTACCACCACCCCTACCCAGGGAGGGCTGGATGCCTGTCACTACTACCACCTCTACCCATGGGGGGCTGGATGCCTACCACCACTACCACCCCTACTCAGGGGGTGCCAGATGCCTGCCACTACTACCACCTCTACCCATGGGGGGCTGGATGCCTGTCACTACTACCACCTCTACCCATTGGGCGCTGGATGCCTACCACCACTACCACCCCTACTCAGGGGGTGCCAGATGCCTACCACTACTACCACCTCTACCCATGGGGGGCTGGATGCCTGTCACTACTACCATCCCCACCCATGGGGGGCAGGATGCCTATCACTACTACCATCCCCACTCATGGGAGGCAGGATGCCTATCACTACTACCATCCCCACCCTTGGTGTGATGGATGCCTGCCACCACCACCACCCCTACTCATGGGGGCAGGATGCCTATCACTACTACCATCCCCACTCATGGGGGGCTGGATGCCTATCACTACTACCATCCCCACTCATGGGGGCAGGATGCCTATCACTACTACCATCCTCACTCATGGGGGCTGGATGCCTGCCACTACTACCATCCCCACTCATGGGTGGCTGGATGCCTATCACTACTACCATCCCCACTCATGGGGGGCTGGATGCCTATCACTACTACCATCCCCACTCATGGGGGGCTGGATGCCTATCACTACTACCATCCCCACCCATGGGGGGCTGGATGCCTATCACTACTACCATCCCCACTCATGGGGGGCTGGATGCCTATCACTACTACCATCCCCACCCATGGGGGGCTGGATGCCTGCCACTACTACCATCCCCACTCATGGGTGGCTGGATGCCTATCACTACTACCATCCCCACTCATGGGGGGCTGGATGCCTATCACTACTACCATCCCCACCCATGGGGGGCTGGATGCCTGCCACTACTACCATCCCCACTCATGGGGGGCTGGATGCCTGCCACTACCACCACCCCTACTCATAGGACGGGTAATGCATGACACAACCAGCATACTCCCACATAAGGAATCACAGAAAATTACATCCACCCAAACAACATGACAAGCGTGTGTAGTCCATGTCAAGTGCCAACAACACAAAACATGACAATGAACATACAATGTGACCCACTATCACATGTGTGACACATAAAAGTGTGTGGCCTCCACAATACAAGCCAACCATGGCCACTGTGGCAATGGGGCCCAAAGCCCCATCACCACAGTCACCAAAAGTTGAGTGTGGGGTCCATGGCTGATGCACCCTTTGATCAGTGTGGCAATGGGGCCTAAAGCACCAGCACCACAGTCACCAAAAGGTAAGTGTGGGGTCCATGGCTGATGCACCTTTTGATCAGTGTGGCAATGGGGCCCAAAGCCCCATCACCACAGTCACCAAAATGTAAGTGTGGGGTCCAAGGCTGATGCACCTTTTGATCAGTGTGGCAATGGGGCCTAAAGCACCATCACCACAGTCACCAAAAGGTAAGTGTGGGGTCCAAGGCTGATGCACCTTTTGATCAGTGTGGCAATGGGGCCCAAAGCCCCATCACCACAGTCACCAAAAGGGAAGTGTGGGGTCCAAGGCTGATGCACCTTTTGATCAGTGTGGCAATGGGGCCTAAAGCACCATCACCACAGTCACCAAAAGGTAAGTGTGGGGTCCAAGGCTGATGCACCTTTTGATCAGTGTGGCAATGGGGCCCAAAGCACCATCACCACGGTGATCATAAGGTAAGTGTAGGCATGGTAAAAGCTGCCAAAGACAAACTGTATGGATGAATCCTGGTCACACAACAACTAAAACATCTGTGGCATAGTAGTGCTTGTGTCCCATTGCAACATAGATTGGGCGAGGCTAACAGTGCAGTGACACAGAAACATCGTTTTGGCCATGTGCATACAAACATCACACATTGGGGACCACATTGCCAACAATCAGCCAATTACACAATGACAGAAGTGACCATCATGATGCTGACCCACATATCTGCACCTATGGACACACAAATGTATATAACCTGTGGAGACTGTTGATGTCAGGTGAACAAATACCATACCATGGCAGCAATGGGACATACAAACCATAATCATTGTGCTGACTGATGACCCAGGAGTCCCAGGGAGAGCAGGGGAAAATCACCAAACAACATACAGCCAATGGCACACTACAGAAATGCCAATGCAGTGATGCAAATGCACTAACACAAACAGGCAGACTCACACTGCATATCAAACACAACAGGTGATGGGGGTGTGTGCCAGTGTCCCCAGGCAACCACACAACACATGAGGAGGCCTGAATCCCAATTACACAGATGTGTATACAGTGCCACACACAAGTAACTCATGGATTGGATTCCCCTATGTGGGCAATCTGGCATTGTTAGATGAGAGGGAGCCCAAATTACACATGTCACACAAGCTTGTAGGAACAGCAACTAACACAGCAAGAGACACACCCACCACAGCACTACCCCCAGGGACCCCACATTATGCAGACACTAGCCTGCATGACAGTTCCACTGTGATGACAAAGGTAGATGTTGATCACACTGTGAACCACAGCCATGTGTCCTCAGCTACAAACTACCATCACACCTACACAAGCTCCAATCAATCAGCAGGGCCTGCCAGCCAAGGCCAATATGGAGGTAGTGGTCTAGCCGTGCAACAACTCACATTTGCACACTCAACACCACACACCCTGATCTCCACCAATGTGCAGCAGTGAAGCTCACATGGACTGGTGACATTGCACATGCACCCATAACAATCCCAGGGGTGGTGGGGGAACTAAGGTGCAGAAACCCATCACACATGCCCACTTAACATGACTCGTCTATGTATGACACACAGCACAGTACGCCGTACATGCGCATGATGTGAAATCCACCACAAACAATGGGATCCTGGCCATAGTCACACACCAACGAAGAAGCCAAGGTGAGACACAAAGAACACACGTACACAACTTCCAACATTGCAGCTCTGACCCTGAGGAGTGGCAGCAGTCACACACACAACGCGTCACAATCACTGAAAGCTACCACAAATTCAAAATCACATTACTTGTGTAAACAACAAGTGCCAAGGGGAATCCTGAATGTGTCCCATCAGCGTTTGCCCACATCCCCAGCCCTGACAACAAAGACAACCTGGGATGACAACCTCATGAACATCAGTCTGCCATGCACCCACATCTCGGAGAAACCAGGTCCAAGATGCTGGATGAACACATATCAACTCTGCAAGCATCACAAACAGGAACATCCCTAGGGACACAGCCTGTGTATGAAAAGGGAAGGGAACATGCACAGACATGCTCACACAACACACAACACGGGCACACGCAATGTCACCAGATTACACACAGCCATGAGGGCACTCCACTCCTGTGGAAGGTCCACTGTGCCAAACCTTGTCTGTGCACGACTCAAACATATCAGCAGGACACTCCGTCAGTGAGTCAACAACTACAACACACACAAGCCTCTGCTCACATCAGCCTGGGTACGGGAGTGTCACGTCAGTCATCTGCATACACCCAAAACACGTGGCAATCCAGTTGTAGTGTATACACAGATGAGTCCTCCAAAATTGATGTGCAAAACTGCATGTCCAGTGGAGACGGGCACACAGTCAGGGTACTAAGAACATTGGACAGTGGTAAGCCCAACAGATGTGCAACAGTGTAGGACAAAGATGGTAATCTACAAATGCTAAACGTACATCCCTGTGTCAAATGCTGAACATTACACCCTCAGACTGCAGCAAGGGATGCTATAGATCCAGACTAGATTAGGACACATATCCCATGGATCACATGGAGCCCATCACAGCAAAACTTCATTTACCTGATCTGAACACAATTACAACAGCAAATGCATGATTCTACACATCTACATCATGTACCACCAAAGATTAACCACAAGTAAACAAAAAGAGGCTTTATTCAGCAAGTGTGCAACTAAAATCAAAAGTCCAAAATTAACTACGGCCAATGTCCAGTCCAAATATACAGTCCCAACAGGGTGATGTGTGACAACTTGTCACCAATTGCTTGCCTGCACAGGTACCGACAGGGGACATCCCCCTTGGAGGGGCATACGAGGGCAGGCCAGGCACCGCAGGGACAGGATCAGGGGATGCCAGAAGGAGGCAGGGAAGGTGAGGTGGGTGCAGGAGTGTCACCGGCAACTGCAGTGGAGGTGTCTGACTCAGAGGGGGCCGGCACCACCGCAGGGCCCAAGTCCGATGGTGTTGGTGCTGCAACCACTGCAGTGGGCTGGTCAAATGGAGTGGACTGGGTCCCCAATGCAGTGCCCGAGTCAGACGGGGTTGTTGTGGACTCCACCGCAGTGCATGACTCCAAGGGAGTGGAAGGGGGGCAGAAGAGCTGGGCAGGACAGAGGGGGGACACGGTCTCCACACCAGTGGCACATACAGGCAGAGCGTCTGGTTTGGGGTGGAAGAGCAAGTGGCAGGGGGGGAGGGCCTGAGCAGTTTGGGGATGCGGTATCAGTGTGTGGGGGAACCTGGGGCAGGGTGTGGCAGTGGAACCTGTGGAGTGGTGGCCTGGGGGATGGAGGTGAGAGACTGGGTGGGTGACTTGCAGGGCGGTGGCGGGGTCTTGCTCTTCCGGGTCCGGGGGACTTGCGGGTGGGGGCTCACTCTGCCTGCACCTGGGGGAGGGTGTCCGGGGGCGAGGGGCACTCCCTCTCTGTGTGTGGACTTCCTCTTCCCCCGGTATGCTGGATCAGCGGGATTGGAGGGGAAGAGGCCGAGGTCAGAGAGGAAGAGCTGCTGTGTATGTGGGGTTGCAGGTGAGGGAAGGGGTCTTGGAGGGAGAGGATCTTGAGGATTGCGGAGTGACTGTGGTTGCCTGTGTGTGTGTCAGTTCCCCATCCCCTGTGTGTGTGGAATCAGTCCCCTGAGGATGCTTGTGTGCACGTCTTGCCTTGGTTTTGGGTGTGTGTGTGCTGCTCGTGTCTGTGTGTTTGGGTGATTGTGCAGGTGTGCATGTGCTTTGGACAGGTAGGGTGGTAGGAAGTGTGGATGGGGCAGAGGTGGGAGGGGTGAGGGACTGTTGGAGGAGGGACACTGCTGCCGTCAGGGAGGAGTCCATGGACCTATTGCTCCTCTGTAGGGCAGACATACCCGTTGAGATGCCCTCCATGAACGACACCAGCTGTGTCAACAGAGTGGTGTGTGCATGGAGGACAGTCAGCATTGCTGTCTGCCCTACATGGAGCTGCCGAAGGAGGTACACAGACTCCTCACTCAGGGCAGCAGGGGACCAGGGGCAGGGGGTGCGGTGCCTGGCTTGAAGGAGACACGCTCCCGAGCACGGGAGCCTCCACGGAGCACAGGAATGGGAGCCAATGGGAGGGCGGTGGTGGTGGTGGTGGTGGCGGGGTCAGACAGACTAGCTGGGGTGTTGTGGCTGCTGACACCCGCATCCACAAGGGAGTCATCCTCCGAGCTGCTGTGGTCCCCAGCTGAGGTGGATGGTGCTGAGGACTCCTCGGGGTGGCTCCCCTCGCCCTCCGTGCCACTGGGTCCCTCTGACCACTCGTCGGACGCTGACCCAGTCTGGCTCTGCTGCTCCTCCTGGTCCGTGGAGCTGTCCCCTCCTGTGGCTGTGGATGTATCTGCAAACAATTAGGGAAACAGACAAACATCAGTCACCTGCACTGACCGCACACACCACAGTAAGTACAGCACATCACAGAGCAAGCCCTGGCATCTCTAGTAGAACATTGCCAAAAGTCATCACACAGATTAGGAGAAGCCAATTGTCAGTCTGATGGTCAACCATGGAACAGACACCCCTCCTGCCCTTGCACCCATCTGTCTGGTGCGTGTCTGATGGTAGGACCCCAGTGTGGATACATGCACCACCTACACAGTAGTTGGACATTGCTGAGAACACGGTGAAGTATGTGAACATGCCCACGTCACATCTCTTGCCACTGAGTCAGTGCAGGTGTCTGTATAAATGGACGGCCAGAGTCTAAATAGAAATGCATGTGATGCATACCAGCACCAGACCCCATGAAGCACCCATGTCCGGATAGTCAATGCCACAATGGGGTGCATGTTGCACATGTCACTCCCCTGCAGGATCACTCTTAGGAAGTTTAATGCCATGACACAGGCATGCCTGCAAAGTCATACATCACTGTCTCCAGTCACATGGCCATGGCAGCCAGCCAACAACAGTCTGCACTGTGTCACAATCCTAGGACATGGGGAAGGCAAGTAATGTAACTGACAAGTGCACATGTCCATCCCCCAAAAACCACATCATCTGAACTACTATGTGTCCACGTCATACCAATTGGACATATGGGGGACATGAAACACAACTCTCTGAACATGAGCACCTCACAGTGTGCTGAGAGTGAAAAACAGCTGCCTGAAAGTCACAGTGGCATACACCTGTCTGCACAGTCATGTGATCAAACACCTATAAGTCACAGAAGTCTTGTCTCACATGGTCCAATAGCAGATGGCATGCTGACCCCTAACCGATAAACATCACAGGAGTCCCGACAACGTAGTCACAGCACAACGACACAGAGGCAGACATCTGAGGGAACATTTCACTGAGCACAGCATGTCAGCTGATACACGGGAGTGGGAGTACAGAGTGTATTGTATGCCCTGGAGTAGGCATGACTGTCCGGCTCCACCTGCAAGATGGATGAGCCCTGGTCAGTAGGCAGGTGGCTAGGCATGTGTGACACACTTGACATACATACTCCTGAGGCCCAAACATTTTACCCACCCACAGCATGGGGGTGTGGCAAATACCCCAGGGACATGTGGTGATTCTGATCTGCAAGTGGATCACATATCAAAGTTACACCCAGACTACTTTGCACGACTCAGGCATTGTGTGAGCAATTGACCCACCCATGAAGGCTAACACAATATCACGGGAACAAAAGCTGTCACCCACCTTGAGCAAAGCAAAATGCAAGGACCCTGTACCCGAGTGACACAATTATCCTGAGCGTAAGGAGCACACCGGCCTATCAGATGGGTAGTGGCCATGTCACAATAGAGGGACATGGGTACTGGACAACAAGACTGATGTACTGGGGAAGTTTAACCACGCCACAGGAGGGCACATAGAATGTCAGACAGAGTTCACAGTGCAGTCTTTGACTCACCCCTCCTTGCTGCTGTCTGCCCTTCAGCTGCCCATCCAGCTCCGGGAAGACCACCGGCAGGATCTGGAGCATGTGGGGGTCAGGGTCCGGTGTCTGCCCCTCCTGCGAGGAGGCGACAGCTTCAGCTGGACCCTTGCAATCCTCCGGGTCCAGCCCCGAAGGTCCTGCCACCTCTTCTGGCAGTTGCGGATCCGGCGCTTGTAGACCCCCACGGATCTGACTGCCCGGACGATGGCCAGCCAGATATCCTGCTTCTGATGGGCATCAACCTGTGAGGATGACAAAGTGAAAAGGCCATTACTACACATGCAACATATCCGTGCATCACACAGTTGGAAATACATGTCTCAATCACAGGGGCATATGATGTACACAGGCAGTGCAACGAGGGCTATGGACAGTTTGCCAGCAGTTACTACATGGTATCATTGCATGGGAAGTGAACCTTGTTTGAATGCACTGTTACTCCACTGTACCTGTTCAGTGCATGTGACTACACACTTTGGGGGGTGAGTACTACTCAGTGAGCATGCTAGCCAGTGGTGTGCACACTGTAAATCCTGCTAGTCAGACAACATGCACAATTAGTCAGGCAGTGGACAGCACACTCACCTGCTCCCCTGGTGTCCCATACAGCTTGCTGTACTGTGGAAGGAGGTTGTCCAGCAGGGCCTGGTTCTCCTCATGGGTGAAGGCTGGGGCTCTCTCCACAGTACGTGCCATTGCAGTAGCCAGAGGATGCAGAGACAGCAGCAGTGTAGTGGCAGATGTCGTCCTGGAGCATGTAGTGCAGGCAAGTGAGCCCTCACGGGAACAGCCAGCATTATATGTGTGCTGCAGAGGCAGATACTGTGCCATGTGTCCAAAGTGATAGGTCCAAGTCGTATGCATCTTATGAATCTGACCAATCCATGGAATTGCAGCACCAAGACACGCCCACAGCATCCTTCAAAAATTTCAACTTCATGACACCCATGAATTTGCAACATTGTTGTGGCTGGCCAACTGAATTCACTGCATCAGACTCGTTGAAGCTTCAAAACGCGTCCGTTGCCATGCCAGGCCCCAGCCAATGCGTGCGCACCGATCGGACCATTGCTGTACAACGCGTACCCGCTCACATTCAATGCAATGGTCCGTGCGGGCACACCGATCGGACCATTGCTGTACAACGCGTACCCGCTCACATTCAATGCAATGGTCCGTGCGGGCACACCGATCGGACCATTGCTGTACAACGCGTACCCGCTCACATTCAATGCAATGGTCCGTGCGGGCACACCGATCGGACCATTGCTGTGCAACGCGTACCAGGCATACAACCCGTACCCGCTCACATTCAATGCAATGGTCCGTGCGGGCACACCGATCGGACCATTGCTGTGCAACACGTACCAGGCATACAACGCGCACTCGCTCACATTCAATGCAATGGTCCGTGCGGGCACAACGATCGGACCATTGCTGTGCAACGCGTACCAGGCATACAACGCGTACCCGCTCACATTCAATGCAATGGTCCGTGCGGGCACACCGATCGGACCATTGCTGTGCAACGCGTACCCGCTCACATTCAATGCAATGGTCCGTGCGGGCACACCGATCGGACCATTGCTGTACAATGCGTACCCGCTCACATTCAATGCAATGGTCCGTGCGGGCACACCGATCGGTCCATTGCTCTACAACGCGTACCAGGACAGGTCACACGCATATGTCACCATGCTGTTCACTGGTGAACCTATGCCAGCCACATTTACTTTCCAGGGACTCAGGGGCACACCTACAACACCACACCCAGTCCACACTGTCTATGAGGCATGTGTGGCAGCATAACCTTATCTGTGTATGGGGGTGAACATGTGGATTTTGGGGTGGCACTTGGGGGCAGACACACCCAGGCTGTGCACGTGTTAATGGGGACAGGGTCCTTTGTGTGTTGTGCACATGACCACTGTGGTGTGCAACTTTTCATTTCTGAGCATGTGTCATGGTCACATTTCCAGGTTGTGTATGTGTATGACATGTCACATACCCCCAGGCTCACATGTGGGAAGGCATGTACGTCACAGGGTGGCCCATTCCAACAATAGTGATGTCCCTCCACAGTCTGTGTGCATGTTGTGTATCACATGTCTCTGACTCCATGTGCACAATGGGAGACAGTCTCCACATCCACGTGGTTTGTGCATGAACTTTGATGGTGTGTGTGTGTGTCACAGACGTCCATGTCTGTCCTGCAGAGGCTACAGGGGCCACCACCTGTGGGTGTCATGTTTGTTTTTCTGACGTGTACATGATACGCCATGTCATGCCAGTGTCCATGTGGCAAGACAGGCTCCCTGGGAATCTACCTGTCAATGAGCTGTGATGCCTGTGGAGCATCTGTCCAGACATGTCACTGTGGTATGTGTGTGGAACGTGAGAGCAGTTAATGTGTACTGTGACACAGCCTAATGGTGTCCCATAGCACACCCTGGAACCAGTTGTCAACACTTGTTGAACAGAGAGATGTTAGATGATGTCCATGTTGGTGCCATATATGTCCAAACGGGACGACACACACATCAAGTACTTGTGTATGTTGATGATGTGTCATGTGAAATTGAGTATGGTGAACGGCACATTGGTGGGGTGACTGACAATCTTGCTTTCCTCACCTATGCACTGCAGGGCTCCTGCTGTCCATCGACCATTCCCAGACCTGGCAACGATGGTGGAACATGACAGCATCCGACGGTACCGCTTCACCAGGCAGCTGATTGAGGATTTGGCAGTGCGGTTGGCCCCACATTTGCAGCCTGGCCGGCCCTATCCTACAGCGCTGACCCCCAAGGTGAAGGTGATGGCAGCCCTACACTTCTTTGCCACCGGTACCTTTCAACACACTGTGGCAACTACTGGTGGGATGTCACAGACTATGTTCAGCCGTGTGCTACGCGATGTTTTGGGGGCAATGTTGAGATACCTCAACCAGTACATCTATTTCCCAACACGTCAACGACTCACTGACGTCAAGAGTGACTTCTATGCCCTGGGGAGGATGCCATATGTAATTGGCTCCATTGATGGGACACATGTGTCTTTGATACCACCACAGGCACATGAGCAGGCATACCGCAACCGTAAACATTACCATTCGATCAATGCTCTGGTGGTATGTCTTGCAGATATGACCATCTCACATGTGTGTGCCCGTTTCCCCGGTTCTGCACACGATGCATACGTGATGAGGAGTAGTCGCATCCCGAGGATGATGTCACAGATGCCGAACCAGCGTGCCTGGCTTGTTGGTGTGTACTGACTTTGTACCATTGTGTGTGTTCTGCTATGTTGTTTTCCGCACACATTTTCAAATCGGCTAATGTGCAATTGTTTGTCTGTAGGTGACTCGGGATACCCCAACATGCCGTGGTTGCTGACACCCCTCAGGAACCCTGTGACACCAGCCCAGATGCGCTACAATGAGGCACATGGTCGGACGAGGAGGGTGATTGAGCGGACCTTTGGTCTCCTGAAGAGCCGCTTCCGCTGCCTGGACAAGACAGGAGGGGCCCTCCCATTTGCCCCAGCAAAGGTGTGCAAGATTGTCATCGTCTGCTGCATGCTACACAACCTGGCAGTGCAGAAGGAGTTGCCTCTCATCCTGGATGACGATGACCAACGTCCGCCACATGTGGAAGATCCTGGACTGGGTCACGATGCCAGTGAAGATGATGATGATGATGATGGTGATGTCCGCACACAGCTCATCACCAACTTCTTCAGCTGAATGTGAGTCTCCAGAGGGTTGTAATGTCAATGATTTGAGTTTGCATGATATGTGTGTGTGGTGCTCTGGTGCTGTTTGAGTGTGGCCATGTGCTACTTGACTGGATGCGTGCAGCGATGTGTCCTTGCAGGTGGTCTGTACTGCCCAACAGTGTTGACATGCTAACTTGGTTTTGTGTAGTTATCTCGTGACATGTATTAGACATGAGTATTGCCGTTCTGTGCTGTTCTTCAGTGGTTTTGACTGTGTGTCATGTCTGTCCTTCACAGGGTGCTGCTGGAGTTGTCTGATCAACTTGGATCCCCCAAATCCATGATTCAACTTCCAAGGTGGAAGCAGTCGTTTCCCTACAGGTGATGTGCCACACACCCCTGGACTTTCTATCTTCTGCACTTTTTGACTTTGTGGCCACAGCCAGGTTGGATTAGCTTGCATTTGTAGTGGAAACTACATGTTGGAAATGTGTAATAAACCTGTGCTTGACTTTGGGATGTGCGTTGTCTGTAGTCACACATCTGACTGACATTTGCTTACTGCACCTGTTGTCTAGTTGACAGTGACTGTGAATAGGTGGCGTGTCTGTACATTCCACTGTACTTCGTTGCAACATCAGTATAGGTGATGAGTCTGATCGCCCTGGTGTGTATGTGTTTTGTGGCCCTAGTGGTGTGTCTCCCTCATATGTGTCACGTCGCCATGACTGACATGACAGTGTTGGACTTGCTGTAGCAGTTAGCATGCACAGTGTAATTTAGAAGATCAACATCTACATGACAAAAACCACGTTGGAATCACAACAGAGGCAGATATGGTGTATTGGTGAGTTTATTTACATACAGGTGTGAGGATGGTGCACAGGATGGTGGGTGCTGTACATAGAAATTTGGATCCAAAGTTCCCATGTGAATTGGAAGTCTTGGTAGCTGAAAAGTCCAGAGTAAAGTCCACAGTCATCTGATACATTTGGTCAGCTAGAGCTCCCCATGTCATGTGGGAGAGTTGGCTTGGCTTCAACAGGGCGTGCAGTATGCACACAGAGGAAAAGTTCCAGAACAGGTGTTGGCTTCCTGGGGGATGTAGATGGCCATCGGCCTCTCAGTTTGGCCTCCTCGGACGGCCCCTCTTCTTGGGGGGGACCCTCAGGTGCAGGCTGCGGCGGTGCAGGGGACTCTCTGCCAGAGTCCTCCTCCCTCCCTGTGGCATTTGCAGTTGTTTCAGCAGCAGATGTTGTGGGCACACAGGGAGGTGAGGCCATGTTGGTGCTGATCTGGCGGAGGCATGTCAGTATGTCCCTATGCACCGCTGTCAGTTGTTCCAATGTGGACTCCATGCCACACATGTGTGTCTCGACACGTGACATGTGTGTCTCGACACGGGACATGTGGGAGTCCAAGCGGGCATGATGGGCAGCCTGCTGCTGTTGTATGTCCTTGAGGATCCCCACTACCTGGCTGACCTCTCCGGTGCTAGTCTGGTACGCATCCGCGATGCGTGCCAGTTGTGGGTCATCATACAGTCCAGACCCCTCTGCAAGGAGAGACCTATGTCTCCCACCCCTCACACCACCCCTGGCGACACGTGCAGGACCTGCAGTGGCACGCACAGGTGACCGTGGGCCCACTTGGGTGTTGTTCCTGGGCTCGTTGTCAGCAGCATCAGTTTGGGCCTGGGTCCGTGCGCTGTTGTCATCTGTGGTCCTTGGTGTGTCCGTGTTGGCAGGGGTGGCCTGTGTGTTGGCAGTTGTTGGAGGGGTGGGTGCAGGGGGTGCAGATGTTGGTCCTGCTGGTGCTGCATGATGACTCACACCGGAGGGTCCAGCTGGTTCTTCGCCATCCGAGGAGTGCAGAGGCTGATCCACACCAGTGAGCTCAGTGTTCCCCGGAGCCTGGGACAGGGAGTCCTCCTGGTCTGCTGCTGTGTCCCCATCATCTCCTGTTTTGGGGAGAGACACAGATTGTATGTTATGTTTCTACTGGCATCAATTGGTCAAACACCTGACAGTTGTGACTGTACCTCTGGATGTGGGCCAGGACATTGCAATCTCCTAAATAGTGACAGTCAGTGAGTGATATTGGTGTAGCACATTGTCCTGCCAACCTGTGGCATGTCAATGTGAATGTTGAGGTGTGTGCATGACCAGCATTGGTGGTATTTGGTTACCATCCAGGCCTCCTTCTCCCCCCAGCCCAGTTATCCCAACATGCAACGTGCTTGCATTGCAGGGAGTGCAAGTTGCCTTTCAGGATGTCAGGCAGTGGTGTTGTGCTGTTTGTTGGTGCACAGTTCCCAGCAGGGCCTTGTGCTCCCCACAGCAGTACCCAGTGTCAGCCATCTTGTGAGTCCTTATCCACTCCCTGTGATGTGAGCATGGTTGAGAGTGGTGTTGATGGGCCAATTGTGAGGGTGAGCAATATCTGTGCCTACAACTCCCATCATGCTATTGCCTCCACCCCCTTCCCAGCATGGCCATCCTTCCTTCCTTTTGACTCTGCTTCCCTGTGGGGTGGGGTGCCTGTGCTGACAGGATGGCTGGGAGTGTTGTCCTGGCAGTTGTTTGGCTACAAGTCCCAAGAGTGTCCCTGTGCTTCACACAGCATAACCCAGGGTGGTGGTTCTTTGTGGGATCTTCAGTTAGGCTGTGAGGCATTGCATTCTCCCAGGTGGGTTATGTGGAGGTAGTGTTGAGGGGGTGTGTGAGGAGAGCTGCTTGTAACTATGGTCAGTGCTGTGAGTCCTCCTTCCCACCCAGCCAGATATCCCACCATGCAACGTGCTTGCATTGCAGGGAGTGCAAGTTGGCTTTCAGGATGTCAGGCAGTGGTGTTGTGCTGTTTGTTGGTGCACAGTTCCCAGCAGGGCCTTGTGCTCCCCACAGCAGTACCCAGTGTCAGCCATCTTGTGAGTCCTTATCCACTCCCTGTGATGTGAGCATGGTTGAGAGTGGTGTTGATGGGCCAATTGTGAGGGTGAGCAATATCTGTGCCTACAACTCCCATCATGCTATTGCCTCCACCCCCTTCCCAGCATGCCCATCCTTCCTTCCTTTTGACTCTGCTTCCCTGTGGGGTGGGGTGCCTGTGCTGACAGGATGGCTGGGAGTGTTGTCCTGGCAGTTGTTTGGCTACAAGTCCCAAGAGTGTCCCTGTGCTTCACACAGCATAACCCAGGGTGGTGGTTCTTTGTGGGATCTTCAGTTAGGCTGTGAGGCATTGCATTCTCCCAGGTGGGTTATGTGGAGTTAGTGTTGAGGGGGTGTGTGAGGAGAGCTGCTTGTAACTATGGTCAGTGCTGTGAGTCCTCCTTCCCACCCAGCCAGATAACCCACCATGCAACGTGCTTGCATTGCAGGGAGTGCAAGTTGGCTTTCAGGATGTCAGGCAGTGGTGTTGTGCTGTTTGTTGGTGCACAGTTCCCAGCAGGGCCTTGTGCTCCCCACAGCAGTACCCAGTGTCAGCCATCTTGTGAGTCCTTATCCACTCCCTGTGATGTGAGCATGGTTGAGAGTGGTGTTGATGGGCCAATTGTGGGTGTGACCAATATCTGTGACTACCACTCCCATCATGCTATTGGCTACACTGACTTGACCAGCATACACAGGATTCCTTCCTTTGAGTGAGCTTCCCTGTGAGGTGGTGTTCTAGTGGTGGGTAAATATCTGTGAGTGTTTGTTGGTTCTATTTGTGCCACTGCCTTGCTGTATTTGTTGTTAGGTTTGTAGATGTCATGACACAGTTACATGTCACTATGAGATGGCAGGTATTGTGTTTGTCTGACTAGCATTCACATCTTGGGATGAATATCTTTTGGTTGCTGTGTATTTGCTAAGTGTGCATGGTTTGCCTATCCCCTTGACTGTGATGTGTGTGTGTTGTCACACCATATTGTATATATTAGTTGTGTACTCACCAGGCTCTGGGATGTCTGTTAGTCCGTATATGCTCACTGGTGGTAGGATGGCCCACACCTTCTCCTCCCAGGGCCTGAGGTATACTGGTTTTGCAGGAGGGCCACGGCCGGTGTGCTGGCTGAGGAGGTAGTCCTTTTGAGTAGGGCCCGGACCCTCCTGCGCACATCATTCCACCTGTTCTGGATGTCTTCCTTTGTGTGCAAACATGGTGATTGTGCGTTCACCCTGTCGACAATCCTCGCCCATATCTTGGTTTTCTGCGACATGGGGGTCTGTTGTACCAATGTACCAAACAACTGTGGCTCTACCCTGAGTATCTCGTCTACCAGGACTTCCAATTCACAATCTAGGAACTTATGGTTCTTCTTTGGGGGCATGGTGATGGGTGGTGGTGGTGATTGATGTGTGTGTGTGTGTGCAGGTGGGGGTGTGAGTGTAGGTTTAGCTGGGTGTTTGTGAGGGTGCTATTTGTAGGTGTGGTAATGGTGTGTGGTTTGTGTGATGTATGAGGTGTGAGTGTGTCTGTGGTTGCTGTGTGATGGTGTTGTGTGCTGGCAGGTCAGTGGAATTTGCAAAGGATCATGGTAGGGATTTGTGGCCTTTATGTAGGTGGAGTTGGAGGTGTGTCCTTGTTCCATTTTTTTTCCCTCCCTGTATTTATTGGCTTAGTGGTTGCTTGTTTGGCCCTTTTTTTCTAATTTTTCCTTGGTGTTTTTGGTGCATGTACGAGTCGTTCTTGTGTCCGAGTAGGACGCTGCAGTTGTCTGGTGCGATCTTGTCCGACTCGTTCCCGCTGTGTGTCAGCTAGGTTTCATATGCGGCGTACGAGTCGGTCGCGTAGTATTGGGTTGCTTCGGCTGGGTTTTGTATGCGTGTCGGTCGTACAGCTTGTGCTCCGGGCGAGTTGGTCGTGTTTTGCACGCACAGCATCGTACTACGCGGGTCGGAGTTCGCGGGTACGTTTCGTTCGGGTTCAATCCGAGTGGGTGTCGGTCGGTTCGTTTCGCGTGATTTCCCGGCCGGATGGCTTGTTTCCGTCCGGCTCGGTCGTGCGGCGCCGGTCCGAGTCGGTCAGACTAAATTCCCGTACCGAGTCGGTCGGTACGTTTTCCGGCCCGAATCGGAATCGGCCCCTATGTGTTTATAGTGTATATTTGTAATTAAAGAATTATTAAAATTAATGGTTTATTATTACTTAAATCTTAAAAGGAAAAATTATGTAACTTTATAATTTACATTTATTAATTATTATATTTTTATGAAAATATGTTATACATTTATATAAATATGTATAAAAAATATTTTTCAAATGTATATATTAATTAATGAATTGAAAAATATAATTTTTAATAATTAAGTATTATGTATAGTATGTAGATAAAATATGATTTATATGTGAATTATAATATTTAGTAATAAATAATATTATTTAAATGAATATTTTAAATATCATTATATCAATTTTATATGTTTAAAAATATTTTACATAATTAAAATATATAGTGTAAAAAACTTATTATATGAAATAAATAATAACATTTCAGGGGCATATTCACAAGGAGCTATCGCTGAATTAACGGCACTTTATCGCAGCCAAAGTCGTGATAAATATACCTCCCCATTCACAAGCTGGTGTAAACAGCCCACAGCACCAGTTTACCCGCGATAGCAGCCGCAAAAAACATCGCCACAGAGGAACCGCGCAACTATCGCTAATGAGATGCAGAGTGGATGTTCCCGTGCCAAAAGGCGTGACAACATCACACCTCAACATTCTCAACGACCAGCCACATTGGCGATAAAAACACAAAACAGGCGGAAAGGCGCGTTAGCACCAGGAAATCGAAACCTGCTCTGACCTGGTGTAAAGTCGGACGGCAGCCTGCAAACCAAAAGGGAGCACAGCCCAGGGCCACATCGGAAGGGCAACAGATGCCATGGAGACACCAATCATGCGGCCCGGACACCCAAGAGGGCCACAACACCCACTGCCACCACCCCCAGGACCACCCCTCCCTGGCACCCCCCGACCAAAGACATGCCACATCAGCCACACCTAAACATGTACAAAATATTCCGCTTGATGTTGCACAATCACAACTGGTGACTTGCATGTGTCGTCACAGAAATGAGCAGCACACATTCACTTTCGAAGCAACAAATGAAACTTTATTAAAATGAACACCGAAATGAAAGGAAGAAACATGGCCGCTCCCCTTGGGACAATACGTAGGTCACAGTCTGTAAGACAAAAAACATGATGAGAAGGTGTGTCCTGCGCACATCAGAGGACAGAGAGAGAGCGAAGGAGAGAGAGAGGAAGAGAGGGAGGGAGAGAGAGAGGAAGAGAGGGAGAGAGAGAGAGAGAGAAGAGGAGAGGAGAGAGAGAGGAAGAGAGGGAGAGAGAGAGTGCCGCCCCTGCACACCCAGGCCACACTGCTCACCTGCTGCCACCGGTGTGTCTCCAACCACGTGCCGGTATGTATAGCAGGACACCAGGTCACACATCTGAGTCAGAGCCGTCAACTGAAACAGAGTCCAGATACATGACTGGCACAGTACACATACTTGCACAAGACAACATCGCCTGCCCGCCCATGCACACCCAGGCAGAGGCACCCCAACCCCTCCCGCCGCCCATCGGAGCATGCCCGCCCATGCACACCCAGGCCTCAATGCTCACCTTCCACCACCGGCGCCCAGACAGGAGGTCCCACCACGTGCCGCTGCAAGCCACAAGCCCGGGGCCCGCGGACATGGCACCCTCCATATCATGCAGCCCCGCTCCGCAGGCCACCAGGTCTCATGTTTGGTGCTGGGTCTTGATTACTACATGGCATAGGACATACCAGTGCACCCGGCACCATCGCAGGCTGCACACCCGCTCAGCCCAATGGGTGCCACCAACTCTGGGATCCTGGAAGCGATGCCACGTGGCGGTAGACCCGCGCTGCCCGCTGGCTCTGGCCTACACTGCGGTCCACCAGGGCACACAAAACCTGAGCTGTCCGGACCGCCGGGACGGGGCATCATCACAGGCTGCACACCCGCTCAGCAGCTTAAGGTGCCACTGACTCAGTGCACCCAAAGTCACCGTCCCGTGGCGGGGTGCCTGTGCCGTCCACAAGGCCTGTGTGCCACTAACCCTGTGCAACCCCAGTCTGTGCCACATGGTTGTAGGCCCGTAAGTCCACAAGGCCTCGTGTGCCACTAACCCTGTGCAACCCCAGTCTGCGCCATGTGGTGGTAGGCCTGTGCCGTCCACAAGGCCTCGTGTGCCACTAACCCTGGGCGCAAAAGCTCATGGGCCCTTAATGATTGAGAACCGTGGAGCGTCCGTCATCCAGTCACCACCGGCAGAGGGGAATGTGACGTCGTCGGCCCCTTATGTTGGCGGAGTCACATGGCCTGTGACGCCTGTGCCGGATGGGTGTGGTGTGCGTGCAAACCTGCCCTCAGGGAGTGGCTGTGACATGCTGACAACTAGACCAGTGATCTGCACACCACCAGCGAGTACGCCTGCGACAGGTAGCAATGGGGGCCCCCCTCGGAGCGTTAGCGGAGTGGTCTGGCCTGCCGTACGCCGGACCAGCGCAGGGCTTGCAACAATGACTCGTGGGCTCTGGGCATGGTTCAGTCCATGTCCAGACAAGGAAGTGACTGATGCGTGTGTCCCTGTTGTAGTTTTCACGGGACCCGGTACACAAAATGCAATGTAGCACCCTCTGACTGGCATCCCACAGGATGAACATCATTGACGCAAGGGAAGTCACTGTCCCTACATTCATCCACACATTCACACATGAATGATGAAAGACATGACACAGCAGTGCGTTACTGGATGTTTATTGCACATCCAGTGCAGTTATGCAGCTGGAGCGGTACAGGGCAATGCCGAGCACACTACACAATATGGGCACGTGGAGGGCCAGCCAGAGTCCATCCGGGGATGACATGTACTGCGGAAGAGGAAGGGTACAGTCCGCAGTCTGGTCGCCGTGTCATTGGTCATCAAACAGGATGTGGCAGTCCATGTCGCTGTCCAAGGTGAGTGCATCGGAGTGTATCGGGGGTCAGTGGAAGGTCATGAGGCCATGTGCGGGACCAAGCAGAAACAGGCCAGGTGGCGGAAATGTATGCTAGTGCCTCCTTCTGAGAGCCAACCCATCAACGTCCTCGTCCTCGGATGTGTGCTCTGCCCCACCTGTGGGTGTTGCAGTACCGGCTGCGGCACTGTGTGCCACTGACACATCAGGGGCCGGAGGGGGATTGTCAGCAGCACTGTGTGCCACTGACACATCAGGTGCCTTAGTGGATACGCCTGCCGCACTGGGAGGCACTGACACACCAGGGGGCGGGGATGTGGATGGTGTGGGGGCAGCAGCATTCATCAGTGTCACGACTTGTGGCAGCAATGCCATGATCAGGTACTGCAGGGCATTGTAGATCCCTGCTACACTTCGATGGTGTGCAGCGGTGGCTGCCATCCTTTCCGCCTCCATCCGCACCATGTCCTCCTTGAGCTTTCGCATGTGTGCCAGCTCACGGCTGGCATCGCTGGGGCCACTCTGAGCAAACAGCTGTTCTTCCCTCCACGTCATGACTCCAGAGATGTCAGTCAGGGCTCGTTGGAGACCATGGGGCGGACATAGACACCCAAGGATGGCGTCCAGTTTGGTAGCCATGAGGTCGAACCCCACCTGCACCTGCACGGCCGTCTCCCTCTGGCCCTCCAGCACACGGCGTTGGAAGGCCATTTGTTGTTCCTGGGGGACTTGGGAGGGTGCCGGGCTGTGGGTGCCTCCTGCTGGGTGGTTTGGGTGGTGGGTGGGGTCTCATCGATGTAGCTGGGCTGCCCTGATCCTGGAGGTGAGTGGTGGATGAGGTCAATGATGTCTAGGATGGTTTGGGTGTCGATGCTGGTGTTGTCCTCCCTCGTCATCAGTGAAGAGTGGCTGTGACTGCTCTGCAGGAGGTGTTGACGATGCCCCTGCGATGTGAAGGGGAGATGGTGTATTACAATGTGTGCACATGTATGTAGCCGCATGGTACAGGTTGACATTCAGACAGCATGGCATTGTACATTGTGACAGTCTGTGGGTCTGGGCGAGGACCCAGGGTCATTGTGGGTGTGCACTGTGCCCTGCTTGCTTGTGCATGTGTGCCATTGTGGTCACTCACCCTGTTGCGGTTGTGTTGCGTCCTGTCAAGCAGTGTCCGGTCCCCCGACTCCAGCCACAGTCTCCACATTGATGACTGTCGACACCAGCTCCTCCATGTCATCCAGCTCCAGCTGTGGCGCTGGGCCCCATCTCCGGTCTGCGTTGCTGCCTTCTGGTTGGCGGTGAGTTTCTCCTTGGTCTTCCGCTTGATGTCATTCCATCACCTCTTGACCTCGTCCATTGTCCGCTTGTGCTCTCCGACGGCATTCACCTTGTTGACGATGTCCCGCCATATTCCATTTTTGGTGCCCAATGACACGTTGGAGGTGACGAAAAGTTGTTGATGGTGTTCCATCACCTCCGTGACTATGATCCTGTTTGCCTGCGGACTGAACTTGGTCTTCCTCGTCTTCTTGTCCTTGCCCTCCCCTGTCCCAGAGGTCCCAGGCTGGTCGTCCGGGGTGCTTGTGGGGTTGCGCTCGTCCTCTGCGCCTGCTCCGACTGCCTCCATCGTGCTTGGGTGTTGGTCAGTTTGTGTGTGGGTGTTTTTTCTACTTTTATGGTGATTTTTGACACCTGCCAGGTGTGTGTTGCAGGCCTGGCGCTGCTTGTCGCTGATTTCCTCATCGCGCTTTGGCCCATCGCGTGTTTTTTGGTGTTGTGGTTTGTATTTTTATCTCCATCGTGGTGGTTGTATCGCGGACATTGTCCGCGGTTTCGGCCGACTATCGCTTGCTACCGCCTTGTTGTGAATTCCACATTGACACTGGGTTATTTTCCCGCGATAGGCTGCGATATTGAAAGTTGCGTTACACTACTCTTGCGGTAGTTATCGCACGTTCTTGTGAATATACACCTCAATGTAGAGTATCGTTAGTGATATTATATTATTTGTATTGGGAAAAGTAAATTAGATATGTTTAGTGTATGACAACTGCTTTGACTTTATAGTAATTCGAGTGGGAATACTAAATTAATTAAGTTTAGTGTCCAGCACCTACCCTGAATTAATGCTAACTGGAGTGGGAATAGTACATTAATTAAGTTTAGTGTCCAGCACCTACCCTGCCTTAATGTTAACTGGAGTGAAAATAGTAAATTAATTTAAGTTTAGTGTCCAGCACCTACTCTTATTTAATATTAACTGGAGTGGGAATAGCAAATGAATTAGGTTTAGTGTCCAGCACCTACCCTGACTTAATGCTAACTGGAGTGGGAAGAGTAAGTTAATTAAGTTCAGTGTCCAGCACCTACCCTTATTTAATGCTGATTGGAGTGGGAATAGTCAATTAATTAAGTTTAGTGTCCAGCACCTACCCTGACTTAATGCTAACTGGAGTGGGAATAGTAAATTAAGTAAGTTTACTGTCCAGCATCTACCCTGACTTAATGCTAACTGGTTTTGGAATAGTAAATTAATTAATTTTAGTTTTCCAGCACCTACCTTTATTTAATGCTAATTGGAGTGGGAATAGTCAATTAATTAAGTTTAGTGTCCAGCACCTACCCTGACTTAATGCTAACTGGAGAGGGAATAGTAAATTAATATAGCCTTATAGCCCGCCGTAGCGGGCTATACTGGCTATTAAAGACCCGCTCCCGCGTTAAAGGCCTGAGCCGAAGGCGAGGGACTTTAACAAGGGACCGGGACTTTAATAGCCGGTATAGCCCTGCTACGAAGGACCATAATGCTATTAGAACATTCTGCCACTAGAGGGCAGAATGTTCTAACAAATAAAACAAAGGCTTCTCGAAGCTCGAGGGGATTTAAATCCCCTCGAGCTCTGAGAGGCCTTTGTAAAACATTGGAATGTTGCTCTGCGGGCCTTTACCGGCCTGTAGAAGCATGGAGCACTCCATTGTCTTCAATGGAGCTCCCAACATTCCAATGTTCTAATTAAGTTGACTTAATGCTAACTGGTTTTGGAATAGTAAATTAATTAATTTTAGTGTCCAGGACCTACCTTTATTTAATGCTAATTGGAGTGGGATTAGTCAATTAATTAAGTTTGGTGTCCAGCACCTACCCTGACTTAATGCTAACTGGAGTGGGAATAGTAAATGAATTAGGTTTACTGTCCAACACCTACCCTGACTTGGGGGGTCAGTAGGATGGTGGGCGGACTTTAGTCCGCCCGCCAACCTAGTGGTAACGGGACCGTCCGCCTGCCAAGCGTCGGTCCCGTACCCCTGATTAAGATGCGACCGCCACCCTGGCGGTCGCATTCCGCAGTTTAACATTGCGGCGGGTGCTGCTTACAGCAGCACCCGCCGCAATGTCAAATTGCCATGTAGTGCATTTCCATGCACAACGTGGCAGGCACCGCGCGGTGCCGGATGTATGATGCTACATCGCAAACCGGAACAACGCAAGCTATCACCACGCTGTTTTTACACTGTAAAAGCAATTACCTCGCACGCATTTACATCACATGCTGTTGCTACACGATTGTAGTGTCTCAGCTGGTTTTTGCCATTGCAACGCGGTCGATGAAATCGTCTCCCATTACAACGCTTTTTTTTTCTGTGTCCAATAACTCCCTGGGACGGGATGTCGGGAAACCAGGGGTTTTAGGGTGGGGTAGTGTACATAAAAATGCCAATAAACGAATAGCACCCGAGTACTAAAATAAGTACTCGGGTATTAAAATTGTTACCCGTGTGTTGTTGTTCGAAGGGTAAGCTTTTTTTTTTTGTTGACAACAAATTTCAAAATGTTTATAAATATTTTAGATGTAATAATTATTAGTTATTAATAACCCACAGTAGGAACACGGAGCTGTGTACCCTCTTAGACCATCAATAAATCTGGGAATAGTGAGCCACCATTTTGCAAAGCACCACAACAAAAGTCCTACCAGTTTCAATGAATGCACCACGACACACAGGTGTAGTAAATGTTGGTTTTAAGAGGCCCCCAGGAATATTAAACTTTCCCTAATTAAAGCGTAAATTTCTTATTTTAAACTGATAATAACAGGCATAAAAAATGGTCAATTAAACATATTTTATTTTAAAAAATGGCAATACTTGAAGTAGGGTATAAAAGGAGGCGCACTCCATTTGCAGGCCAGTTGTGACCTGTTTCCAAGGCACACCAGACGCGTTGTGCTTACGTTCCGACTACTACCTTGAGCAGAGGCATTCATCCAAACAAGTAAGTGACTTAAATTCCAGTAATCTGATTAAACTAACTGTCCTGTAGCAGTAAATGTACTAAAAGTACGCATTTGTACATCTTTACAGAGTGTGAACTCCAAAGTCAGCGTTTTGAAAAGTTGCCAAAATCGAGAGCAATCCCTCCCGCAGTAAAGCTTGTAAGTAAAGCAACTGAGAAATATAACTTATGTAGTAACGACGTACAATAAAACCAGCTTAATTATGCCACCATTGTAACAAAGTTTTGAGCTACAATAAATCGTTCGTCAGATGAACATGTGTACATTTTCTGTACTGTCCGGAGTGCAATTCGCGCGTGCCAAAACGTGTATTTTGCTAAGTGCTAACTATACGTAATAGCACTGAGTAACCCCATAGTATATTTCCGGAAAAGTTTTTGCAGTTGTTTATTTTTGAGTCTGAAGAAATTGTGCTAACCAGAAAAGTAGTCGTCCTGATCTGCAGGTGTAGAGAGGTGAGATGGAGACAGGGGGAGGTTGGTTGCAGGCTGGGAGAAGTTCTGTTATGGAGAAAGACTTGCAAAAGAAAGGTATATGTGCGCAGTGGGTACAGCCTGATGGGGTGCAGACAGATACATGCGGCCTGGGTACAGGCTGGCCCTGTTCCTGAATGGGGAGCTGCAGATAATGATAGGCGTGCGAGGGGTGCAGGATGGGAACGGAGAGGAGCAGAGGAAAGACATCCAGGCTGACAGAGGAGCAAGCAAGGATACAGGCCTTCAGAGGCACAAGCACACAAATGAGTAAACGGGAGAAAGCAAAGTCTCTGCTAGGGAAGCTACAGATAGGGAGAGGTGCAGGCAGGGAGCGGTGCAAGCATAGAAAGGTACGGCAACGAGAGGTACAGGTGAACAAACGTACACTGCAACTTTGGCATATTTTGGGGCATTTTTCGGAACAGCTATATGCATGCACGTTTGCCAAAAATTATTTAGTTTCAAGCGTTTTTGCTTACAACCATTCTAGTTTTGACTTTTGTAAAAAATTTCTAAGTATACTTTTATTTCGCCCCGTATAGTGTGGGCAGGACACTGCGAAAAGAAAGAAAAATTGTGGTTAACATTTGTTGTTTAGTGCTGAAGACAGGTCTACATTGCCCAGAGACACCTAGGGGTGACAGTGTTGTTCTTCACAAATGCTGTTGATCCAAGTACGAATAATTCATACACTTAAAGAAAAACACTAGCTTCAACTTTTTATAATGTGGTGTAACACACTATGGGGTCGATTCCGATCTCGGTCGGAGGCGCACCCAATACCATTCGGTCGGGAAAAAAGCCATGCGAAAGCCAGTTTCCCGACCGATCCGTACAGCACACCGAACGAGCAAGTACGATGCGCACAACAGCAAAAATTCCGGCCGAGCCGTACTCACCCAAACCAGGTCCTGTTCTCCGACCGAGGCGAATCCGGAAACGCCGAATCGAGTCGCACGGAAGGGAAAATGCAGCCCCGTCCGGCCGGACAAGTACGATGCGCTTTCCGTACGCGCCGAACCCGTCGCTACGCACGGCACGTCAAAGCATCCGGGAGAGGCGCACATAAGCTCCGAATCGCGCCACAACACGATCCACGGCTACGAGACGAACACAGCACAGACGAGGACGACGCGAGCGGCGAGGACGAAGCGAAGCGACGAGGACGAAGCCAAGCGACGAGGACGACGCGAAGCAACGAGAAGGACGAACGACACGAACCAACCATGAATCCCTTCGTCCCGATCATACCAATATTCTACATCTACTACCGGAACAGGCACGGACGCGTACGGCGCAGAAGGTAAGTCAGACACCAACCACAAAACACATACAACACGTACACGACACATCACACACATACACTGGGAATCTGAATATACTTGCAACAGCAGCACCATAGGGGCGGGATGCCCATCACCAATGCCACATATGCACACAGGGGCCTGAATGCGCGCCACCACCCCAACCCAGGGGGGCTGGATGCCTACCACTACTACCACCCTTAGCCAGGGGGCAGGATGCCTACCACTACTACCACCCTTAGCCAGGGGGCAGGATGCCCACCACTACTACCACCCTCACCCAGGGGGGCAGGATGCCCACCACTACTACCACCCTTAGCCAGGGGGCTGGATGCCTACCACTACTACCACCCTTAGCCAGGGGGCTGGATGCCTACCACTACTACCACCCTTAGCCAGGGGGCAGGATGCCTACCACTACTACCACCCTAGCCAGGGGGCAGGATGCCTACCACTACTACCACCCTTAGCCAGGGGGGCAGGATGCCCACCACTACTACCACCCTCACCCAGGGGGGCAGGATGCCTACCACTACTACCACCCTCACCCAGGGGGCTGGATGCCTACCACTACTACCACCCTCACCCAGGGCGGGCTGGATGCCTACCACCACCCTTAGCCAGGGGGGCTGGATGCCTACCACTACTACCACCCTCACCCAGGGGGCAGGATGCCTACCACTACTACCACCCTCACCCAGGGGGGCAGGATGCCTACCACTACTACCACCCTCACCCAGGGGGGCAGGATGCCCACCACTACTACCACCCTCACCCAGGGGGGCAGGATGCCCACCACTACTACCACCCTTAGCCAGGGGGCAGGATGCCTACCACTACTACCACCCTCACCCACGGGGGCAGGATGCCTACCACTACTACCACCCTCACCCAGGGGGGCAGGATGCCTACCACTACTACCACCCTCACCCAGGGGGGCAGGAAGCCTACCACTACTACCACCCTTAGCCAGGGGGCAGGATGCCCACCACTACTACCACCCTCACCCAGGGGGGCAGGATGCCCACCACTACTACCACCCTCACCCAGGGGGCAGGATGCCCACCACTACTACCACCCTTAGCCAGGGGGCAGGATGCCTACCACTACTACCACCCTCACCCACGGGGGGCAGGATGCCTACCACTACTACCACCCTCACCCAGGGGGGCAGGATGCCTACCACTACTACCACCCTCACCCAGGGGGGCAGGAAGCCTACCACTACTACCACCCTTAGCCAGGGGGCAGGATGCCCACCACTACTACCACCCTCACCCAGGGGGCAGGATGCCCACCACTACTACCACCCTCACCCAGGGGGGCAGGAAGCCTACCACTACTACCACCCTTAGCCAGGGGGCAGGATGCCTACCACCACTACCACCCTCACCCAGGGGGGCAGGATGCCTACCACTACTACCACCCTCACCCAGGGGGGCAGGATGACCACCACTACTACCACCCTTAGCCAGGGGGCAGGATGCCCACCACTACTACCACCCTTAGCCAGGGGGCAGGATGCCCACCACTACTACCACCCTCACCCAGGGGGGCAGGATGCCTACCACTACTACCACCCTTAGCCAGGGGGCAGGATGCCTACCACTACTACCACCCTCACCCAGGGGGGCTGGATGCCTACCACTACTACCACCCTCACCCAGGGGGGCTGGATGCCTACCACTACTACCACTCTCACCCAGGGCGGGCTGGATGCCTACCACCACCCTTAGCCAGGGGGCTGGATGCCTACCACTACTACCACCCTCACCCAGGGGGCAGGATGCCTACCACTACTACCACCCTCACCCAGGGGGCAGGATGCCTACCACTACTACCACCCTCACCCAGGGGGGCAGGAAGCCTACCACTACTACCACCCTTAGCCAGGGGGCAGGATGCCCACCACTACTACCACCCTCACCCAGGGGGGCAGGATGCCCACCACTACTACCACCCTCACCCAGGGGGCAGGAAGCCTACCACTACTACCACCCTTAGCCAGGGGGCAGGATGCCCACCACTACTACCACCCTCACCCAGGGGGGCAGGATGCCCACCACTACTACCACCCTCACCCAGGGGGGCAGGATGCCCACCACTACTACCACCCTTAGCCAGGGGGCAGGATGCCTACCACTACTACCACCCTCACCCAGGGGGGCTGGATGCCTACCACTACTACCACCCTCACCCAGGGGGGCTGGATGCCTACCACTACTACCACCCTCACCCAGGGCGGGCTGGATGCCTACCACCACCCTTAGCCAGGGGGCTGGATGCCTACCACCACTACCACCCTCACCCAGGGGGGCAGGATGCCTACCACTACTACCACCCTCACCCAGGGGGGCAGGATGACCACCACTACTACCACCCTTAGCCAGGGGGCAGGATGCCCACCACTACTACCACCCTTAGCCAGGGGGCAGGATGCCCACCACTACTACCACCCTCACCCAGGGGGGCAGGATGCCTACCACTACTACCACCCTTAGCCAGGGGGGCAGGATGCCTACCACTACTACCACCCTCACCCAGGGGGGCTGGATGCCTACCACTACTACCACCCTCACCCAGGGGGGCTGGATGCCTACCACTACTACCACCCTTAGCCAGGGGGCAGGATGCCTACCACTACTACCACCCTTAGCCAGGGGGCAGGATGCCCACCACTACTACCACCCTCACCCAGGGGGGCAGGATGCCCACCACTACTACCACCCTTAGCCAGGGGGCTGGATGCCTACCACTACTACCACCCTTAGCCAGGGGGCTGGATGCCTACCACTACTACCACCCTTAGCCAGGGGGCAGGATGCCCACCACTACTACCACCCTCACCCAGGGGGGCAGGATGCCCACCACTACTACCACCCTTAGCCAGGGGGCAGGATGCCTACCACTACTACCACCCTCACCCAGGGGGGCTGGATGCCTACCACTACTACCACCCTCACCCAGGGGGCTGGATGCCTACCACTACTACCACCCCCACTCATAGGATGGACAATGCATGACACAACAAGCACACCACAACCTAGGGAATGCAAGATTAAGACATCCCCCCACCACCATGACAAGCGTGTGAGCAGGCTGTGTCAAATGCCTACAACACCGAACATGACATTGAACATACAATGTGACCCCTAGCACATGTGCCACACATATATGTGTGTGGCACCCACAATGCAAGCAGCCCATGACCATTGTGGCAATGGGGCCTAAACCCCCATCATCACAGTGACCAAAAGGCAAGTGTGGGGTCCATAGCTGAAGCACATTTTGACCATTGTGGCAATGGGGTCTAAACCCCCATCATCACAGTGACCAAAAGGCAAGTGTGGGGTCCATAGCTGAAGCACATTTTGACCATTGTGGCAATGGGGTCTAAACCCCCATCATCACAGTGACCAAAAGGTAAGTGTGGGGTCCATAGCTGAAGCACAGTTTGACCATTGTGGCAATGGGGTCTAAACCCCCATCATCACAGTGACCAAAAGGCAAGTGTGGGGTCCATAGCTGAAGCACATTTTGACCATTGTGGCAATGGGGTCTACACCCTCATCATCACAGTGACCAAAAGGTAAGTGTGGGGTCCATAGCTGAAGCACAGTTTGACCATTGTGGCAATGGGGTCTAAACCCCCATCATCACAGTGACCAAAAGGCAAGTGTGGGGTCCATAGCTGAAGCACATTTTGACCATTGTGGCAATGGGGTCTACACCCTCATCATCACAGTGACCAAAAGGTAATTGTTGACAAAGAAAGAGCTGCAACTGCCAAACTGCATGGATCATTCCTGGTCACAGAACCAAAAACTCATCTGTGGCAAAGTAGTGTATGTGTCCCATTGCAACATAAATTGGGGGAGCCAAATACTGCAGTGCAAATGAAACATTCCTTTGGCCATGTGCAGACAAACAACACCCATGGGGGCTGAGACCGTCAACAGTCATCAATGACACAATGACAGAAGTGACCATCAGAATGCAGAACCACATATTTGCACCAATGGGCACACAAATGCAGATACCCTGTGGAGACAGCAGATGTGAGGTGAACAGATACCATACCATGGCAGCAATGGGACACACAAACCATGATCACTGTGCTGACCGATGACCTAGGAGTCCCAGGGACAGCAGGGGAAACACACCAAACAACATACAGCCAATGGCACACCCAAGATATGCCAATGCAGTGGTGCAGATGCACAAACACAAACAGGCAGACCAACACTGTCATCATACACAGCAGGTGAGGGGTGGGGGTGCCATTGTCCCCAGGCAACAACACAACACATGAGGAGAGCTGAATACCAATCATACAGATGTGCATACACTGCCACACTAAGGTAACTCATGGATCCAAATCCCCTATGTGGGCAAGCAGGCATTGACAGGTGAGAGGGAGCACAAAACACACATGTCACACAGGCACGTAGGAACAACAACTGACACAGCAAGTCACAGACACACCACAGCACCACCCCCAGGGCCCCCACAATGTGGTGACCCTGGGCTGAAGAAAAATACCACTGTGATGACAAAGCTAAATGTCGTTCACACTGTGAACCACAGTCAGGTGTCCTGAGCAACTAACTACCATCACACCTACACAAGCACAAATCAATCAGCATGGCCAGTAAGCCAAGGCCAACATGGAGGCAGGGGACTAGCCGGGCAACAACTCTCATCTGCACACACTCAACACCACACCCCTCGACCTCCAACAATGTGCAGCAGTGAAGTACACATGCACTGGTGACATTGCACATGCACCCATTACTATTCCAGGGTGGTGGGTGGGAACCAAGGTGTAGAAACACATCACACATGGACACTCAACAAGACTCCTGAATGTCTGACACACTGCACACTACGCTGTACATGGACATGACGGCAATACCACACCGACCAATGGGATCCCAGCCACAGTCACACACCAATGAAGAAGCCAAGGTCACCCACAAAGAACACACATAGACAACAACCAACATTGCAGCCCGGACCCTAAGGAGTGCCAGCAGTCACACACACAACGTGTCACAATCACTGAAAGATAACACAAACTGGAAATCACATGACAGGGGCAAACAACAAGTGCCAAAGGGAAACCTGACTGTGACCCATCTGCGTCAGCACACAAACTCTGCCCTGACAGCAAACACACCTATGGGTGACACCCTGATGACCAGTAATGTGCCATGCACCCACATCACAGAGAACACAGGGAGAAGACTTTGGGGGAACATAGCTCAAGTCAGCAAGCATCACAAACAGGTACAACACTAGGGATCACAGCATGCGCAGATGAATGGAAGTGAACACACAGACATGCACATACAACACACACCTTGGGCGCAGGCAATGTCACACGTGTACACACTGCCATGAGGGGACTCCACTCCTGTGTGAGGAAAGCTGTGCCATATGTTGCCTCAGTAGGGCCCCATCATGTCAGCTGAGCACTTGGTCACACAATCAACAATTAGCACCAAATGAGGGCTCCCATCACATCAGCCTGGTCATGGATGTGCCAACGGAATCATCAGCACAGATCCAACACACTTGTATAGCAATGTTGCACTGACTACACGGATGAGTCCCTCCCCATTGATGCCCAAACCTGCATGTCCACTGGAGATGGCAACACGGTCAGGGAAGTAGACAAATGCAACGATGGCAGGCACAACAGATGTGCAGGGGTGGAAGCCACAGATATGAAATTGCCAATGTAAGTAGGAAACCCATTGCCAAATACTGAACACATGACACCCTCAGATGCTGCTATTGATGACATGGATACACCACATGATAGGACACATTCCCCCTGGACCACATGGGTTCCTGCACAGTAACACTTCATAATCATGAGACCAGATATCACCATCACTGCAGCAAGGGCATGGTTAGCTGCACCAACAACATGTACATCTGAAGCATGAGCACTAGAGAAAAGAAAGTTGCTTTATTCAGCATATGTGTTGAGGCCAAACGAAGTCCTGAAAAAAGAGCAAAGGCCAATGGCCAGTCCATTGTCAAAGTTCAAACAGGGTGACACTGGCAGATGTCACCCTACGCATGCCTGCACAATACCAGGGACAATCCACTAGGAGGGGCAACCGGGGGGCAGGCCAGGCACCGCAGGGACAGGATCAGGGCTCACCAGGGGGAGTCAGGGAAGGGGTGGTGGGTGCTGGAGAGCCACTGACAACTGCAGTGGAGGTGTCTGACATGGTGTGTGCCGGCACAACTGGGGGGCATGACACAGATGTCGTGGGTGCCGGCACAACTGCAGTGGACCCTGCAGATGGGGTGGACAGGTCCGCCACTGCAGTGCCCAAGTCAGACAGGGCGGTAGTGGACTCCACTGCAGTGCCTACCTCCAGGGGAGGAGAATGGGGAACAGGCAAGGTGGGTTGGACAGAGGGGGGACACCCTCACCACATCAGTGGCACAGACAAGCGCAGCGGGGGTGTGGTGCTGGGAGAGCAAGTGGCAGGGGAGAAGGCCGGAGCATCTTGGGGATGGTATATCTGTGGGTGGGGGAACCTGGGGCAGGGTGTGGTGGGGGCACCTGTGCAGTGGGGGCCTGAGGGATGGAGGACGGAGACCTTGTGCCTGAGCTGCAGGGCGGTGGCGGGGTCTTGCTCTTAGCACTCCGGGGGGACTTGCGGGTGGGGGCCTCAGTCCGTCTGCGCCTGGGGGAGGGTGTCCGGGGGCGAGGGGCACTCTGCTCCGTGTGGGTGGGCTTCCTCTTCCCCCGGGATGCTGGAGCAGCTTCATCGGTGGGGAAGAGGCCGAGGTCACAGAGGAAGAGCTGCTGTGACTTTGGGGTTGCAGGTGAGGCAAGGGAGGGTGCTTTGGAGGGAGAGGGAACTGAGGACTGCGCAGTGCATGTGGATGCGTGTGTGTGTTCCAGGGCCCCATCCCCTGTGAGTCTGGCTTCAGTCCCCTGAATGTGCGTGCGTGTGCGTTTTGTCATTGGCGTGTGTGTCAGTGTGCTGGATGTGTGTGTGCTGGTGTGTGCCAGTGTGTGTGTGCCTGGGATGGGTAAGGTGCTGGGGAGTGTGGATGGAGCAGAGGCAGGAGGGGTGAGGGACCGTTTGAGGAGGGACACTGCTGCCGTCAGGGAGGAGTCCATGGACCTATTGCCCCTCTGTAGGTCAGACATGCCCGATGAGATGCCCTCCATGAACGACACCAGCTGAGTCAACAGCGCGGTGTGCGCATGGAGGACACTCAGCATGGCTGTCTGCCCTACATGGAGCTGGCGAAGGAGGTACACAGACTCCTCACTCAGGGCAGCAGGGGACACAGGGGCAGGGGGTGCGGTGCCTGGCCCAAAGGAGACACGCTCCCGGACATGGGAGCCTCCACGGACCTGGGGAATGGGAGCCGATGGGAGGGCGGTGGTGGTGCTGGTGGTGGCGGGGACAGCAACACTAGCTGGGGTGTGGTGGCTGCTGACACCCGCCTCCACAAGGGAGTCATCCTCCGAGTTGCTCTGGTCCTCAGCTGAGGTGGATGCTGCTGAGGACTCCTCGGTGTGGCTCCCCTCGCCCTCCGTGCCACTGGGTCCCTCCGACCACTCCTCGGCTGCTGACCCAGTCTGGCTCTCCGGCTCCTCCTGGTCCGTGGAGCTGTCCCCTTCCGTGGCCGTGGATGTATCTGCAAACAATGGGGAAACAGACAGACATCAGTCACCTGCACATAACGCACACACCACTGTGAGCACAGCACATCACAGAGCAAGCCCTGGCATCATTAGTTGTACATTGCTAAAAGTGCACTAATTGAACAGGAGAAGTCAATTGTCAGTCTGATGCCAAGCATGGCACTCACATCCCACATGGCCTTGCACCCATCTGTCTGGTGTCTGTTGGATTGCAACACCCCAGTGTTGACACATGCACCAAGTACACAGTAGTTGGACAGTGCAGAGGACACGGTGTGGACACATCACAGCTCTTGCCACTGAGTCAGTACAGGTTTACGGATGTAAGGGATGCCCAGAGTCAAATAAGAAATGCATGTGATGCATACCAGCGACAGACACCATGATGCACCCATGTCCTGATAGCCAGCGCCACTATGGTGTGCATGTAGCACATGTCACTCCCCTGCAGGATCACCAATCAGTAGACACATGCCATGGCGGAGGCATGACTGCAAAGTCATACATCACTGTCTCAGTGATGTATGACTTTGCAGCCAGATCAACAACACTCTGCACTGTGTCACAATAGTAGGTCATGGGGAATGCAAGTCCTGGAGCTGCACAAGTGCACATGTACATCCCCCCACAACACATCCTCTTAACCCTCATCTGTCCAGGTCATACCTATTGGACATATGGGAGACCTGTGACACTACCCTCTGAACCTGAGCCCCTCACACTCTGCTGTGCATGGGGAACAGCTACCTGAACTTCACATTTACATGCCCCAGTCTGCATGGGCAGCTGATCAGACACCTATGTGTCACACAAGTATCGTCTCCTATGGTCACATCTCCAGTGGCATGCTGAGCCCCTACCAAGAAACTCCACAGCAGTCCTGGCGACTAATCCACAGCACACTGACACAGAGGCAGACACCTGAGGGGCAAATCACTGTGCACAATGTGTCCACTGATACACGGGAGTGGGAGTACAGAGTGTATTGTATGGCCTGGAGTAGGCATGACTGTCCAGCCCCACATTAATGAGGGATGAGCCCTGGACTGTAGGCAGCTGGCTAAGTATGTGTGACACACGTCATATACATACTCCTGGGGCCCAAACATTGTTCCCACCCGCAGCATGGGTGTGTGCCAGGTACCCCAGCCACATGTTGTGGATCAGCTCAGCAATTGGACCACAGATCAAAGTAACACGCTGAATACATGTCAGAATACAGGCATTGTGTAAGCAATGGACCCACCCATGATGCCCACCACAGAGTCAGGGAAACAGATGCTGTCTCCCACCTTGAGTCAAGCAAACTGCAAGGACACAGTCCTAAGTGACAGGATTCCCTGCATGTAAGGGCCACACCTGGGTATCAGATGAGGAGTGGGCAGTGCACAATAGAGGGACATGGCTCCTGGACAACATGACTGCTGTACTGTGGCAGTTCAACCTGGCCCGAGGAGGGCACATAACATGTTAGACAGAGTACACAGTGCAGTCTTTGACTCACCCCCTCCTTGCTGCTCTCTGGCCTTCAGCTGCCCATCCAGGTCTGGAAAGACCACCGCCAGGATCCTGAGCATGTGGGGGTCAGGGTCCGTGTTCCGCCCCTCCTGCGAGGAGGCGACAGCTTCAGCTGGACCCGTGCAATCCTCCGGGTCCAGCCCCGAAGGTCCTGCCACCTCTTTTGGCAGTTGCGGATCCGGCGCTTGTAGACCCCCACGGACCGGACAGCCCGGACGATGTCCTTCCAGATCTCATGCTTCCGATGGGCAGAAGCCTGTCAGGATGACAAAGTGATAAGGACATTACTACACATGCAACATATCCGTGCATGACACAGTTGCATATACATGTCGCAATCACAGGGGCACATGGTGTACCCAGGCAGTGCACGGCTGCCCATGGACAGTTTTCCAGAAGTCACTACATGGTATCATAGCATGGGGAGTAAAACCCTGTTCAGAAGCACTGTCACTGCACCATACCTGTCCAGTGCAAGTCACTACACACTATGGGGGGTGACAACTACTCAGTGAGCCTGCTAGCCAGTGGTGTGCTGACTCTCAGCCTTGCTAGTCAGACAAAATGCACATTCAGAAAGGCAGTGCACAGAACACTCACCTGCTCCCCTGGTGTCCCATACAGCTTGCTGTACTGTGGAAGTAGGCTGTCCAGCAGGGCCTGGTTCTCTTCAAGGCTGAAGGCTGGGGCTCTCTCCACAGTACGTGCCATTGCAGGGTCCAGAGGGGCAGAGACAGCAGCAGTGCAGTGGCAGATGTCGTCCTGGAGCATGTAGTGCAGGCAAGTGGGCTCTCAGGGGAACATGCAGCAATATATATGTGCTGGAGAGGCAGATACTGTCCCTTGTGTCCAAAGTGATAGGTCCAAGTCGTTTGCATCTTCTGAATCTGGCCAATCCATGGAATAGCAGCACCAAAACACGCCCACAGCATCCTTCAAAATTTCAACTTCATGACATACATGATTTTGCAACATTGTTGTGGGTGACCAACTGATTTTCCAGCAACCGACTCGTTCGAATTTCGAAAACGCGTCCGTTGCCAGGCAAGCCCATTGTCAATGGGTGCGCACCGATCGGTCCATTGCTGTTCAACGCGCACAGGGGTACAACGCGTACCCGCACACATTGAATGCAATGGGCCGGCCGGAGGCACCGATCGGTCCATTGCTGTTCAACGCGCACAGGGGTACAACGCGTACCCGCACACATTGAAAGCAATGGGCCGGCCGGAGGCACCGATCGGTCCATTGCTGTTCAACGCGCACAGGGGTACAACGCGTACCCGCACACATTGAATGCAATGGGCCGGCCGGAGGCACCGATCGGTCCATTGCTGTTCAACGCGCACAGGGGTACAACGCGTACCCGCACACATTGAATGCAATGGGCCGGCCGGAGGCACCGATCGGTCCATTGCAGTACAACGCGCACAGGGGTACAACGCGTACCCGCACACATTGAAAGCAATGGGCCGGCCGGAGGCACCGATCGGTCCATTGCTGTTCAACGCGCACAGGGGTACAACGCGTACCCGCACACATTGAATGCAATGGGCCGGCCGGAGGCACCGATCGGTCCATTGCAGTACAACGCGCACAGGGGTACAACGCGTACCCGCACACATTGAAAGCAATGGGCCGGCCGGAGGCACCGATCGGTCCATTGCAGTACAACGCGCACAGAGGTACAACGCGTACCCGCACACATTGAAAGCAATGGGCCGGCCGGAGGCACCGATCGGTCCATTGCTGTTCAACGCGCACAGGGGTACAACGCGTACCCGCACACATTGAAAGCAATGGGCCGGCCGGAGGCACCGATCGGTCCATTGCTGTTCAACGCGCACAGGGGTACAACGCGTACCCGCACACATTGAATGCAATGGGCCGGCCGGAGGCACCGATCGGTCCATTGCAGTACAACGCGCACAGGGGTACAACGCGTACCCGCACACATTGAATGCAATGGGCCGGCCGGAGGCACCGATCGGTCCATTGCAGTTCAACAGCGCACAGGGGTACAACGCGTACCCGCACACATTGAAAGCAATGGGCCGGCCGGAGGCACCGATCGGTCCATTGCAGTACAACGCGCACAGGGGTACAACGCGTACCCGCACACATTGAAAGCAATGGGCCGGCCGGAGGCACCGATCGGTCCATTGCTGTTCAACGCGCACAGGGGTACAACGCGTACCCGCACACATTGAGATGCAATGGGCCGGCCGGAGGCACCGATCGGTCCATTGCTGTTCAACGCGCACAGGGGTACAACGCGTACCCGCACACATTGAATGCAATGGGCCGGCCGGAGGCACCGATCGGTCCATTGCAGTACAACGCGCACAGGGGTACAACGCGTACCCGCACACATTGAAAGCAATGGGCCGGCCGGAGGCACCGGTCGGTCCATTGCTGTTCAACGCGCACAGGGGTACAACGCGTACCCGCACACATTGAAAGCAATGGGCCGGCCGGAGGCACCGATCGGTCCATTGCTGTTCAACGCAGCACAGGGGTACAACGCGTACCCGCACACATTGAATGCAATGGGCCGGCCGGAGGCACCGATCGGTCCATTGCTGTTCAACGCGCACAGGGGTACAACGCGTACCCGCACACATTGAAAGCAATGGGCCGGCCGGAGGCACCGATCGGTCCATTGCTGTTCAACGCGCACAGGGGTACAACGCGTACCCGCACACATTGAAAGCAATGGGCCGGCCGGAGGCACCGATCGGTCCATTGCTGTTCAACGCATCACTGTACATGTGACTGGCATATGTCAGCATGCCTGTCTCAGATGGACATATGCCAGCCACAGATAGCTCCCAGGGAGTGAGGGGCACACCTACATCACGACAGCCTGTCCACACCTTATCATGAAGGCATGTAAGGCTGCATTTCCTATTGTGTGTATGTTGGTGTACATGTTGTCCTGTGGGTGTCACCTGTGGGCAGCCACCCCCAGGCTGTGCACGTGTTAATGGGGACAGGATCCTGGGTGTTACGTGTACGAGACCACTGTGATGTGCAACTGTTCATATCTGTGCATGTGCCATGGTCACATTTCACAGTGGTGTTTGTGTATGTCATGTCACATACCCCGTGAGTCCCATGTGGGACGGTATGTTTGAGCCAGGGTGTCCCAGTGGCACAATAGTGATGGCCCTCCACAGTCTTTGTGCATGTAGTGTTTACAATGTCTCTGATTTCATGTGCACAATGGGAGACAGTCTCCACATCCACGTTGTGTGTGCATGGACTCTGATGTTGTGCGTGTGTGTCACAGACGTCCATGGCTCTCCTGCCATGGCAAGTGTGGCCACTACCTGTGGGGGTCATGTTTGTTTTGTTGTGGTGTACACATGATACTCCAGGTGATGCCAGTGTCCATGTGGCATTACAGGGTCCCTGGGAATGTGCCTGTCGTTGAGCTGTGGTGCCTGGGGCACATCTGTCCTCACATGTCACTGGGGGGTGACTGTGACACAGCATCATGATATCCAATGGGCCAACCTGGGCCAAATTGATGCCACCTGTAGGACCGTGTTGACAGATGTTGGCCATGTATGTACCATACATGTCGTTCCGGTACTGCACACTTCATGTAGTTGTGCCTCATGATGATGTATGTTGGGATCTTGAGTGTGTTCAATGCCGCATATGTGGGGTGACTGACGATCTTGCTTACTTCTCCTCTGCACTGCAGGGCTCCTGCTGTCCATCGGCCATTCCCAGACCTGGCAACGATGGTGGAACGGGACAGCATCCGACGGTACCGCTTCACCAGGCAGCTGATTGAGGATTTGGCAGTGCAGTTGTCCCCACATTTGCAGCCTGGCCGGCCGTATCCTACAGCGCTGACCCCCAAGGTGAAGGTGATGGCAGCCCTACACTTCTTTGCCACCGGTACCTTCCAACATACTGTGGCGTCTGCTGGTGGGATGTCACAGACCATGTTCAGCCGTGTGCTCCGCGATTTCTTGGCGGCAATGTTGCTCTTCCTGAACCGGTACATATATTTCCCTAGACTGCGACGACTCACTGACGTGAAGAGTGACTTTTATGCCCTGGGGAGGATGCCGCATGTCATTGGCTCCATTGATGGGACACATGTGGCTTTGGTACCACCACAGGCCCAGGAGCAGGCCTACAGGAACCGCAAGCACTACCACTCGGTCAATGCACTGGTGGTGTGTCTTGCAGACATGACCATCACACACGTGTGTGCCCGTTTCCCTGGTTCAGCACACGATGCCTTTGTGATGAGGAGTAGTCGCATCCCCAGGTTGATGGCACAGATGCAGAACCAGCGTGCCTGGCTTGTCGGTGTGTACTGACTTTGTGCCATTGTGTGTGATCTGATCTGTAGTATTCCGCCCACTTTTCCAAGTCAGCTGATGTGCACTTGTCTGTCCGTAGGTGACTCGGGATACCCCAACATGCCGTGGTTGCTGACACCCCTCAGGAACCCTGTGACACCTGCCCAGATGCGCTACAATGAGGCACATGGTCGGACCAGGAGAGTGATTGAGCGGACCTTTGGTCTCCTGAAGAGCCGCTTCCGCTGCCTGGACAAGACCGGAGGGTCCCTCCCATATGCCCCTGCGAAAGTGTGCAAGATTATCATCGTCTGCTGCATGCTCCACAACCTGGCAGTGCGGAAGGAGTTGCCTCTCATCCAGGATGACAATGACCAACATCCGCCACCTGTGGAGGATCCTGGCCTGGACCACGATGCCAGTGATGATGATGATGATGATGGTGATGTCCGCACACAGCTCATCACCAACTTCTTTAGCTGAATGTGAGTATCCTGAGGTGTCATGTGAATGATGTGAGTTGGCATGATGTGTGGGTGGTGCTCTGGTGCTGTTGGAGTGTGTCCATGGGCTACTTGACAGGATGTGTGTTGCGATGTGTGGTGACAGGTGGGCTGTACTCCCCAACAGTGTTGACATGCTAACTTGGTTCTGGGTGGGTATCTTGTAACATGTATTGTGCATGAGTTTTGCTGTTCTGTCCTGTACTGCATTGCTTTTGACTGTGTGTCATTTCTGTCCTTCACAGGGTACTTTCAGATTCGTTTGGTCAACTGTGTCCACCGACGACGTGATTGCACATCCAGGCTGGTAGCTGTTGTGTCCCTACAGGTGATGTGCGCCACACCCATGGACTTCCTTCTGTCTACAGTTGTTGACTGTGTGCCCGCTACCAGGTGGGGTTACCTTGCATCTGTAGTGGTTACGGCATGTTGCTACTGTGTAATAAACCTGTGCTTCACTTAGTGATGTGCGTTGTCTGTGGTCACACATTTGACTGCCATTTGCTTACTGCACCTGTGGGCTACTTGACTACAACTGGGAATGGGTGTGGTGTCTGTGCATTGCACCGTCTTCCCTGGCAACATCAGTGTAGGCAATGAGTCAGATGGCCTAGGTGTGTATGTGTTGTGTAGCCCTGGTGGTGTGTCTCCCTCATATGTGTCACGTTGCCTGTACTCACATGCCTGTGTTGTCCTTGCTGTTGCAGTTCGCATACACTGTGTAATTTTGCAGTTCATCATCCCCATAACAGCACCCACGTTGGAATCACGACAGAGGCAAGTATGGTGTATTAGTGTGTTTATTGTGATAATAGTGCATAGGATGGATTGTGCTGTACATGAATCTTGCAATCCCAAGTTCCTAGATGAATAGAAAGTCCAGGTAGACAGGATCCCCAGTATCGGGGCCACAGTTGTCTGACACATTGTTCCAACTTGTACTCCCCATGCTATGTGTGGGAGTAGTGTTGCCATCAACAGGGTGAACAGTCTGTGCACAAAGGCGAAAATCCAGAACAGGTTCAGGCTTCCTGGGAGTTGCGCTTGGCCATCAGCCTCTCACTTTCCCCTCCTCGGACGACCCCTCTTCTTGGGGGGGGGCCCTCAAGTGCAGGCTGCTGCGGTGCAGGGGACTCTCCGCCAGAGTCCTCCTCCCTCCCTGTGGCAGTTGCAGTTTGTTCGGTACCAGATGTTGTTGGCACACAGGGAGGTGTGGACTGGTTGCTGTTCATCTGGCGGAGGCATTGTAAAATGTCCCTGTGCACCGCCGTCATCTCATGTAGTACATCCCACTTGGACTCCACGCGGGTCATGTGGGAGTCCACACGTGACATGTGGGAGTCCACACGTGACATGTGTGACTCCACGTGGGACATGTGGGAGTCCAAGCGGGCATGATGGGCAGCCTGCTGCTGTTTGATGTCTCTGAGGAGCCCCACTACCTGGCTGAGCTCTCCGGTGCTGGACTGGTACGCATCAGCTATGCGTACCAGTTGTGGGTCTTCATGCACACCAGCAACGTCTGCAAGCAGCGACCTCTGTCTCCCACCCCTCCCACCACCCCTGCTGACATGTGCAGTGTGTGCAGTTGCACGCACAGATAACCCTGGTCCACCTTGGGGGTTGGTGGTGGTGGTGGTGTCCATGGCCCCAGGTTGGTCCAGGGTCACTGCGCTGGTGTTGTTCCTTATTCTGTCCATGTCGGCAGGGATGGTATTCGTGGTGACAGTCGTTGGAGGGGTGGGTGCAGGGGGTGCAGCTGGTGGACCTGCTGGTGCTGCAGCTGGTGGTCCTGCTGGTGCAGCATGTTGACTTGCACCGGATGTGCCAGGTTGTTCTTCATCGTCCGAGGAGGACAGAGGCTGTACGACGCCAGTGAGCTCGGCATCCTCTTGAGCCTGGGACTGGGACTCCTCAGCGTCTGCTGCTGTGTCCCTATCATCACCTGTTTTTGGGAGACACAAACAATGTATGTCATGTTTCTGCAGGCATCAGTGGTTGACACACCTGACAGTTGTGACTGTGCCTCGGGGTGCGGGCCTGTACATTGTATTGTCCTAAGTCGTCACAGTCAGGGGTTGATATTGGTGTGGCACATTGTCCTGCATTATTTGGGCATTTCTATGTATTCTCTGGGGTGTGAACATGGTCTGCATTGATTGTGTTTGGTTGACAGCCAGACCTCCTTCCCACCCACCCACCCACCCACCCAGTCAGTTATCCCACCATGGAACGTGCTTGCATTGCAGGGAGTGTAAGTTGTCTCTCAGGATGTCAGTCAGTGGTGTCCTGCTGTTTGTTGGTGCACAGTTGGCAGCAGGGCCTTGTGCTCCCCACAGCAGTAGCCAGTGTCAGCCATCTTGTGAGTCCTTCTCCACTCCCTGTGATGTGAGCATGGTTCAGGGTGGTGTTGATGGGCCAGTTGTGAGGCTGAGCAATGTCTGTGACTACGACTCCCATCATGCTATTGCCTCCACCCCCTTCACAGCATGCCCATGCTTCCTTCCTTTGACTCTGCTTCCCTGTGGGGTGGGCTGGCTGTGCTGACAGGATGGCTGGGAGTGTTGTCCTGGCAGTTGTTTGGCTAAGAGTCCCAAGAGTGTCCCTGTGCTTCACACAACATAACCCAGGGTGGTGGTGCTTTGTGGGATCTTGTGTTAGGATGGAGGGCATTGCATTCTACCAGGTGGGTACTGTGGAGTTTGTGTTGGGGGGGGGGTGTGAGGGGAGGTGCTGGTGACTATGGTCAGTGCTGCAAGTCCCCCTTCCCACCCAGCCAGCCAGATATCCCACCATGGAACGTGCTTGCATTGCAGGGAGTGTAAGTTGTCTCTCAGGATGTCAGTCAGTGGTGTCCTGCTGTTTGTTGGTGCACAGTTGGCAGCATGCCCTTGTGCTCCCCACAGCAGTAGCCAGTGTCAGCCATCTTGTGAGTCCTTCTCCACTCCCTGTGATGTGAGCATGGTTCAGGGTGGTGTTGATGGGCCAGTTGTGAGGCTGAGCAATGTCTGTGACTACGACTCCCATCATGCTATTGCCTCCACCCCCTTCACAGCATGCCCATGCTTCCTTCCTTTTGACTCTGCTTCCCTGTGGGGTGGGCTGGCTGTGCTGACAGGATGGCTGGGAGTGTTGTCCTGGCAGTTGTTTGGCTAAGAGTCCCAAGAGTGTCCCTGTGCTTCACACAACATAACCCAGGGTGGTGGTGCTTTGTGGGATCTTGTGTTAGGATGGAGGGCATTGCATTCTACCAGGTGGGTACTGTGGAGTTTGTGTTGGGGGGGGGTGTGAGGGGAGGTGCTGGTGACTATGGTCAGTGCTGCAAGTCCCCCTTCCCACCCAGCCAGCCAGATATCCCACCATGGAACGTGCTTGCATTGCAGGGAGTGTAAGTTGTCTCTCAGGATGTCAGTCAGTGGTGTCCTGCTGTTTGTTGGTGCACAGTTGGCAGCATGCCCTTGTGCTCCCCACAGCAGTAGCCAGTGTCAGCCATCTTGTGAGTCCTTCTCCACTCCCTGTGATGTGAGCATGGTTCAGGGTGGTGTTGATGGGCCAGTTGTGAGGCTGAGCAATGTCTGTGACTACGACTCCCATCATGCTATTGCCTCCACCCCCTTCACAGCATGCCCATGCTTCCTTCCTTTTGACTCTGCTTCCCTGTGGGGTGGGCTGGCTGTGCTGACAGGATGGCTGGGAGTGTTGTCCTGGCAGTTGTTTGGCTAAGAGTCCCAAGAGTGTCCCTGTGCTTCACACAACATAACCCAGGGTGGTGGTGCTTTGTGGGATCTTGTGTTAGGATGGAGGGCATTGCATTCTACCAGGTGGGTACTGTGGAGTTTGTGTTGGGGGGGGGTGTGAGGGGAGGTGCTGGTGACTATGGTCAGTGCTGCAAGTCCCCCTTCCCACCCAGCCAGCCAGATATCCCACCATGGAACGTGCTTGCATTGCAGGGAGTGTAAGTTGTCTCTCAGGATGTCAGTCAGTGGTGTCCTGCTGTTTGTTGGTGCACAGTTGGCAGCAGGGCCTTGTGCTCCCCACAGCAGTGCACAGTGTCAGCCATCTTGTCAGTTGTTTTCCACTCCCTGTGATGTGCGCATGGTTCAGGGTGGTGTTGATGGGACAGTTGTGGGGGTGAGCTGTGTCTGTGACTGTGACTCCCATCATGCTATTGCCTCCACCCCACTTCCCAGCATTCCCATACTTACTTGCTTTTGTGGGGAGTTCAGTGTGTGTGGGTGTGAGGGCAATGGCAAGATGGCTGACAGTGGTGTCCTGCTGTTGGTTGGTGTGCAGTTCCCAGCATGCCCTTGTGCTCCCCACAGCAGTAGCCAGTGTCAGCCATCTTGTGAGTCCTTCTCCACTCCCTGTGATGTGAGCATGGTTCAGGGTGGTGTTGATGGGCCAGTTGTGAGGCTGAGCAATGTCTGTGACTACGACTCCCATCATGCTATTGCCTCCACCCCCTTCACAGCATGCCCATGCTTCCTTCCTTTTGACTCTGCTTCCCTGTGGGGTGGGCTGGCTGTGCTGACAGGATGGCTGGGAGTGTTGTCCTGGCAGTTGTTTGGCTAAGAGTCCCAAGAGTGTCCCTGTGCTTCACACAACATAACCCAGGGTGGTGGTGCTTTGTGGGATCTTGTGTTAGGATGGAGGGCATTGCATTCTACCAGGTGGGTACTGTGGAGTTTGTGTTGGGGGGGGTGTGAGGGGAGGTGCTGGTGACTATGGTCAGTGCTGCAAGTCCCCCTTCCCACCCAGCCAGCCAGATATCCCACCATGGAACGTGCTTGCATTGCAGGGAGTGTAAGTTGTCTCTCAGGATGTCAGTCAGTGGTGTCCTGCTGTTTGTTGGTGCACAGTTGGCAGCAGGGCCTTGTGCTCCCCACAGCAGTAGCCAGTGTCAGCCATCTTGTGAGTCCTTCTCCACTCCCTGTGATGTGAGCATGGTTCAGGGTGGTGTTGATGGGACAGTTGTGGGGGTGAGCTATGTCTGTGACTGTGACTCCCATCATGCTATTGCCTCCACCCCACTTCCCAGCATTCCCATACTTACTTGCTTTTGTGGGGAGTTCAGTGTGTGTGGGTGTGAGGGCAATGGCAAGATGGCTGACAGTGGTGTCCTGCTGTTGGTTGGTGTGCAGTTCCCAGCATGCCCTTGTGCTCCCCACAGCAGTAGCCAGTGTCAGCCATCTTGTGAGTCCTTCTCCACTCCCTGTGATGTGAGCATGGTTCAGGGTGGTGTTGATGGGCCAGTTGTGAGGCTGAGCAATGTCTGTGACTGCGACTCCCATCATGCTATTGCCTCCACCCCCTTCACAGCATGCCCATGCTTCCTTCCTTTTGACTCTGCTTCCCTGTGGGGTGGGCTGGCTGTGCTGACAGGATGGCTGGGAGTGTTGTCCTGGCAGTTGTTTGGCTAAGAGTCCCAAGAGTGTCCCTGTGCTTCACACAACATAACCCAGGGTGGTGGTGCTTTGTGGGATCTTGTGTTAGGATGGAGGGCATTGCATTCTACCAGGTGGGTACTGTGGAGTTTGTGTTGGGGGGGGTGTGAGGGGAGGTGCTGGTGACTATGGTCAGTGCTGCAAGTCCCCCTTCCCACCCAGCCAGCCAGATATCCCACCATGGAACGTGCTTGCATTGCAGGGAGTGTAAGTTGTCTCTCAGGATGTCAGTCAGTGGTGTCCTGCTGTTTGTTGGTGCACAGTTGGCAGCAGGGCCTTGTGCTCCCCACAGCAGTAGCCAGTGTCAGCCATCTTGTGAGTCCTTCTCCACTCCCTGTGATGTGAGCATGGTTCAGGGTGGTGTTGATGGGACAGTTGTGGGGGTGAGCTATGTCTGTGACTGTGACTCCCATCATGCTATTGCCTCCACCCCACTTCCCAGCATTCCCATACTTACTTGCTTTTGTGGGGAGTTCAGTGTGTGTGGGTGTGAGGGCAATGGCAAGATGGCTGACAGTGGTGTCCTGCTGTTTGTTGGTGTGCAGTTCCCAGCATGCCCTTGTGCTCCCCACAGCAGTAGCCAGTGTCAGCCATCTTGTGAGTCCTTCTCCACTCCCTGTGATGTGCGCATGGTTCATGGTGGTGTTGATGGGACAGTTGGGGGGGGCAATATGTGTGACTGCGACTCCCATGATGCTATTGGCTACACTGACTTGGCCAGCATACACAGAATTCCTTCCTTTGAGTGGTCTTCACTGTGTGTTGGTGTTGTTGTGGTGGCTACATGTGTGGATGTGTGTGTTAGTTCTATTTGTGCCACTGCCTAGCTGTAGTTGTGGTTGTGTTTGTACATGTGTTGGCACAGTTGGATGTGACTTTTTTGATGGCATGTGTTGTGTTTATCTGACTGACATACACATTTTGGGATGATTCTGTTCTAGTTGCTGTGTAATTGCTATGAGTGCATGGTTTGACTCTCCCCTTGACAGTGATGTGTGTGTTTTGTGGCAGTTTATTGTGTACATTTGTTGTGTACTCACCAGGCTCTGGGATGTTCTCTAGTCCATATACGCTCACTGGCGGAAGGATGGCCCGCACCTTCTCCTCCCAGGGCCTGAGGTATATTGGCTTGGCAGGAGGGCCACTGCCGGTGTGTTGGCTGTTGATGTAGTCTATCTTCAGCAGGTCCCGTACCCTCCTGCGCACGTCATACCACCTGTTCTGGATGTCCGTCTTTGTGCGCCGACATGGTGATTGGGCGTTCACCCTGTTGATGATCCTCTCCCACATCTTGGTTTTCTGCGACATGGGGGTCTGTTGGACCAATGTGCCAAACAGCTGTGGCTCCACCCTGAGGATCTCGTCTACCAGGACTTCCAATTCACAATCTAGAAACTTGGGATTCTTCTTGGGGGGCATGGTGATGGTTGGTGATGGTGGGTGATGTGTGTGTTGGTGTGCAGGTGAGGGTGTGTGGGTGTGTGTTGTGCTGGGTGTATGTGAGGTAGGTATTTGTTGGTGTGCTGCTGGTGTGTGGCTTGTGTGAGGGATGAGCTGTGGGTGTGTGGTTGCTTTCTCTTGGGTGCTGGTAGTGGAATGGCATTTGCAAAGGCTCATGGTAGTGATTTGTGTCCTTTATATAGGTGGAGTTGTGGGTGTGTCTTTGTTCTCTGTCCCCACCCCCAGTATTTATTGGCTTGGTAATTGCTTGTTTGGCCTTTTTTGGTTGATTTTTCCTTTGTGTTGTTTGTGTATGTTGGAAACGTTCTTGTGACCGAGTCGGACCGTGCATTGGTCTCGTACGGTGTTTTCCGTTTCGTTCACGCTGTGTTTGTGCAGTTTTGTATGCTGCGTACGCGTCGGTCGCGGTGTATTATGTTGCTTCGGCTCGGTTTTGTATGCGTGTCGGTCGTACGGCTTGTCCTCCGTCCGACTCGGTCGTGTTTTCGCGCCTTGCATCGTACTTTGCGGGTTGGAGTTGGCGGGTACGATTCGGTCGGATTTGTTCCGGGTGCGTGTCGGTCGGTTGGATTCGCGTGTTTTCCGGCCGGATTGCTATTTTCCGAGCGGCTCGGTCGGTCGGCTTGGTTTCCTGACGTGTCGGTCGGATTTATCGCGGCTTGCATCGTACTTGGCGTGTCGGGCGCCACTGGTACGTGTCGGTCGGTATTTTTACCGGATCCGAGTCGGTCGGTGCTTTTTCCGGCCCGAATCGGAATCGGCCCCTAAATGTCAACAGTAGAACAATTCATAACATGTATCATACCAAACCAACTGCTACATTTGTGTCCATCCTACATTTACTGAGTTTAGCGCGTCTGTACATTTAGCCAAAAACATAATAATGCAGCTTAAACCTAGCGCAGTTCCCTGTTGAAGCATAAGCCACTGCATTCTGTGAATGAAAGTGCAGCTTACGTGTAATCATGATGCAAAATCCCAACTTGTAAACTAAGGGCCCGATTCACAGAACTAACTAAAGACAAAATCCTAAACTTACTACCATTTTGGTATTCACAGAAGGCACTTACTCATTTTGGTATTCGCAGAAGGCACTTACTTACTCATTTTGAGTAACTTACTGATTTTGAGTAACTTACTCATTTTGAGTAACTTACTCATTTTGTGTAACTTACTCATTTTGGTATTCACAGAAGGCACTTACTCGTTGATGAGTAAGTGCCTTCTGTGAATATCAAAATGAGTAACTTACTCATTTTGAGTAACTTACTCATTTTGTGTAACTTACTCATTTTGGTATTCACAGAAGGCACTTATTCATCAATGAGTAAGTGCCTTCTGTGAATACCAAAATCAGTAAGTTACACAAAATGAGTAAGTTACTCAAAATGAGTAAGTTACTCAAAATGAATAAGTAAGTGCCTTCTGTGAATACCAAAATGAGTAAGTGCCTTCTGTGAATACCAAAATGAGTAAGTTACACAAAATGAGTAAGTTACTCAAAATGAGTAAGTTACTCAAAATGAGTAAGTAAGTGCCTTCTGTGAATACCAAAATGAGTAAGTGCCTTCTGTGAATACCAAAATGGTAGTAAATTTCGTATTTTGTCTTAAGTTAGTTCTGTGAATCGGGCTCTAACTGTTCCAGAACCTATAGCATTTACTGTAAACCAAAGCCACGTTTTTTTGCGAACAAACACAAGAGTTGTTGAGGGCACAGGCCGGCATTCGGGACTAAAGTGCATGCAAAACTCTCTGTAAAAAATTGTTCTTTGGATATACTTTTAATACGGTAAAGGTAGATCAAAACTGGTGTAACTTAATTGTTATGTGATAGACCCTACTACTTAATAATACCTATTTTGTCTCCCAAAATAGGCCATCAACAGCGACAAGCTTCCTCGAAGTATCCAAATGTCGACACACTAACCACGGAGTAATCCAAATTTCACAAAAGCTATACAGGTACATGAATGGCATTTGATAAGGGCTATTACGCCATCCAATTTGCTCAGAAACCAATGTGTTGCATATTAGCATGGCATTTAATATCAGTGTTCTCTCGCTTAGTACAACCGTAGTTGAAACATACTATGTAAATTACCAAACTAATAATCATCCTGCAAACAAAATTTTTATTTTGTTGTTACAAAGTCTCAAATTGACCGAAGTCTCAAGGCAAGCGAAAAAATGTTGTGTCATCGCTAAGTGCCACAGCACAGTAGTACAAAAGGTAAAACAGACTGAAAAAGATAGTTTGTGACTGAACCTATTCCATTTTTGGCACAGCTAATAAATTAAAACCGACTGATCCAAAGTTTATAGGTGCTATTCCAAGAAACATTTCCGCCATTTGTAATGTACCCCAAATTGTGTACGGTTATCAGTGCAATCGAAATCATCATTGTCTCCTTTTCTTGCAGTAATGTACCTAAAACCGTCTACACCTTTTACGACTTACAACCGCAATCTATGTACATGTTTGTGTATTGAAACTAATGTTGCTTTTGTTTCTCTTTTTTTCAGAGCTAATGTCTGTTCCAAAGATGGCCAAATACATCACCTCCAGCAGAGGAAACCGGCTACTAAAACATAGTGGTTATGTATATTGTAAGGAGAGACATTCGGAGCCACGGGGTCATTGGAGGTGTGTGCAATACTACTCTAGCCATTGCAGAGGCAGAGCGGTTACTCTGGGTGACTCTGTTTTAAGAAGCACAGACCATAACCACTCTGCCTCTGCAACGGCTATTGAATTGATAGAATCTATAAATGAAATGAAAGTGATTGCAGGCAACTCCAATGACTAGTGCGGTGCTATTTTAAGGGAGGTATCCCAACACATTCCTGAACATGTTGCCAGTAGTATGCCCACTATTCCAAACTTGCGTAGAATTATCCAACGTAAGAAACAGGCAAATAACCCTAAGCGAGTTACACCACAAACCTTTTCGGATATAACTATTCCTCAGCAACTGTCTCTCACTGTTTCAAACGAACCTTTCATATTGCATGACAATGAAAACCCTCTAAAGCGAATTTTAATGTTTAGCACCCCCCGTAATCTAAATAGGTTGGAGAACAGTGATGTTTGCATGATGGATGGTACGTTTAAAAGTACGCCCACCCCTTTCACCCAAATATACACTATTCACGGCTACGTTAACAACACAGTAGTTCCTTTAGTGTACAGTTTGCTACCAGACAAACAATCCTCAACGTATACTGAATTTTTGTCAGTACTAAAATCAAAAATTCCAAACAAACGCCCGAGAAAAGTAATCATGGACTTCGAATTACCAATGATGAATACTATAACCAAATTGTACATGGATACCCAAATCCAAGGATGTTTTTTCCACTTTTCACAGGCGTTTTGGCGTAAAATTAAAAAAACATCCCTAATTGAAGATTATGCGTCTGACAGCAAACTTCAGTTTGAGCTTAAAAAACGAACTGCCCTTTGCTTTGTTCCTCCTGACAGTGTAGACGAGTACTACACATCTATTACAGAGTCAGAGTACTTTATGTCAAACGAAGAAAAATTGGCACCAATTTTAAATTATTTCGAAGACACATGGATTGGCCATCTAAGCAGGTCGGGTCGCAGGAGGAAACCACGTTTCCTTGTGGAGTGGTGGAACTGCTACTCGACCTGCTTAGAGGGAGGAGCAAAGACAAACAATGCCATAGAGGGATGGCACAACTCTTTAAACAACAGTATTGGCAAACCTCACCCTAATTTCTGCCATTTTTTAGAAATTTTGCGAAAGGAGCAAAGTTACCAAGAAATGCGAATGTCACAATCGTTAGCAGGTAGTCTAAACCCACGTATTTCCCATCGAACAAAGGAAATGTCGGCAAGACTATTGGCAGCACTACAACTCTTTACGTTGTCTGTGGCTTCTGACTACCTAGCTTCCATTGCACACATACTGAATTCCTTTGCCTAACAATCTTCGTACTTTCCTATTTAGCATCCCTAATGTAAGCCTAAATATTTCTGTAGTTTACCCAAATGTGGACATAAATTGATAAATGTATTAAACTCCACACTGTGTCAGACTGTGATTAGGCTACACCACACATTTAGGGCACCTCATGCATGACACCCAGACCCTTCCCAAATATGCTGTTCTATTAACCCACAAAATACCATCGAACCAAGAAACCGAACAAAATCCAATGGCAAAAATGTGCAATATGTATTGAATAAACAAAATAATACGAAATTGTCAAATTAAAAGTATTAAAGATGTATAATAAACAATACCATAAATGTAATATGCAAACGTACCACCGACAATGTTTGTAAAATAAGCAATAATGCAAAACATTCCCCATTGCGTCATCGCTTACAGTGAAAATAAAAAAGGCACAATTTCTCTCATTAACTCCAATGTGAAACCGTGGAAAAATTCATCCAAAGTATGTATTTATGGAATATAATCCCAAATTATTATAAATTAATTGTGAAATATGTATTTAATTAACGCAATAATCTGAAAAATGTACGTTTCCAAGTTTGAAATATGTATAATAAACCATACCATAAATGTAATATGCAAAAGTACCACCGACTACTTCTGTAAAATAAAGCAATAATGCAAAACATTGCCCATTGTGTTTTTATTTGTTACATTACATATCTCTTTTTTTATTGAGCAGAATAAAACGTAACCAACTCTAAATATTTACGTATTAATGTTATTAGTAACCCCCAAAACAAGTGATAAGTGTTCAAGGTGCAAATTTGATAAAAAGGTCTCAGCATTGTGCAAATTACGCAAAATTTTGAACAACAAAACAGAAAGAAGTAGTGAAATGAAATAACAATTCAATCATGTGCATGTAAAATTTCAAGATAAATGTATGGAACTTAATTACCGTATGAAGTTTTCTTTTTTCAACACTTGGCCTTTTCTTCTCTCCATGTATTCACCAAGAGTCCTTTTTCCATTGTATGCAACACCAAAAAATAACCATTCACCTTCCCGTGCTCCGTGTGTTTTTTCCCCTATGTATTGCAAGTAGGTCTCAAAAATCCAAAGCTGTAACCCAAAATTGTCCTTTAATTCCTTGCCTGGTATCCAAACCATGCCTCGACTGTCCAACTTTGAACCCAAAATGTATTCTTTCCCAAAAAGTCCTTGTATTTAGGTGCCAATCCTTGAATATTATTCCCAAAACGCCTCCAATTGCAAAGTTTGTAGCCAAAATGTTGTATTCCAGCGAAGTCCTTCCATTTGTATGGAAATCCGAAGCCCTTGTTAGAAGGTAAGTCACCGTTCCAAAAACGCCCAAAAATCCACCAAAGGTATGGAAATATATTGAATCCCCAATTCGGACTTCCAGAATCTTCTGTAGGCGCTATTGTACCTCCCGTCTGTTTGTTAGGAAAAAGGGCCACAAATTAGTATAATTTTTGGGTACAGAGTTCTTAATTACCCCCAATGTATAACCCTACTTTTTTGAATAAAGTAAGAAGTAATAAGACGTGCTATGCTAAATTGAAAGTTGGTCCTAGTCTTGCAACGTGTCAGGGATTGTAAATGTTAATCAAAAGACATCGTACGTATCCTAAAAACATTAATAATGTACCTCCTACCACACTATGTATATTAATAATGTTAATGTGTCTTACCTGCTGTGTCTTGCGCCGAGTCCTGGAATCCCAACAGTAAGGTATGCGCGTCAACGTCACCGGATCAATTGTAAATTAAAAAAGCACAGATATTGACATTGAACTTAATGTACATAGTGTAAATTATCATGTGAATGAACGCATTATTAAAATAAGTATATAGGAAAGTTGAAGTCACTTACCTTGACGGAGCTCTGCCTTCCATCTGCTCTCTGTCTCGCAACGAGTCCCGGAAGAACGTCAGGAACGTATGCGCGCCTGACGTAATAGCCTACTGTGAACATGAAAAAGGACAATCCTTATGATAAAATCCGATGTCAAAAATGTTAAATATGTATTGAATAAACAAAATAGTAAGAAATTGTCAATTTCCAAGTATTAAAGATGGATAATAAACAATACCATAAATGTAATAGGCAAACGTACCACCGACAAATTTTGTACAATAAAGCAATAATGCCTAATAAGTATTAAATATGTATAATAAACAATAAAATAAATGAAATATGGAAACGTACCACCGACAATTTTTGTAAAATAAAGCAATAATGCAAAACATTCCCCATTGCGTCATCTCTTACAGGGAAAATAAAAAATTTCTGTCATTAACTCCAATGTTAAACGGTGGGAAAATACTTCCAAAGTATGTATTTATGGAATATAATTACAAATTAATATAAAGAAATGTGTAGTATGTAATTAACGCTATAATCCAATACATCCAAAGTATGTATTTATGGAATGTAATTCCAAATTAATATAAAAAATGTGAATTATGTATTAAATTAACGCAATAATCCAAAAATGTAAATTTACAAGTTTGAAACAGGTATAATAAACCATACCATAAATTATCAGTTACATTACATATCCCCTTGTGTTTAAATAAAAAAATTATTATTGCCCTTACCTTAACGGAGCTGTCCCTGCCATCTTCCTTGGCTCGCGACGCCCCAATGAATGACGAAAAGCACGCATGAAGCATAAGCGTCCCAAACGTCATCGCTTACTGTGGAAAATAAAAAGGGACCATTTTTGCCATGAACTAAAATGTGAAACCGTGGGAAAATACATCCAAAACAATGCATTTATGGAATATAATTCAAAATATATGTTAAACAAATGAAAATAATATTATATTATGTAATAGAATCCCAAAAATAATTTGTTACATCGAAAACAATGCATTTATGGAATATAATTCAAAATATTATATTATGTAATAGATTATATATTTTTTTTTTATAGCATTATTAATGAATATGTATGTACATTTTTAACTGTAACGGCATCCCAAAAAAGATCGCATGCGTTGTAAAAGCATGCGATGGAAATGTCAGTGCGCTGATATAGCATGCGTTGTAAAGGCATGCGATGCAAAGGATCATGCGATGTAAAAGTTGCGTTGCGATGGCACCGCGTAGCAATGCCATCGTTGTAATGGGTATTTCCCTGCGGTGCCTGCCACCTTGTGCATGGAAATGGAGGGGGGTACCATGGGTTCCCTCCAAGAGTACCCCCCACCCCCCTCGGGGCCCCCGCAACGGGCCCCTAAAGCAATTCCCCACCAGCCTTTCCATGGCGGCATCGCCAGCCATGGAAAAACACTCAAACTATAAGCATAATAATATGGATGGCGGTGCCTGCTAGAGTACCGCCACCATGTTGGAGGCCCAAGTCCGCCCGGCCGGCAATCGGAACGATTGCCGACCGGCGGAAATGCGGCGGATACACTTTGCATCCGCCGCGATACCCCCGCCATTATAATATGGCGGGGGTATTACTCGTTACGATGATGTAATGGTCGCCACCGCCGGCTCAGCGGTGGCGAACGTTACGCCATCGTAATGACCCCCTAAATGCTAACTGGTTTGGGAATAGTAAATTAATTAAGTTTAGTGTCTAGCACCTACCCTGACTTAATGCTAATTGGAGTGGGAATAGTCAATTAATTAAGTTTAGTGTCCAGCACCTACCCTGACTTAATGCTAACTGGAGTGGGAATAGTAAATTAATTAAGTTTACTGTCCAGCACCTACCCTGACTTAATGCTAACTGGAGTGGGAATAGTAAATTAATTAAGTTTAGTGTCCAGCACCTACCCTGACTTAATGCTAACTGGAGTGGGAATAGTAAATTAATTAAGTTTAGTGTCCAGCACCTACCCAGACTTAATAAAAATTAGAGTGGTAATAGTAAATTAATTAAGTTTAGTGTCAAGCAACTACCCTGAGTTAATACTAACTGGAGTGGGAATAGTAAATTAATTAAGTTTAGTGTCCAGCACCTACCCTGACTTAATGCTAACTGGAGTGGGAATAGTAAATTAATTAAGTTTACTGTTCAGCACCTACCCCGACTTAATGCTAACTGGAGTGGGAATAGTCAATTAATTAAGTTTAGGGCCCAATTCTGATGCGGGTTGGAAAAGCTTCCCGACCGAATCGGTTGGGAAATGGTTTCCGACCCACTCGGATCGGGAGAGTCCGACCGACGGAGTACGATGCATCCGGATGCTTCCAGATACGATTTGGTTGGACTCACATTGACTTCAATGGGAGCATATGTTCCTAACCGCATCAGAATTGGGCCCTGGGTCGGTAAGACACGTTCCCGATCCGATTTGGAAGGAGCAAATGCCATTAGGAGGCCTTCCTAACCGCATCAGAATCAGGCCCTAGGTGGGAATTCTTTCCTAACCGCATCAGAATCAGGCCCTTAGTGTCCAGTACGTACTCTGACTTAATGCTAACTGGAGTGGGAACAGTAAATTAATTAAGTTTAGTGACCAGCACCTACACTAATTTAATATTAACTGGAGTGGGAATAGTAAATTAATTAAGTTTAGTGTCCAGCACCTATCATGACTTAATGCTAACTGGAGTGGGAATAGTAAATTAATTAAATTTAGTGACCAGCACCTACACTAATTTAATATTAACTGTAGTGGGAATAGTAAATTAATTAAGTTTAGTGTCCAGCACCTACCTGACTTAATGCTAACTGGAGTGGGAATAGTAACTTAATTAAGTTTAGTGTCCAGCACCTACCCAGACTTAATAAAAATTAGAGTGGAAATAGTAAATTAATTAAGTTTAGTGTCAAGCAACTACCCTGACTTAATACTAACTGGAGTGGGAATAGTAAATTAATTAAGTTTAATGTCCAGCACCTACCCTGACTTAATGCTAATTGGAGTGGGAATAGTAAGTTAATTAAGTTTAGTGTCCAGCACCTACCCTGACTTAATGCTAACTGGAGTGGGAATAGTCAATTAATTAAGTTTACTGTCCAGTACCTACCCTGACTTAATGCTAACTGGAGTGTGAATAGTAAATTAATTAAGTTAAGTGTCCAGCACTTACCCTGACTTAATGCTAACTGGAGTGGGAATAGTAAATTAATTAAGTTAAGTGTCCAGCATCTACCCTGAATTAATATTAACTGTAATGGGAATAGTAATTAATATATATGTATTAATTTGTAAGGTTAAGAAATTAATATAGTTGGTAGTTGTAATGTATTTTAATTATAACATAGTTAAAAATGATAATCAATAACATTATATATATAGTTAATTAAAACATATTATTTAATATAGTATATTTCATAAAAACATAATTTTTAACATTAAATAACACTTTAATAAAATGATACACAAAAAATAGACATTTTATTTTTTTATTGATGTTTATTTATTGTAAATTATTTTGTAATCAACAAAAATATTTATTTTATTCAGTGCATATAATATAAATCAAGACATATAGATAAAAAATAATATTTATTTTACAGACACAAAATATTTGGTATATATGTATATTTTTACATGTAATAATTATATAAACAAATGTTTTTAACATAGGTAAATTTTAATACATTTATGTTAGCTTTGTAATATAAAATAATGCAGTTTTACATTGGCTTAGAAAACATTTGAGTAAGAAATATAATTATTAATAACAGTTGGTCATTTTAGTTTTGTATTGTGAACATTTGTTATTTAGTTACATATACTGTTCAGTTTTTAATAATATAACTGTTTTCACATTTTTTTAAATACATTTTCAATTTTATACTTTGTTACATTTTTTAAACAAATAATAATACATTTTAATTAATATTATTAATATATAAAATATGAATATTATTAATTATTACATGGTTTAATTTGTATACATTTTTTAAACATTTAATACAATTATTACGTTTTTAATCAACTTTGTATATTACTTGTAAATATATGGAATTATAATAATAATTATTATATGTTTAATAATATTTATTATTATAATTTTACAATGTTTGAAAAATGTTAAATAAATTTAAACATATAACTTATAAATTGTAGTATTTAAATTAAACATTTTGGTTATTTATTTACAATGTAATAACATGTTTTTAAACAAAATACATCTATTTATTATGTTTAAAGCAGCCATATTTGTTTGGTGCTTGTATTTTGTAACCGCTCACATTTGTTTTGGGTTATTTCGAAGGGTACAAGTTCGCGGTTGGGAGCTGCGTCGCGTGGAGGAAGGTAAGATTAATTATCTTTATTTTAACTAAACTTTTAATTTAATTTGAAGGTAGTTAGGTTGTAGTTAGTGTGTGTAGTGTTAGGTTTTTGGACTTGTGGCGTTTTTTACGTGTAAGTTAGCTTTTAGCGATTTATGTACCGTTATTTTTTGAGGCCTAGTTTAGAAAATTTTAAATATGTTAGAATATGTGTGAATATGGTGTGTATAATGTTTGTAACAGTGTAATATTTGATATTATGTGTATATTTCTGTGGGTGGGAATGCTTGTGTTTTATTACAGGTTTTGGTCGTGAGAAGTGGCGGTTACTAGAAGATTGCGTTTTTTTGATTAAGGAAGTGTGTATTAGTTTAAGTAACTAATAATTATTTTACACTTCCTTAATTTTTCGAGTTTTCATGGAGCGTTTCTTTTTTAAAACACTTTTTCGGGTTTTTTATGGTATATCGTTTGTGGACTTACGGACGGAGGATTACTTTTTGAACAGTTGGATTTGTACCTTGTTTTGGGGGTACTTTTTTGTTCTATTTGGATTATGATATACCTGGATTGTTTTACAAGAGTTGGGATTTTATTTCTACAGCTACGGAAGCAGTAAGTTATTTTAATTATTTATTGTGGGAGGGAAATGCTAAGAGAGTTAGTGTTATTGTTGTTTATATTTTCATATATTTAATTAATATGTCTATATATATATTTATTGTTTTAATAAAAATATATTAGATACATTAATTAATTTTGTGAAAATATAAAAATTATATTTATGCATTTTAATTAATTTTACAGAAAAGTATTACATATTTTAAACTGGATTTTTAATTTATAGTAGGCTTTTGGCAATTATTTCTAAGTATTCTAGGCCTTTTGTTGTTGGATATAGTCTGACTTGATGTTGTAAGTATTCAAACATTTGTTTAGTTTGTTTGGATAATTTAGGCCTGATTTGTGTTACAGATTGCTCCATTCTTAGCTGTTGGTAGCTCTGTTCATTTTGGAGGGAGAGTAGGAGTTTGTGTAGAGTAGGTGGACCTCGTCCTGTTGTTGCTTGGAAGGCATTATGCCAACCTTCAACAGCATTGTTTGTTTTTGCCTCTTGGTTTAGTGTGCTAAGGTATACATTCCACCATGGAATTTGGTATTTTGGTTGCCTTCTATGTCCTGATCTATGGAGTCTTCCCACCCAGGTAGCTTCAAAATAGTCTAGGAGGGGACTTAATTTATGTTTGTGTTGCTGGTAGTAAGGAGTTTCTATTAATAAGTTGTAATGTTCGGCCACGTCAGTAACTGGGACGTAGGCCAGTGCTATAAGTTTTTTTATTTGGTACGCGAATGAACTGTTTGTTGCATATTCAACACTTAGGGGGCCATTACGATGCCAGACGGAAAAGCCCTCCTACCACCATGGTGTCGGAAAAAATCCCCCCACATGGCCCGCTGCATTTCCGTCGGTCAAATTACGATGCACCGTACGCAAACTCAGACCACGGCGGACGGATGTCACAAAACACCGTCCACCACGGTCGGAAAAGCAGCAAATCCGACCGCTGCGGACGGGGAAAGCTGTACAATGGCTCGAAAAGACCGCTCGTGCCGCGGCATGACCGCACGGCCAATTATGACGAGAACGCGGAGCTGACGGACCGAGCACTGCCATGCGACCACCTCGCACGCACACAGGTCAAATGAATGGCGTGCGGAACCAACCCCACAATAACGCCGAAGTGTGCCTGTACTCCCTGCCGCCCGCAATCACAACACAGATGCCACAATGACACACCCCAACCTGCTCCTGGGTGGGAAAGCCATGCGCAGCATGGAAGAGACATCTGGAGGTCATCACCCATGTGGACACACCCACATACCACTGATGGAAACCAACCCCTACCTGGGCCAGCAGCCCTTGCACATCACAAGTCGAGACAGAGAGACAGGACACCATTGACTCACACTGCACAACATTACACCCACCTATCGCCACACAACACCACTCACACCCACACCCACACACCTCACACACTACACATATCTCCATCATTACCTTGCACCCTGCACCCCTCATTCATTTGTACCATGCCCCCCAAGAACATGCCCAACATCACCGACTCAGAGTTGAACGTGATGCCAGATGAGACAATTAGGGCAGAACCACATTCGTCTGGGCACCTGGTCCAACACACCCCACTTGTGCGCAAGAATCAGATGTGGGCAAGGATCCACAGCATAGTCAATGCCGTAGGGACCGTCCTACGCACTGTGCATGATATCAGGAAGCGGTGGTGCGACCCCAAGGGCCGGGACAAGCATCCGGCCCAGAGGAACAACGTGGAGGCCCAGAGTACTGGTGGCGTCCCTCCCATTCCACCACCAACCTTCACCGAATAGGAGGAGAAGGAGCCTGCCATAATGCATCCAGAGAGTCTTACAGGAATCGGGGGGGACTGGAGGCTGGTTAGTACCAACAAAATGATCACATCGCACTACAATACACCGTTGTGCACAAGTGAGCCCCAATCGCCCGCCCACATCAAACTCAACTGGAATGCACGCTTACAACATGAATGGATCACAAGGACAGCATCTCATTAATTAGCTCAACCTCACAGGTAGGTGGCAGCTCATGCACCCTGGCCTTCCTCCCGAACAGCATGGCTCACCCTCCCCACCCCACAGCCATGTGGCAGCTAACGCCACCGACTGTGCCTACCAACAGGTAGCTAACCATCTCACTGGGGAGGGGGATGTCGAGCCCTGACCACAACACCACAACTCTCACATGGCTCTCTGTCTCCCCTCACAAACAGCATGGAGCCAAATGACCCCCACAAGGATGTTGCTGCTCATGAGTCTCCAAAGGAGTGATTTCCCGACACAAAATGAATCCACAAAGGACTTCACTTCCCCACAACGCTCATCTGGCATGATTTCATGCCATAACTACTCCACCAATGAGAAGTGAGGAGTGTGACCATGCGAACATCGATGTGCCTGCTGGCTATGCAGCCCAGCAGGATGAAGGGACCGCCTGTGGCAAGGCACAAAACAGAGCACGAAAGAAACCCATACCAAGGCCCACTCAGAAAAAGGGACGGTGCACAGCACCGGTGAGAACCGGCCCCCTGAAAGCCCTGTATGTACACCAACATCATGTGCGACTGATGACATTCTGACATGAATGCCTAGTAAAGCCAAGGCAAAAGTCATGTCACCTCAATTTAAATGTGGCAAACATGAACAGCTAAGTTGTGCTGTGTGCAGAACATGCTGACAAAAGTGACCTAACTCCAAAAGGTGACTCGATAGCAACAGAAGGCGAGCGTGCCATGGACGAGCCCAGCCAGCCCCCCGCCCGGGAGTTGAAGCCTCGGATGCAGAGTCCCTGGTCCGTTCAGGTGATGAGGACCTACATGGCCCCTCCTGCGTGCACAGGCCAGGCATTACACATATGGTAACAGTTGCACAACGTGTCCTTTCTGTGCCAATGTTCTGCTAACTCCCCCATAAGTGATTGTGGATAGTCAATCGTGGCCTCACAGTCCCACAGCGAAACCATACTTCAATGAGCGTGCAGGCACAATGGGCCTCTGATTGGACAACTAGTCGCTCCCACACCAGCCCAAAGACCTTCGTATACCAGGTGTCTTGACCGTCTCGCGCGATTCAGTCAGTGCTGAACACTGCTCTCCCACTATTTTCACGGTGAACTGACACACAGAGTATTGATAAGCGTCTGATACTGAAGGCCGTTGCACACTTTTTATCAGACTTGTGTGCTCTGGCCTTGTCCCTCCCTTCCATGCTTTTCCGGAAGTACCACCGGGTGTCAGACCCCCAATTTGCACACTGCATTTCGCGCTTTCTCACCATTACCTTGGATGTACAGCTGAGCGCTGGTTCTGAGATTGCTCTCATGCCATTTCTGACCGTCCAGTGGGCCAGGCCGAGCCCGGTCTGTTGCAACTGTACCGTGCCCGCATGCAGCTTCTATTTGGATGTGTCCCACTGGCTGTGCTAGGCATCAGTTACAGGCTGACGTTCCGCTATGCCTACTTCACCTGCGCGCAACCCGTCTTTTCCTGCAGAAGATGTCTGTTTCAGTGGGCCATGGATGTCTGCCTTTCAAACACATACCTTGCTGACCTGGATCATGAGCTGTGGGTGACTCCTTTGTTGGTCCACGTGCAAGACTGCTTTGGTGAGACACGTTTATGTGATGCCTTTCAATGTGTCAGGCAGGCTGACAGCTGCGCCTGTGCGTTTGCGCAATGGCTCCTGTGCTATGCCTACATCGAACCTCTCCCAGGTTGCGATGGGATGCCCCTTTCAACCTCGTGGTGCGAGGAGCACATCTGTTCCTTCATACTGCTGGATTGGATGGCGGTCCTCTTCACTGAAGATGAACTGGATTGTCTATTGGAAATGATTGCCTTCGAAGCTGCCTGTGCCTTCTTGGATTCGTAACTACTTTACAGCAACAGGAACTGTTGGTGACTAATTCAATCATCGTCTCCCTTTCTGCATGCCACCTGACAAGATGTGGCATCCAGCTCTCTGACTATGGCCCTGTCTGCATTGGCTTGGACTGTGCTGTGCTGTGCGGTTTATTGCACCTGGTACCACAGACCAGGGCAAGTGGAGGCTGTCATCTGACTGTCGTGGACTTTGTCGACTGGCATGAGCTCGGCTTCCATTATGCAGCTGTAGCGCATGAAGAAGACATGGCGTTGTTGTTTTGCAAGTACCCAGGGCTCGAGTCGGGGGTACACGCAGGTACACGGCGCCCCCCCTCTTTGGCCGGGTTTGGCGCTGTCCCCCCTGCAAGGACATTGGTCCCCACAGGGATATGCTTAACTTGTCCCGGTGTGCCGTCCAGATACCGGTAAATGTTCTGCAGCACCTGCACGTTGTCTGCCGTCCATTCCCAGCAGCAACGTGCATGCAGCGAGTGTGCCTTTTTTCACCTCCAGCCGGGCCTAAGTAAAGGGGCTATCCGGCATCCCTTTGTTTGTACATGCTGACTGGGGTCCGCCTTGAACCTTACATTTGAATGTAGATGCCACAGAGGGGAACCTGTGCACACAGCTTGCCATCTCTACACAGGTACTTAAGGGAGGCATGCTTTTGTCTTTGTTCTGTCCCTGTATATCAATGCTGACACTGTAAGACTGTCAGATGGGTTAGTCTGTCCCAGTATTTGCACAAATCATGTTAGTCACATGATTTTCCTTCTCTCATAGCGCTACGTCGGGGCATTGTGAGGTCAAGTGCATTTTGTCTTACTTGGTCAGTCCCCCCACTTCATTGTTTAGGACTTGTGCCCTGCAAGTACCTTAGTACATGTCTGTCACATGAGAGGTATCCGCAGAGCTTGTTCACTGCGCGGTCTAGGAGTACTGTCTGAACATTCTGTCCATGGTCGCAGAAGCCTGTCCCTTGTCATTCTGTTCTGTTCAGGCCATAGCACCCCAAATCAACAAGGTCTCACAGCTGCTAGAGGACACAGATCCCCTTTTATTGACATGGGAATGCGGGCCAGATGGCCCACACTTGGAGGGTCATCCATCCAGTGATGAGTGCGACACAGCCAATGTTGTGTAATCTCACCATGTATAGTCTGGGTAATAGGTTCTGCTGACAAAGGCCATAGACCAGGGACATCCCATATGACTCCTTCCTGCAAGGGGTGGGGGGATATGCTCGTGATTTGACGTCCAGAGGGGTTATTGATGCCACATCTTGCTTCATGTGAAATGGATATGTCACTGTGGTTACTGGTCCAGTACTCATGCATTTTCAACCTGTTGTGGAACGTATTTAGCATGCTTTGACACTCTAGTAAAAACTTCACATTTGGAAACGTTTTGTGTCTTCCAATTGTCTGCTTGTGTACATGCGCTTGGATGCCTCAGAGTGAGTAGAGGAGCAATTGAGGCAGTATGGCAATGGTGTCCTGTGCGTAGTGGTGCTTCTGGGTGCTCAGTCCCTGCATGCATGTGTTTTCAACTCCGGCGCATAGTCCGGTATGTGTACGAAATCTCAGGGAAATGTGTCTGAGTCTGTGAGACGACAGCAAGGCACACATTCACAGTCATGGTCGCTCATTGTTGCATCACACTCAACGGAAGTAGTTGACGATGAGCTGTAGACGCTGGTCAAGGCCTTCTTCCTCACCACTGTCATCGTCACTGGGCATGTGTGGGTTGGGTGCGGGGGTGACGGTGCTGTTCCGCCAGATGTAGCTGTCATGTGCCGACCCCGGTTACTGATGATCTGCTCCGCCTGTCATACCACTGGCACATTGATGGAGTGGTAGTGTTTGCGGTTCCTAGGAACGGGTTCACTTGCCTGTGGTGGTACGAGGCCAATGTGTGTGCCATCAATGGCTGCCATCAACATTTGGGATGCCTCCCAGGCAGGGCCGGCTCCAGGAATCTTTATTTGTGTGGTTCAACTATGCATTCGGGTGGGCCACTGCGTGCCCGAGTTGTCACTTATGTCTCTCACCAGGCCTGCTTCAGGGCCCCCCTTTGCCTCTCCTCAGTTTCACAAGGGCCAGGGAGACGCATTCTTTCCTTCCTAATTCTCTTGCTAGATGTTGTCACTCTCAAGAAGTGTGTTTTTTCCTTGAAAGGACCTCCTGATGGGAGGCGGAGGTTTCCTGAGGTGGGAGTATCAGGCAAGTGACACTTCTCATGCTCTCACTCATGCCCTCCTCCTCGGATTACCTCTCTGCCACCCTCGTCCATCGCCCATCATCTCCCCATGTCCGCTCGCTCATGTGCATTTCATTTGTTGTATGGCGCTACTGATATGAGTGTGGGGTGTGACAGTGCTTTACATCACGCACACATTGTACAGAGACAATCAGTCATGCAAGTGTGTAAGTAAATCAGTCAACAGGGAATGTCACGTGAGCCAATGAGGATTGCAAGGTGTGGTATTCACATGTCATCCATACTGGTGGGCAGGATTTTTGAGGGTGTTTGGTCTGGAGAAGCACTGACTCAGGACGTGTGTGGGGACATTTACAGGCAGTGGCAGCTAGGCACACTGCATGCCACACCAGTACGTGTGTTGGGTGTGCTTGGGATTACACGTATGTCTGATTAGCAGACAATGGACACCTCTGATTGTCTGCCTACGCCACTGACCCTTCACAATTCGACCCCTGACCAAGAGACGCCAGTCGGATGTCAAGGGATATTCATGCGTGGTTCACAGGTTGGATGTTTCATTACACAACATTGGTACCGTGCGGGAGACCTTTGTCCTTTTTGACTCCTTCCGTCATTTAAGTCCATGCTGGCCACGGGGCATGGCTATGTATGTGATTTCACTCTCCTTTCCTTGGACATTCCATGTGTGTGTAGACTTGCCTCACGGGTCACACTCTCTCATCCCTTCACAGTGTAGTGACCAGCTGGTCGCTGTTATAGTTGTTCTGATGTGCCAGCCACTCCCAGAGGGCTGACTTACCCGCCACCCCACAGCCACCCAGCACAGGCGTCACTGGACCTGTGACCCTGCCAACAAACGGGTCCGGACGCACGTGCCCTGGGCCCTGGGCCAGTTCTCCTAGGCATGTACGATATGCATGGGGGCCTCGTGCCCCACAACATTGCCAATGGGGTGCACCAGTCACTTTAGGCAAATGAGTTGTGATGTGTGATGTAATAGTCAGGGCGCCAATGCAAATGCAGTATGTGTTCGCATGTGTGGTAGCTGGCATTCGCAGCGATGACACGCATTGTTCACACTTGAACGTTGCAGGGTTGCGGTCGCAGCTTCCGGGCCACCACAGTGTGGCACACACAATGCGCATGAGCCATCAGCCAATGAGTGCCTTCGGCGTACATGTTTAGATGTTGTGGTGTGCGCGCTCTGCAACTGCGGGGCTCGTCATTGGCTCCAATTGCCTTCGGGGGCACCGAGGGTCACTCATGGGGATTGGGTGTGCCTCGCACTTTGCATTTGGCAGGTTGCCACATTCATTGCGGTGCTGCCACGCTTGCTGGGAGTTGTAGTTGTTCAGGGGTTGCATGTGTGGAGATGTCTGGTACATACCTCTGCTGTTGAGCACGGCGGCGTCTTGTCTGCCGGAGGTGCAGCCGGTAGTGCAGCGGGAAGGCCCGTGGCGCAGGATCCATGGCGGGTCCGGGGGTTTGGATGGGTACAGTATCGGCTCTTCCTCTCCGATGTTGTATTTCCGCCATTCGCAACGTGGTGGTTTTTACGCGGCAGTGGGAAGGGCTGTCTGCAACATCGTGATTTGCTTGGCGGACGGAACATAATTCCGCCCACCGGACCTGCCCTGTTGGCTCCGTCCAGCACCCTTGCGTACGCAAAAAACGTGCGGAGCCTGACAGGCTGCGGCGGACGGGAAATAGCCTCTGTGGGTCCATTGTGATTTGTTGGTCGCAATGACCGCACCTGGGACGGAAGACATGACGGTTTCCGCCACCAGCATGGATGGCCTTCTGTCCGGCATCGTAATGGGCCCCTTAGTGTTGATTTCTGAAGGTGTCTCCATATACACTGATTGAAATGATAGTAGCAACCCTGAATTGGTGTGTGTGGGTAGGATTTTAGAATTGCATTTATCATTGCCTGCTCAAAATCAATAATTATTTTCTGTGGAAAATAATTATTTGTTTCTTGTTTAATTTTAGTTAGTACTTCCATATATGTGGAGTTTTGTTTATTGGATAGTAAGGCGTAGATAAAAGGGATGTTAGTGTTTTGTTATAGGGCATGGACAGGGTATAATTGATAGAATGGTTTGGGACAAATTTTAAAAGTCCCGTCCATCATCCATGTTTCTGATTGTTGTAGTTTTATTAAATTATTTGCTGTTGAAAACATAATTATTATTTTCTCTTTGGATTTGTTGTCATAAAGAACAAAGCGTTCTTCGTTATGTGTTATAGATAGTTCTGGGGAATTACTACCTCTTCAAATGTTTTTGGAGCAGGTGTGGTGGTCGTTGTGTCTTTTTTGTTCGAACTATAGTTCTTTTTAATGAAGAAATAGAGGGCATTTGGCCAGTAGCATGTTGGGGTACTGTGGGCAGCACCTCCTTAAGTATTTGAGTTGTAGATTTTTGTGAGCTAGTACTGGCTTCTCTAATGTCGTCTAGGGCATTCCTAACCTCTATTTCAGTAACATTTGGGGGTGGTTATGCTCCCTTACATACAAAACTGTTGTTTCTCTAGTTGTTGCCCTCCCATAACACTTATTTGAATAGTACTTGCTACATTTCCAATTTACTTTAAGTCCACTTTGCTTTTCCTGGGTATAGACATACCCCATGTAGCATAACAAAAACTTTCCTTTCTGGGAAGTGATAAATTGGGCGCCTTCTGTCATTGTGATGTTTTAAATGCTACTGATGGAGCAAGGTCTCGTAAGAAAGAGACTTGCTCATAGGCGATCCACTCGTTTAACTCATTAACAAGTTATTAATCATGTTTTGTGAATAACTAATACGCACCACATGAACACGCGGGTTAGTGAAGCTTGCCTATGTGTGTACTAACGCGGATAACAATGAAGATGGACTAATACCGCTTTAAACGGGGAAACTGTTGTGCGCATGCATCAACTGCATCTATGGAGGGAAATTCTGACGCATGAGCACAAGACACTAAAATGGAGTCTTGAAGACTCTCGTGCATGGCATCTGCTTATTGAACTGAATCGAGCCATTTTACTAATGCTAATATGAAAAAAAGATATTAATAAGTGAACTGAGACAGAGAAGAGGTGGGAGGTATACAGTGCGACCATTTTATTTGTGAAATTAATATTTGTCTTTTTGACTTTATTATTAGTGCACATTTGGGCCTCTCATGCATAACTGAATTAAGCTGAGCAATGTGAAGCCTGCGCATGTCCACTGAAAGCTAACCCGGAATGATGACTTAGATATTGAACGGGAGCCAAGGATGGTGAAGAGTTCAACGATGAGGACTCTTATTCAGAATATTATAATAATGTTTCAAAGTGAAATGTGAATGCGTATGAGAACTAAATTTATGAATAAAAATGAAGGGGATGGGTTTGCGAACAATAGTTGAACTGATTTTAATGACATGTAAGCATGGTGTGATGGAGCTTCCCCCTTGCCTGACCAATCATATTTTCGTATTTTTACGATATTGAAACTTTAGTGGGTGGAACATGAAGAAAACGAAGGTATAATTAAGATAGCTTTAGTTAGTTAGAGGGAGACTTGCAGAAGATTTTGCTGAGATGCTGATGGGCTGAATTGCTGCAGAATTGCTGTGCTGGGGGAGATGCTGTGAGATGCTGATGAAGAGCCGAATGCAGAATCTGAAGCAGAAATTTCTATCCTAACTTAGGGGCCTATTACGATGGCGGGCGAACAAAGTCCGCCCACCACCGTAACGGAGCTAGGGACCGACCGACGAAGTTGCGGCGGTCCCGCCATGTGTATTAGGATGCGCCCGCCACACTGGTGGGCGCATCCTGTGCCTTTCACATTGCGGGTGGATCTGCTGGCTGCAGACCCGCTCGCAATTTGAAAGGACTGTGCACGACATTGCCATGCACTACATGGCAGGCACCATGTGGTGTCTGCCACGTACTGCATGGCAATGAGGGGGGGTACCATGGGTACCCCCCATGTGCACCCCCCACCCCCCAACACCCTGGGGGCTGGCAACGGGCCCCCAAAAGCAAGGACCGTATGCCTTTCCATGGCGGCAACGCCGCCATGGAAAGGCCATTGACCGCCAGTATCCTGATATGGATGGCGGTGTCTCGCAGACACCGCCACCATATGTAGGCACTTTTTCCGCCGGTCGACAAGTCGACCGGCGGAAAAGCGGCGGACGGTCTTCCCGTCCTCCGCGGACCCCCCAGCCATCATAATATGGCGGGGGGTCATTCTAGGAGGATGGCGGGCGGATCGCCCCCGCCGGGCGGCAGTGGCTACTGCCGGCCCGGCGGGGGCGATCCGCCCGCCATCCTAATGGGCCCCTTAATTGGGTTAGATCAGAAGATCGCAGAAGAATCTCGAGGAGGAAGAGAGTGTCAGAGAGGGGTGCGGTGCAATCGTTGGTATTCTAGAGAGGTCAACTAGCCTGTCCTGAATCCTGTTCTGAAGTCTTTGTCTCCTGACCTTTCCCGGGGGACTTTACCAGCCCTTTGGCCAGGGGGTTGGTCTTTCACACCATTTTTGGTAAATATAATTTCACGTTATTTGTGAATGTTCTTTTCTCTCTATCCTCTCCCTTTCTGAGCATTGATTATTGTATGAGTCCAAAGTAAACGTTTTCTTTGAATTTAATGAATTACATTTTCTCTCCTATGAATGATGGTGACTGCACTGTATTTTGAAATGGTTCACATGCATTTAATTTAGATAAAGATTTTAAAACTTCCTGAGTCTGTGATCATTTACTTCAAAATAAAGAATAATTAAGAGTTATGTTAATTATCACCATCAACTAGTTCAACTAATGGTCCATCGACCAGAGGAAAGAACTTTTTGATCTGTGAAGGGTTAGTTAAGAATATTAAATAACTAATCCTGAATATTATGAAATATATCAATAAAAACGTTGTCACTCCAGCGGTTTACTCAATTGTGTGTTTATGGGCCCAGGTGAGTATATAGTAGTGGAGTATCTGTTGTTGGTATACCGCTGGATCACTACGAAAAATGGATATAAAAATTAATAAATGAATATTGTACATGTTTTTTAATTAATACATACACATTGTTATTAATATACTTACAATGTTGAGTTTGAGGTCGTTTTGAATGGAGATGTCCTTTCTTTGTTGGTTGAATTCTGTTTTGTTGCTGATGTTTCTGTTGGTAGAGTAAAACATATTTGTTAATATTTTGTTAAATTGTATATGGTGTGGGGGTTTGCGATGAAGTTGGGGTTTGGTTGGGTGTTTTACATAATTTTTAAAAAGCATTTTGCTGAATACTTACTTTATTTGTTAGATGATTTTAGAAGCTGGTCTGTAATTGTTTGGATGCTTTCAGAATTATCTGTAGAGGAGACATAGATTGAAAAAAAATATATGTTAATTATTTGTGCATGATAAATAGTAGTTTTTGAAGATTAGCATTAGTGTTATATTATAAATGGCATTTTACTTACATTTTAAAATAGGAAATAGATTTTTCTTTAATTTAGTCCTTGCTTCTGGCAGCAATCCGGCAGAGTTTCATTTCTTGATTCTTTTTGGTTTGAGGTGTAAAATAAGAATAACTTTTCTTTCTTTATATAGTGTTTAATTAATTGCTTGTTTAATGTGATTGGTTTATTTTTATATTGTGTGTATTTGATTGGTTGATATTTATTGTTTTAATTGTTTTGGTAGTTGGTTTCCATATATGGAAAACGCTAATTAAGAGTCAGTTAGTGCTTTTTTTTTTTAAACAGGTTGAATCCTTTAAATGTGTATTATAATCTATGTGATGTAAAATAATGTGTGTATATTATTTAACTATAAGATTTAAATAGTTATTAATAGTGTATTTATGATTTAATGTTTTATAATATGTTTTACTACTTTTTAAATTGATTGTATTTGATTTATTTTGTATGCAGTGTATGTTTATTGATTGAAATATATTTATGGAGTTAAGTTTTGTTTGTTTTATCTGTTTTTAAGTTGTCGATATTTTTAAAAAACGATAATATTGCTGTCTATATTATTGTGATCGATATTTTTGACATGTATATTTTTAAACTATGTCCGATATTTTGAATAACGATATTTATGTGTTCGATAATAGTGTTATCGATATTATTGTTTTGACGATATTTTGTTGTAGATAATAGTGTATTATTTTAATTAAGTATAGGGTATCGATATTAGTGTACTCGATATTTTTGTGTCGATAAAAATGTAGGTCGATATTGTGTCTGTCGATATTATGTCAGTGATTCAGCGAGTACATCATACCTGTCCTATACCCACACCTCTCTCAATGATATCTTATGTAATACAGTGACATTTCCCAATGTCATATTTTCATACTTCTGGGGTTATAACAGTATGGTCTACAATTTATGTCCTGCATGCAATTGCCTACTCATAGTTAATCAACCCACCTCGTGGGAGTGCCTGTATGAGTACCATCTGTTTGATATTCAAAAACTAAGATTAACCATACAAACATGAAAATAAGGGAACATGCAGGGGGGCAGTCACTACCTTAGCTTAAACGTTCAGTCGAGGGGATTAGGCTACAGGGGGGTACTAGGGTTTTGGGCTATCTTTATAATTTCTTGTTGGATCTATACTTAATTCACCATGTCATACTTATTCCCTTTAATGCTTGGGGGAGGGAAGTGATACTACAGGTATTAACTCGTGACAGTTCTTTCCTTTCAGCTATCACCTCATCTGCCTCATACAAATTTGGGGCTGTTTCCGACCCACAGTCTTAGTAGTTGTTCGTCCATATTATGCATTATTTTAAGTCTCATCTGCGTCTCTTCTCCGTGGTTCATCCCTATCCATAGTCACATCGTCGTCCTCCTGGGCCGGCGTCGGATGCTCCCAGTTGGACAACACTTCCCTCCATTGCTCTGCCATGGGGCGGCATCTCGGGGTTCTAGACTCTTCCCGGGACAAGACTCTGCCCTCTGCCCCTGCCCAGTAAGTGACATCCCATTTCCAAAGTCCTACCGACGGCCCAGTAGAGGACTTCCAGGACATAGCTATCCTTCATTTAGCTAATGCCATGGCTAAGCCAATAAACCTATTGCCCACTTTTCGTTTAGGTGGCCTGGGAAAAGGTCCCAACAGGCATACTTCTATCATAGAGTTGAGTGTGCACCCAACTGAAGCTTGTAACATTGATTAGACCTCGTCCCAGAATGTATGCAGTCCGGCACATACTCAAGTCATATGCATAGAATCTGCGTCATTGTGATTGCATCTTGGCCATCTGCGCGGTTCACCTCCATATGTAACCCGGAATCGGTGGGAGGTCATATACGTCATGTGAAAATAGTTGAACTGAATATATTTCAGGAGTGTTACGGGAGATTCCTTTTTGGGAGGACAAAATTCTGCGCCACTCTGGGTCAGTCAGTTCCCTACTCAGGACCGTCCTCCCAGCATCTCTGTAAGTTATGTAGGGAGATAAGGGATGCTTCAATCAGCGAGGAATAAAACCACTTCACTTGGTGGTTGGCCGTACCTAGTGTAAGTAATGAGTGTAGCACCACATGCGTCTCGGGTTCCTCCCGGCCCCTTCCCCACAGCGCACCAAAGGTATGGGCCAGGGCTTCATACCGAAGGAACTGCCCCGTTGGAAGGCCATGTACACACGGTGACTCACACACCTCTCTGTATTTCTATTTTAATGACAGTTTGGTGTGAACACAGCAACGCGGAGAATAGCACACCTGAAAATTAAAATTTGCCTTTCATCTACAATCGGTGACACCCATACTTTGTTGTACTCTTGTTAAAGCAACAGATTGGTGTGAGCACAGCATAGCGGTGACTCGCACACCAGAAAATTTACATATATTTATCAGTTACACTAGGAGAATCTCTCTCCTCATTGTACTGTTGTTAAACTGACAGTTTGGTGTGAGCACAGCAACGTGGTGACTCGCACAGCTTAAAATCAACATATCCTTTATTGTTTATTCAACTATGGCACAGTGACTCGTGTATGTTGCATTTTATGTAGTATCCTAAGGGTGCAGTGTGAAAAAAAAAAAATATTTAGGAAAAAAACAAAACGCTTATGAGGTTAAAATTTTACGGTGGGTTCAAAATACTTTCATTTTTTTATGGTCACTTGCCCACAAAATGTAATGTTTTACAAAGGAAAATTACACACACAGTGTAGTTCATTATATCTTAATCTTATTCAGCTTCTACAGTCAAAGTAAATTTCCCAGCCAAGCTTGGAGCCAAATCTCAGTATGCAAGCTGTTCAGCCACCACCACCTTTTCTAGACGCAGCAGGCGAACCGCCTATTAAATGGCGACATTGGTTTGATGCCTTTGAAACTTATTTGGGTGCGATAGGAGCACACAGATTTAGACCGGAAAGGAAAAAATTTCTATTACTGCACTCATTAGGTTTCGAGGGTAGGTCAACTCTAAAACATCTGCCTGAGGTTGTGGCTGAAGACAATGAAGAACTTGACGAATATCAGTTCACCATCAGAAAATTAGCTAAGAGATATGATGTACAGCCTAGCATTGTAGTATTAAGGCACAAATTCTTCAAGCGAGTGCAGAAAAATGGTGAGGATGTAGACGCATACATTACAGCTCTTAGGAAAATGATAGCAGATTGTGAGTTTGAGAACTTTAGCGAGCAGCTAGTTAGAGATCAGTTCATAAGCCAATGTTCTGATAGAGCGATAAGACAAAAACTGCTTTCTCTTGAGAACCCCTCTCTAGAAGAATCCATCAGGATTGCAAAAGTATAGAGACTTCTCAAGTTTCTATAAAGGAACTTGAAAACAAGACACTAGAGGTTGCTGCACCCGTACGCACTAATTACAAAAAGAAAAGAGACATCTCCCAGAACAATTTTTTAGGAGGACTGACATATGCTTCAGGTGTGGATATACTGCTCATTCCAGGAATGGTAAACCATGTCCAGCAAAACACGTAACCTGCAGATCTTGTGGGAAAATTGGACATTATGATAAAGTATGTCAGAGCCATAAAAAAGAGAATCCCAGAATTAACCTTGTCAAAGAAACAAGTGACAGCGATAATGAAGAAATCTTAGCAGAACTTAAAGATATGGTTCTTGTCGTCTCTGATGGTGAAATAAGGATAGGTGATCCCTCAGAATGCATTGACCCATATGCCAACATACTAGTAGGTGGTAAGATTCTTCGTCTCTTAGTAGACTCAGGTGCACGTATCACCATGATTTCAGAGTCACTTTTTAATGCTAATTGGAGTGAAAGACAGTTGTTTCCGGCTGATCGTGCTCCTGTATCCTACGAGGACGCAAGATCGATCTCTTAGGGTACTTCGAGGACATCATGGAATTTAAGGGTAGGCGTATCGCAGGAAAAATATACGTAGCCATACAGGGTTTGAACATCCTTGGGTGGTTTCATCAAGGTTTGTTTGACATGATGTTGTGTCCCGGAGCAAAGGAACAAGTGCTAGCCATTCGTGATTCCACCCATGTAGAAGAGTTACTGAACAGGTTCCCAAAAGTCTTCTCGGGGGAGTTGGGTAAAATAAAAGGGTTCAAACACAGAATAAAAGTTAGAGAAGGCGCCTTACCCACCAAACACAAACTCAGAAGTGTACCATTCAGCATCAGAGAGGATCTTGAGAAAGAACTATTGTCCATGTGCAAACGAGGTGTAATCGAGCCAGTAGAATCTTCAGATTGGACATCTCCCTTAGTCATTGCGCGCAAGAAGAATAATGATCTCAGAATATGCATTGACTTGCGCAGTCTAAACAAAGAGATTTGGATCGATTCACACCCTTTTCCAAACATCACAGAAATGCTAGCCATGGTAACGGGCGCAAACGTATTTTCAAAACTCGACCTGGCCTCAGCATACCACCAGGTGGAACTCGAACAGGAATCGCGCCACCTCACCGCCTTCAACTCACCCTCTGGCATGTATCAATTTTGTCGTATGCCTTTTGGCCTTGCTTCAGCGGCGTCAGTTTTTCAGCGGCTAATGGTAAATCTTCTGAAAGGTGTAAAGAATGTTGCCATCTTCCAAGATGATGTGCTCATTCATGGTACTGACCAAGCATCACATGATGAAACTCTCAATCAAGTACTGTCACGTTTCCAAGATTATGGGGTGGTTCTTAAACGCGATAAATGTGAATTTTCAAAGGATTCCATTGAGTACCTTGGGCAAACTATCTCTTATGATGGAGTAACCCCTAAACCTAGCCTTGTTCAAGCCATCTTAGACGCTTCCCCACCTAAAGACAAAACAGGGGTGAAATCGCTTCTAGGATTGACTGAATTTTACTCTCGCTTCATACCTGATTACGCAACACATGTACGACCCATTTCAAACTTGCTTAAAAACCAAACTAACTTTGTATGGGATGAAGAGTGCAAAGACTCATTTGAATGGCTAAAGACTCAGCTCACCTCGGTCAAGGCGCTTAAACCTTTTGATCACACGCTACAATGCACTTTGACTGTGGATGCAAGCTGTTACGGTCTTGGTGCTATCTTGACCCAGCAGGCAGGGACACTAGAACACACTATTGGGTTCGCATCTAGAGTACTGAGAACCACCGAGACACACTATTCTGTAATTGAAAAAGAACTGCTTGCGTGTTGGTGGGCCATTGAAAAATTCAAATGTTACCTTTGGGGAAGAAAGTTCACCCTGCAAACTGACCATAAACCTTTAGTCTCCATCTTAGGCAACTCCAGTCATCGCAACACAACACCACGTATAGCTCGCCTTGCCTCAAAACTTCTACAATTCAATTTTGAAGTCGTACACATACCTGGTGGTAGGAACGTTCGTGCCGATGCACTCTCACGTTTGCCATCTGTGCATGATAAGTCAGTTGATGGTGTTAAACCCAACAGCGAAGAGGATCAAGAAGACTGTATAATTGCTAATATTGAATTACAACATGTTTGTGCAATTAACGAATGTGATTGGTATGACGCTATGGGTAGTGATGATGTACTTAAGAGTGTTAAGAAATACATAACCGAAGGGTGGCCTAAAGAGAAGAGTTTAAATGTTGATGTTCAACCTTTGTAAAGATAAGTGAAGAATTATCCGTTGAAGATGACATCATATTCCGGTTAGATAAAATTGTACCACCCTTTAACATGAGAAAAACACTTCTCACCAATGCACATGAGGGTCATCTGGGTGCCACGCTCACCAAACGTAGAGTAAGAGAATATTTCTGGTGGCCTCAGATGGACAGAGATATTGACGCACTCGTCCAAGATTGCACCATGTGTGCCAGTAGTGACAAATCTCTGCAGACAGCCAACCCTCCGCTCACCCCCATTCCCTTCCCAAACAATCCCTGGGAGAAAGTAGGTATCGATGTCATGGGTCCATTCCACTCCCTACCTCTGCAATCGCAGTACGCTATAGTGCTGGTCGATTATTATTCAAAATGGCCAGAGGTCAAATTTGCATCCAAAGTTGACTCCAAAGAGATTCTCGATTTTTCATGCGGGAGGGTTTTCCCAAAACAGTGGTATCTGACAATGGTGTTCAATTCATTTCTAGTGAAGTTGAAGGGTTCTTGAAAGAATCTGCCATCACCCACAGTAGAAGCTCTCTCTATCACCCACAAACTAATGGGCTAGTAGAGAGACTTAACAGAGTCATTGGGGATTGTATACGATGGGCCAGTATTCACAAGAAGGATATACCTAAGGCTGTCAGGAGCATGCTGTGGTTCTACAGAACCACCCCCCACTCGACCACGGGCGTGTCTCCCTTTGAACTGCTTAAAGGGAGAAAGCCTAGTACAGAGTTCAGACCAGCGTGGATGTCTAAATGGCTCAAATCTAGTACCCCTCCCTTTGAACTTGAATACATGGTTAGAAGAAAAGTCCGCAATGTACAAACCAAGCAAAAAACATACTTTGACACCAGAAAACATGTTGCAAAAAGGACATTTATTGAGGGTGACATGGTGAGGATAAAGAAACAAGGATTTGTCAGGAAAGGTGACTCCAAGTTCGGAGAGCCGGTCCGCATTGATAAAATCTGTGGTAGTGCTGTTCGCATTAATGGACGTAATTGGTGGAATATGAACAAGATAGTGAAAGTTAAGGATCTGGGTGATATGAGGTCCGCACAAAGTTCTGATGTGGACCAAACACATTTATCTGTTCAGAATCGCAAAGTTTGTGATGTTGTTAATGACCCTTCTGTCCTTCCTAGAAGAAGTTCCAGGGACATCAGAGTCCCTTTAAGGTTCAGATAATTTTCTCTGTTTTCCCTTTCCTCCTTTCCTTCCCGTGATTTACCCCCTTCCCCTTCTCCAAGGAAAAGAGATATGTAGTGTTCTGTCCTCGCGCTCTCCCGGCGCGTGGACACTCTAGAGGTATTGTCTCGCGCTGCCTATTGGCGCGCGAGTCACGCTAGTCATGTCAGTTATAATATGACAGTTTGGAAAGGAGTTGGTGGAATTACAACGCGGCGCTTGCACGCACCGCGACATTTGTCTGTGGGATCTTCGTACCTTTTACAATAAAAGAACTCACCTTCTGCAGCTGCTTCCTGTCGTTACTACACCATGCCCCTCAACTATGGCTTCGAATGGCATTAAGACCATCTCATGATAGCAGTCCCCTACCATCTCCACCCCCGCCTCCAACCACGTCGCTAATTGGTCAGCATTAAATATCGTCCAGGGATTGCCATGTGGTAGGCCAACCAAGCGAAGTACCGGTGTGTACTGGGGGTTCCTGCTGTTCTAATCATGCAACGTTTCCAACACTGTAGGGCTGCGGTTTGCAATACTGACCTATAGGGGGACAGGCACGGTTGGGTCTAGTATTTTAGCCAATAGTAGGGTGGGACGTGTTTCATCCTCCATCATGAAAGTTCCTTCCGAGTTCACCCCCTCCAGCTATTGCACAAGCCATTGCATCTGAGCAGCTAAAAAGTAGGGTTCAAAGTCCACCTTCCATCATGGAGCGATGCAACGTCTTTAACGAGACCCTCCCGCGTCCCTCCCCCCAAATCCCGCAGCAGGGAGTCCAATTGTCTGAACCATCCAGTCGGCAATGAAATCAGGAGGTTAATAAAAAAGTATAATAAGCGCGGTAACATGACCATTTTGGTCAGAGAGATCCTAGCCATGATGGGTAAGCGTAGCGAGCACCAGAAGGGTACGCATGCCTTAAGGGACCGGAGAGTCCTGTCTATGTTTCCTTTCTTTAGATCTTCTAGGGAATGAAATATATGGATGCCCAAATATTTAAAAGTATTGGGTGCTCTCTTAAAGTCCACTGGAAGGTCCTGGGGGCGTGGCAGGGCTCCAGCCACGGGGAACAGGTAGGTCTTGTCTTTGTTGACCCATAGGCCCAACAGGCGTTCAAAGTGTTTCAGGAGGGCCAGAACCGCGTCTTCTAAGTAAATCAGGAGGTCGTCTGCATATAAAGATATTATGTGGTGTCGCTTATCTACTATTAAGCCTAGCCCTTCGCCACACTGTCTAAGGAATGCAGCCAATGGTTCGATTGCCAGGGCAAATAAGAGGGGGGACAGAGGGCAACCCTGCCTGGTGCCTTGAAAGATCATATACTGGGCAGATACTGTTTTTCCTGTCCTAACTCGAGAGGTGGGACAGTCATATAACATTGTAACCCATTTTACCTAATCTTCTCCAAGTCCCACACGCGTCATTCCTGCGAATAAATAATCCCATCCTATAGAATCAAAAGCTTTTTCCAGGTCAATGGACAAAATAGCAGCTTGTGGGAGGGATCGCACCTCAAGATGATATAACACAATTTAGGCATGGTGCTCTATCCCTGAATACACTCACAAGCTCCTGGACAGGCAATGCTGCCACGACAAAAGGATGCCCTTGCTGCCTTGCTCCAACTGAATCAATCAATCATGTTTTCTTTGACTGTCCTGCATATTCTGGTCCCAGGAAAAAATGGCTAACCCCCTATGTAAACAGCTTGGAACCCGCAACCATGGGGCAGCACTGCGCATACTAAAATGAGACATGAGACCGCTTTTCCTGCACGCAACTGCAAAGTTCTTGGGGCATATGTGGGCAATAAGAAGAAAGGCCAAGCAAACAGTCCTGACACCCCCCTCAATAGGTCAATAGAATGGTATATCATCATTACATCTTCCCGGGGGGAGGAAGCTAGCTTGACCTGCATGGAGTGTTGTCAAACTAGTACTTTTATACGCTACTATTTCAGAAGAAGTACCACTCTACAGTTGCATGTACTCCATCTTAGGGGCCGATTCCGAACTCGGCCGGTAGGGCACCGAATCGGATTCGGCTTCACCGGATCCGTTTCGGAGCCCTATTTCCCGACCGAATCGTACGTGCGTCCGGGCGAGCGAGTACGATGCGTGCGCTCGCGAAATCTCCGACCGACTCGTTCGCAGGACCCGACCGCTCCGACCGACTCGCACGGGGACGACGCGCACCTCGCAATGGAGACGTTCCCCGGCCAGGTAGGTACGATGCGCACCTCGACCGCTCCGACCGACTCGCGCAGTCCGGCTCCAAGGAGCTGTCGGAGCCGCACTTTGGGGGTCCGTGTCGGACCCCCCTGGATGCGTAGGCGTGCGAGTCGCACACAGGGGGGACCCATGGGTCCCCCCTACACGTGCATGTACGGTGCGACCCGCATCGACGCGAACACGCTGTAGGGTGCGCCCTTGTTCGCGTCGTGCCCATTGAGTCAATGGGAGCCTGTGTACGCGTCGTACGACTGGCTCCCATTGACTTCAATGAGAGTCCGACCGAATCGAGTCCGATAGCATACGTGCGCATCGTACTCGTTCGGTCGGACTGCTAGGGTCCGATTCGGTCGGAAATCTCTCCGGGTCCGGCTCGGTCGGGGAGATTTCTGGCCTGAATCGGAATCTGCCCCTTAGTGTCAAAGCCCTGAACACCTTAGCGCGTCTCCATATCAGGTTCTGTGAATTGACCAATTGTGAGCCCTTTTTTCCTTCATCAAACCAAATGCTGCACACTTGTTAGACTTTTCAGATGGTCCGCCGTGTTAAAGTATTTATTTTCAGATTTTATTATGTATAATAATGGTCTTACAAGATTTTAAGCCAAAACTTTTATTGGGCTGTACTTCTGAATTTTGTACTTTTATGGTCTGATGACCGAATAAAGTTTTATTGACTGATATAATACCTAGTACAATCTACGCAAATTAAATGAAGTGTTCCAGGCTGGGATAAATCTGTTTAACAATAAAAGAATATCTATTTTGGAATTAACGGTTGGTCGCCTGCTAGCCGCCTCGCTATATCTACGCTTTGCAGGCTTGCTTCCATCTATACCGCGAGCAGTAGCCGTCATTTTTAACGCTATATTTAGAGATTTATATCCCTTTATTACTTTACGACGCCTAGATTTTTTGCGTAGTCCGCCAAACTTCTATGCAGCCAATTTGAGCACTCCGTTTTGAGTTTGTTGACCACATTTAGATACCTCACGTAGTCCACCTGAATATATGCAGCCATTTGAGCGATCAATTCACAGATCGACACTCTTTCACCTTGTTACGGCGCTCAGATACCCTGCTAAGCAAAATTCACTTGTCTACAGCACGATTGCTGAAAGTTACCCTCATTATGGTAACATAACTTGACTTTTAGATTTAATGCTGCCATTTTTGGTATATTAGCAGATAAACTCATCATTTGTTTTTTGCTTCTTTTGGTAGAACCAACATGCAGCCATATACGTGTCTATACATATATGTCCAGGTGTTTGTACATAGTTCTGAGCGCACCTTAAATATTTTTCCATCTTTACAGTGATCCTTCTCTTACTTCCTGAGATGACTATACGGTTCTAAGATTCTCACCATACCCAGGACTGTATTCCAAGCCTAGACAAAAGAAAGGTAACACGCCCATATAGACCTATACTACTAAATTTACCTCTACAATTTTATAGCCTCATTGTGTAATGCCATTTTTCTAATCTGTAGGTTTCTGATTTTCGAACTTTACAGATACACCAGTTTTGACGGTCCTGCCCCTGCTAGTTTGGGTTTTAAGTACCAGTGCTCTGTATACCGATCTATAGAAGGATCACAGATATACATTATTTTTAGGTAATCCTTACTGTTAGTCCCCAGTTGGGAATAAATCTATTTAGTTTATAAACTATATATAATTTCCACTATATATCTGTTTTTTCCTTTTTTGTTTCCTTCACATAAAATCATAATATAGAGAAGCCCTAACTCCACCAACAACGTGGCTTTCAATTGCCTTGCATATAGGTAAGTGCAATTTAATTAGTTAGATCAAACATTTATATATTGTTTTAGTGACAATGACTTATCCCGTCCTTGTTACTTTCTTTTTCTTTTATCATAGGTATTTTAATCACCTCTGGTGGTACCAAACATCCATTTTGGTCCCATCTATATATCAATCTAGGTATGCTTTTCTCATCTGTTGGGCCCATCGTTTTCTGTTACCTTCTGTGATTACTTGCATTTATTACGAACTTTTGTAAAGACTTGGTACTATAACTATCTTGGTTTCCAGTTGTTTTCTTTTCTGGTGGGGATGTAGGGTCTTTTTCTGCATCATTTCATTAGATTAGGCGAATCACATCTACGTTACTTTTTTCACTATTGTTCTAATTCTCTTCTACACCATCTTCTTTTATGGTTCTTTTAAACATCTACACAGAGATTAACTTGTTTTTTACTATTGTATGCTATTCAGCAAACTTTTTATTAAAACACATGGTATTCAGACTCAGTGTACACTGTATGTTTGTAATTTTATATATATGTGATTTTCTTTGTCTGTTTAGGAAATTGTGGCTGTCCTGAAGAAGGCGCTTAGCACGCCAAAACGCGCGTAGAGAAATAAAGAACTTGTTTAGCCACTATGTTTCAACTAGAAACATACAGTTTATAATCCTGTCTAAGTTTTTGTATGTTAGAAATTATTTGTACTGTATTGTTTTATATTTGTTTGTATATAAATATATTAATGTTTTTCTTTATGTTGTTAAGTAAAGTATGTCCTATTATTTTCACAACCTTTTTATTATGAATTTATATTAATAAAATGAAGTTTTTATATAAATGTTTGTGTACACTGAGTCAATGTTTTTATCAATGTGTCTTACAAAGGTTAATGTATGACCAGTTAATTGCCTAGGTCTTTTGTTCTCAAATGCATTTTCCCTGCCCTAGGATTTAGTGTTCTCTGCAGGGGGTCCCATTGTTTTCTCAATCCATAAATCTGTTTTGGTCCAGATGAATGATGGTGGACATATAAGGAAGCAGGCACATTGCCAGGACCTTGCTAAGAATCCTAAAATCCATGTTGAGCATGGAGAGAGGCCTAAAATCTGCCACTCAGGCACCTGGGGTCGTGGTCTTAGGGAGCAGAATCACAAGCGCATCCCTCGTAGATGAAGGAAGTCGCCCAATTTTCAGAGATTCAGCATATAGAGTCACCAAACAGGGAGCCAATTTGGAGGCATAGACTGTATAGAATTCTGCAGGGAGTCCATCCGGTCCCGGTGTCTTGCCCGTGGCCATAGTATTGATAGCTTCCCAAATCTCCTGCAGTGTCACCGGGCCTCCCAATGCCTCCCTTGCCTGTCCATCTAGTACCTGGAGCCGCAGGGGGGGGGGAAAGTCTCTAACCTCCTCGGGCGCAGCTGGTGGCGGGGCAGTATACAGGGCCTCGTAGTACACCCGAAATAAGGAATTAATCTCTTCTAGGTCATGAACCGAGGTGCCAGTTCCAGACTGACATGGGTAATGGGACCTCCATGAATTTTGGGTCTGACAAGCCATGCCAGCAAGTGGCTGGGTTTCCCCTCCTCCTCCTGCCCTTTGGTAAGGTATGTCTTATAGTCATGGCATCTTAACTGCTCCAATGTCTCATTGTGTAGGGCACGCATTTCTCGTAATGTCACCAGGGAAGAGGCATCTGTCCCTAGGATGTTGTCTAGTTTGTGCAGTCTATTCTCCAAGTCCTCCAGTTCCCTATGCAGTTCTCTTTGCACTCCTATTGACTGTCCCAAGCAGTGTCCCCGAACTACCACCTTAAATGCTTCCCATTCCACCAGCCCTGTAGAGGCTGTATTCACGTTAGTCAAAAAGTAAGAGTCAATAAAGGTGCAGAGAGTTTCCAGAAATGGGATGTCCACTAGCATTAAAGGATTGAGTCTCCACAGGGAATCGGAGGACGCCTCCCCAATGGCTTGTGGGTCATCATTAAGGGGCTATGATCCGAGAGTGTGCGTCCCAGATATTCAGTGAGTGTGACTGAGCCACTAAGATTTGGAGAGCAGAAAAAGACATTGAGTTGTGTATGTTGTTGGTGTATGGGGGAGTAGAAAGAGTAATCCCTATCGTCTGCATGTTGAGTTTTCCAAATGTCGGTTAACCCCCAATGATTCCACCAGTCTTGAAATCCTGCCGCAATGCGGTCTGCCTGGACTCCAAAGCGGTCCAGTGAAGTATCTGATACACAATTAAAGTCCCCCCCAATATCATAGTCTGTCATCAAAGTAGCCATGTGGGCTGAGAGGTCCTGAAAAAAGGTCACCTGATCCTGGTTGGGGGCATATACACTACCAAGTGACAATTTCCCATTATTCAGCACATCTATTGATCTATTAGAGTGTGTACTGGCTCGAAAGGGAACCCTGCCCACACCCAGATTAGCACCCCCTGGGCATATGCACAATAAGAGGCCATGAAAATCTGCCCTCTCCATCTCCTGCAGAGTCTCTCCACTTCCCCCCGCAGGAGGTGTGTCTCCTGCAGTAGAGATATCTGTATACCATGCCATCTCAAAAACCTGTGCACATTGAGCCTCTTCACCGCTGAACCCATCCCCCTTATATTCCATGTCAGAAATTTCAAAACATTATGTGTAGAAAGCATGGTGATCAATTGTGCTAGAAAGCAAGATGGCGGCCGCGTAGATGCATCACGGCGAAGCTCTCCTTCAGACCTTCCCCTCCCCGGCGTACCCTGTTGCATGCTGCTAATTACTGTAGCGGGTACAGCTTGGCGTCACCCTCCTTTCCGTTTGGCCGACGCGGTATGAAGATGGGTAATCAGGCTCTGGGGGACGCCGCAAGCGGGCTTGCGGGCTGGTGTTCTTTGGCTCTGGAGCGTTTCTCGTGGAAGTGCCGCAGTGCTCTCTGCAGGTGGGCGGAGCTCACCAAAGGAGTTAATCGATTGGCGGCTTGCTCCAGCTCTAGCAGCAGCACTATCTGGGTGTTTGCGTCTGCCAGCATGCCCCCAAAGATCGCGAAGCACCAGAAGGACAAGAGGAAAGTGCCCCCGTCATTGGCTAGACTTGCTGCTCACACACTGGGCCCAAGACAGGATTATCCATTGGACCAGGCTGGCGTGGGGTCAGCTAAGCTGACTGACTTAGTAGGCCAGAGAGCATGGGAGCAGGGAAAAGGAAGAACCAAGCAACTGTAAAAAATTCCGGGACAGGTTCAAGTTTTGAGGAGGGAATTGCGGGCCACTGTAAGGATGCTCTGCTCCAGCCACAGCCTGTAATTATGGAATTTGTTACCACTAAGAGCCTCAGTTGGGGTCCAAGTCTCCTGGGCCCCACTGAGAAACAGGGTGAGCTCAACCCTAGTGTTATCTTGATGCCCGAGGCTTGGGCTGGGGGACCCTCTGCATCACTTGCTGTAGATATAGATTCACTCTTGGATTGCAGCCATTGCCATCAGAACAATCCTGGTACTCTGAGATTGACGAGAGGGGTGTTCCCCCGGGTAACTCCATAGTGGTGGGGCAGGCTTCTTCTAACAAAGCTGCTAAAGCTAACCTTGCTCCTCTGCCTGCCACTTTTGGGGAGGATGGGTGTAGCAAGGATGACAATACAGTTCAAAGCAGATCGACTGTGGCGGTGGATCTCACAATGGACGGGGCGGACAAATTCTTCTCTCTCACAGATGGCTCGGATTCAGAGGCCCCTAATTCATATCTCAGCGAGACCAGCAGCACTAATTATTCATCTGGATCCAGTACACTGGAGGCTCCTGAGACAGCGCTTAAGTGCTCAAAGCATCAGAAGGACCTTAAAGACAATACAGAATCCCAGAGACGGAGAGCAAAGAACTCAGTCGGCGGTAGGCTGAAATGGGATTATTCCCATACAAAGATACTTGGGACCCGGAGGAAGCACCAGCCCTGAATGAAACAGCCTCATCCACTGTACAGACGGCAGTAAGCATGTCTCTAAACCCCGAGTTAGGCTTAATTCTGGAGTCCATTAGAGAGCATCGGGCTGAGACACAGGCGGACGGAAAGAGGGCAAGACAGGCCACAAAAAAACTGGAAGGCGACATACGGAAAGTGGAGAAAGCATGCTCCGAGATCGGTAAGCACCTTGGCTGCGTCGAGGAAAGGGCTACAGTTTTGGAGGCAGATGTCATAGCAGTTAAGGAGCAAGCCAAATCGCATGATGCCCAATTAATACATGTGCAGTAGAAACTAGAGGACATGGAAAATCGACAGCATAGAAAGAATCTTCGCTTTCTTGGGATTGATGAAGGCCTTGAGGGGGACAACATCCACTCCTTCATGCTGGATCTCTTAAAGAATGCCTTCCCTGAACTTTCAGAATGGGACTGGGCTTCAGAATTCCACAGAGTACATCGGTTTCTGGCCCGGAATAAGCCATATCATGCCAGTAGAGATTCAAGACAACCTAGGGCCATCTTAGTATTCTTCGGCAACTTCCTGCTCCACCAGGCAATCTTTGAGAAAGCTCGCCCGGATGCAAGATGGACATACTTAGAATACTCTTTCTTGGTACGCGCCGACTTTTGCCATAGTACTGTGGAACGCAGGTAGCACCTGCAACAGGTGATCAAACCGTTTCAAGAAGCTGGCTTTGAAGCATATCTGCTGGCTCCCGCCAGGCTGAAAACTATTGTCAGGGGGTCTGTTACATTTTTAGCATCTGAAATTCAAGCAAAAGAATACTTGAGTCAGGTCCTGGCGGACAGAAGCATTACTTAGTTATGGGGTCCTTCTTAGTTGGCTTAATGTTAGTGATTTCTTCCTTTTACTTTTCTCCTTTTTTTTCTCTTATGATATTTATTTTGTTGGGAGAGGGGGGGTTGAACCTGAATGGGGTTGGGGGTTTGAGGGAGAGCCCCGTGGTGCTGGCCACCGGTCTCCATCACACAGACCCATTTGGTCTGGCTGCTTTCAGTAGGGGGTGGTGGGAGAGGTTGGGGGGGCTCCCGAGGTCTGGGGGGTTTTGGGGTTTGTCAGGGAGGGTGAGGGGGCGGGGTTGGTTGTTTTATGGTGTGATTATGAATACACAGCAAGTGGTGATAAGTTTGATTATGTATTTTTGTTTATCAAAAAAGCAGCGGCACTGTGATCATGAATATAGTCAAGAGAATATGTTTGGAAGAGTTGGGCGGTATATACGGGTGGTTATGATGGTCCCTTTGGGTTATTGCTAGACTGCACATTGCCTTTATTAACATCTGTGGGTTAAATGATAAAGGGAAAAGGAGACGGGTGCAAGAGGGCCTAAGATTTTTAAGAGCTGATGTATACTGTCTGCAGGAAACCCACATTGCCAGTAAGGACAGCGCTATGCTGAGCTCTTGAGGATTGAAGGTGGTCTGCCACACAACACAGGATACTAGGACTAAGGGGGTGCTATTCTTGTGAAAGGAAACACAGTTACTGCTGGACGTAAGTAACCCGGGGCGTAGTTCGCGGAGTTGCGCTACGCGATGCTATGCGAAGCGGTAAAAAACCTCTGCCGCGCTACGCGGAGCTACGTGAGCAGCGTAGTGTGATAGGAAAATGCTGTTCGCGGTGATTGCACAGTGCCGGATGCTTGTCCGCACTGTGCAATCAATGCAAACGGCATCATGCACAGTGCAAGCGGTCATTTTCTGCCACTCGAGTAGATTTTTACTCGAGCGGCAGCTTGAACAATGCGAACGGGCAGTGTCTCATCGCGAGCGGTCGCGAGCATACGTGACCACTCGCAATGAGAAACCTGACCCCCCCGCGTTGAGAAATCTCGCCGGGAGGTTTATTTTCCACGCTCGTGCTCGCCAACTTGATGTTGCCGATCCCAAACGAGGAAAAATCTTGCCGGGATGTTGATTTTGCTTGCTCGTGGTCGTCAACTTGACGTTGAGGAATGCGAGCGAGCAAAAATGTCCGCTACGCTATGCGTAGCGGATTTTTTCTGCAGAAAACTCCGCAAACTCCGCGAGCGGAGCGTAGTTCACCACCCAGGCTTAGACGTAAGGCAGCAGATATGTTGAGAAGATGGGCAATACTGGAGTGTAGTGTGGGCAGTGGGTCCTACGCTTTATGCTCAATTTATGCCCCAGTATTAGATGACCCCGGTTTGTTTAACGTTTTGGCTACTGAACACCCATCTTGGCCCGATCCAGTGATAGTCTGTGGGGATTTCAATTTAAATGGCTCAAGGGGGGGGCTTTGTGGTAGGGAAGAAAGCTATGCAGGGTGTAAGCCGCAATCATTTAGATTCCTTGGGCATCTGCAGAAGGAGTTAGGGCTGATTGATACTTGGTCCACTCTGAAGGCCCCAGATCTAGGATACACTTATTACTCAGCCCCCACAGCAAGTTTGCCAGATTGAATTATTTTTTTGTATCACGCACATTATCTACGGGGGCCCAGGTTGAACTCTTCCCTAGAGAGGTGTCTGACCACAATCCAATTATTATCAAGCACTCTATAGCTGGGCTTTGCTGTACATCTAGAAAATGGACTTTTGAGCGTGGATTGCTGTCAGATCCGGATTATGTCAGACATATGAAGCCTTGGATCCTGGGGTTCTTTGATTTGAATAAAGGCAGCTCCTCTCTAGGAATGGTTTGGGATGCATTCAAAGCCGGGGTGAGGGGGGAAACCCTGCGATTCAGTATTGTTAAACAGAAGCGGGAGCTGGGACACAGCAAGGAACTATATCAGAAGCTAAGTAACCTGGTGACAGACTTAATCAGTGCTGTAGAAACTGGGAAGGATCTTGCCCCAGTGCTGAACCTGATAGCTGTTACCAAGGCTTGCCTAAATGAACACTTTGCTGAGAAAATGGCTGGGATATATCTGGCCAAAGATCAGGATCGCTATGAGTATAGTGAGCGAATGGGGTGCTTTCTCGCAGTAAGGGCATGGCAACAGGGGGTGGCAGGTTGCATTAATAAAATAAGGAACATGCAAGGTAGCTTGGTTGCGGATCCCAGTATGGTTAGAGAGGCCTACAGGGGTTTTTATGCAGATCTTTATAAAGCTGATCCCGACTGTGGCCCTGTGGCAAAAGGCATTGGCAATGCTGGGCATTCGAGCGAAATCACAGACGAGGAGAGATTGCTTTTAGGGGGCGGTATACTACCCAAAAAAGTACAGGTGGCCCTGTTTGCTCTTCCATCAGGGAAAGCAGTTGGGGCAGATTCCATCCCTCTTGAGTTTTATAAGGTATTTTATGCAGAAATTCACCAGGAATTCTTGAGTCTATTCAAAGAAGCTAGGGCTGGGGCTGCCCCCCCCTGGATCATGGGGCATTGCGAATATAATCATCTTTTTTTAAAAAGGTAAGGACCCTACAGCTCTGGGTTTGTATAGACCAATCAAAGTGCTTAATAGCGATGTGAAGGTCTACGCCTAAATCTTTGCCAGCCGGCTAACGGGTGTTATATACCGACTGGGGTCAGACCGGCAGCATGGGTTTATCCCTGGTAGAGGGACATCGGATCATGCCCAAAGGGTTATCTCTTTATTCAATGCAACTGAAGTTCTTGCAAAGCCTATGAGGGTGGCTTTACTTGTGGCATGTTCTCGAAGTAAATGGCTTGGGGGGGCTTTGTTAATGCAATACGTGTAATGTATAATAAACCTACAGCTCGCCTGCAAATAATGGGGCATGGATCAGAGCCCTTTTTGATAGAAAGGGGCACGAGGCAGGGCTGCCCCATCTCCCCCTTTTTATTTGCACTATTTATTGACCCCTTTCTTAGGAGGCTGGAATCCTCCCCGAACATTTTGCCCGTCAATCTACAGGATTGGGATACAAAAGTCATGGCATATGCTGATGATGTGGCCATAATTACCAGTGATCCAGACTGGGCACTTCACACAGTTGAGGAGATTGCAGAAGAAGTTGGGAGACAATCAGGGCTTTTGCTAAATAAAGCTAAAACCCAAGTATTGATTAATAGACATACCCTAGCCGTTGATAGCAGGATCACACATGAAGCTACATATTTAGGAATATGCATAACTTCCAAAGTGGAGCATATAATAGATCTAAATTTAACACCTATTTTAAAGAAAACTAAGAAGGACTGCACACGGTGGGATAATCTGAAACTCTCTATAATGGGGAGATGTAACCTGGTTAAAATGATATTTCTTCCTAAGTTGTTATATGTTTTTCGTACCATTTCATTGGAGGTTAATAATGAATGGTTCAAAAAAATAGATAGATTAGTGGCAAGTTTCATCTGGGCTTATGGGAGGACTAGGAGGGCTAGCATGTTTATGTGCTCACATAGAGATAGGGGTGGGTGGGATCTCCCTAATTTCAGATTATATTATTTAGCCACAGCTTTGCAATGTTACAGTATATTATTTAATTTCCGGGGAATGGAGAGTGAAGCAATATATTTTGCACCCTCCATATATGAGCTATTGATTGGTAGCTCAGCCCACAGCTATCTATTGAAGATTTTTGAGCTGAGCTATTTTAAACGGAACCACTTTAAGACTTTACTTGCCGCATTCCGAAATTTGACAAACGTCTAGAAGAAATTGGGGGTGGGTAGGTATAGCAGATACACCCCCTTGCTCAGGAATGAACAACTGCCCAGTATATTTCACGATAATTGCCTAGCTAGGTGGGGATGCGGGGGATGTGGCAGGATTGGAGACCTCCTCACAGGGAATCTTCTTGCACCCTTTGAGGTGGTCTGTAGAAGATTTAATGTTGGGCCTCGGGATTTCTTTAAATATCTTCAGCTGTGGGATTTTCTTACTAGAAAGGCTGGGGGGGAAGTGGATTTTGATTGAATCCCCTTCTTGGAAATATTGGTTAAAAGCACTCGCCCCACTATTTCACAGTTATATGGTTGTTTGCTTGAACTGGTCGCAGATGACTTGGATAAACACAATGGAAAATGGCAGGATAGACTTGAGCTGGTGGACTCTGGTTTCTTGAAATCGCTTGAAATGGGAGGGTCAACCATATGCACCTCGAACCTACAGTCACAACACTACAAAATGCTGTTTTACCTATATAATGATTTTTAATGTGATGGTGTTTAGGCAGTGTATCTCCTCATCCTGGCTCGACCCTCTACCTGCAACTTTCCAGCAATGGAAATTGCGCTTCCTGCATGTTTACCTTTTTTAAAATGCTCTGTGTGTACAAAAAGGAAAGTGGGCTAAAAACAAAGGGAGGAGGATATGGGGGGCACTCACAACCTGGCTGACTAGGAATGAATTATGAATCTGTGCTGCTATTTTACTGTATTTTACCTATCTTGGTTATCTTAATGGACTTTCATGTAACTTATTTATGCACACTTGCTGCTATTGTATGGGATAAGATCAAATAATTTAAAAAAAAGGAATGCATGGTGAGACATATTCATTCAGGCATTGCCCCCGTGCCCCCCACTGCCCCGTCCCCAAACAGAGAATACAGTGCCACCCCTGCAAAAGTTATAAACCAAACCATGAATGAAACACCCAACATCAACAACTCACTAATCCCAGAGCAGCCTGGCAACGGCTATCCGCCCAAACTGTGGGTAATGCATCAGTCTCAGTGAAAAAAACCACACACTGCCAAGAGTTGGTCCTAATAGGGGGGGAAGCCAGGCTCTAATGAAACAGACTCTCACTTAGGTCAGGCCGGCCCAATCACATCAAAAGCACCGACAGGCCATAGGGCAATATCTTGAAGCGCAACCCAGCTCGGAAGAGGCCAGTGCAGCGTTTATGCATTATGTTCCTTCAGATGATATCAGCTGCTGTCCCTGGGGTCACCTCCTGGAGGACGACACTATCCACCTGGGAGGAGTCCAAGCCCCCGGTCCCTTTCCCTGAATTGGAGCCCACTTCTGAAGCTGCTCCTGCTGCCTGCATAATCTCAGCCATGGCCTGGAGTGCCACCACCCTCTCCTTCTCAGTTTGTGACAGACTTGGCTTCTTCGGTGGGCCCCTTTTATCCTTCTGGATCTCTTCTGTGGGCTCGGGGCTCCCCTGTAGGGTCCGCCACAGGGGGCGGCCTCCCAGACTATAGGTCTCCACCTATTCCCATGCCATCTTGGGGGTCATCGCAAAAATGTGTCTATCCATCCAACACAATACGCAAATGGGCAAGGAATATTGCAGGCCTTCCCGTCGCAAGGCTTCTTGAAGAAAGGAGGCTCGCCTCCATTGAGTTTCAATGGTATAGTGGGGAAATATGGAACCATTACAATTGTCTTCTACAAACGGGCCTTCGGTTCTAGCCTTTTGCAGCAGTGTGTCCCTATCCCTGTAATGCAGTAGCCGGGCTACAACCGGCCACAGAGGGCGCCGCGGTATGGGCTGAATTGTCGGAACCCAATGTGCTCTCTCAAGGGTGTAGAATGAAGACAAGCCCTCCGATGCAACGACAGAGCGCAGCCAGCATTCAAGGAATGCTACCATCCCTTCCGGTATGCCCACTATTCTGCTGTTGTTTCTACGATTGCGGCTTCTGCATCTTCAGCCCTATATTCCAATGTGTGGGCCCTATCAGAAAGCTCCGCCAACTGAAGCGATAATGCTTGTTGGGTAGGGTGGAGATCTGCAATTGAGGACTCCGCTGTTTTAACCCTCTCTGCCAACTTCTGGTGCTGCGCCGTAGGACCACAGCCCTACCGACACAGTGCTAATGTCCTGGTGCAGCGTCGCTTTAGTGTCGGCGATAGCTTCCAATATTTTGGTCAACTGCATCTGTACTGGATCTACCCCTGTCAAATGCCCAATTTTCCCCTGTCTGGGGTCTGCTGTGTCATTGTCTTGAACTGGTGTTGCCCCTGTCGTTTTCGCCTTAACCGTGTCCATCTTCGGCTCTGGGATAGTCTGTGTAGGTGGTCTAGGTACTTCTCCTGGGTACTGCCTCAGGAGGGGGGCGATCGCAGTGCCAAGGGTTAGGAGTATGGAGGCAGTTTTAGGGTCACTTCCGTGCCCCCGGTTCTCAATAACATGGTGGGTCGTTCAATTCCCTAGTCATCAGTGAGGGTCTGGGTCCCCACAGAGGCCACCCCGTTACGCAAATCTCCGCGAAATTGCTAAAAATTTCCGCGAGCACGCGGAGATTCCGCGAAATCGCGGAATTGCTGGTCCCGTCCGTTCGCGATGTGTTTTTGCGTGCTCGCGGGGAAATATATCGCTAACTTGCCCATGCGGTCGCTAACGGGCGCGGCCATCTTGTTTTCACTTGTCCCGCCCGCTCGCGATGTTATTTCCTGTTCCGGGTCGCGTATTGCATGCTCCCGCCCGCTCGCGATGCTTATTTCCAGTTCCGGGTCGCGTATTGCATGCTCCCGCCCGTTCGCGATAAGGGTTTCCTGTTCGGGAATGCGCATTACGTGTTCGCGACGCTTTTGCGTGCTCGGGGGGAAATATCGCGCGAACTTGCCCATGCGGTCGCAATGGGCGCGGCCATCTTGTTTTTCAGTCTATTGCTATGGTTCTGGGCCTGCTTTTCAATTCTCCCTCTATCTTTTCAATCCTTTGTTTCTGTAAACTTTTTTGGGTCTTTTTTATTTATTATCTATCTCTCTATTTTCCTGATTCTATATTTTGAGTTTTTTTCTACTTTTTGTGTGTTTTTAACTACTTTTTCACACTTTTTCTATTACCTGCTTTTTCATTTCTTTTACTTACTTTTTGTAATTCCTACCTTTTCTTTTCCGTCCCCCGCCTCCCCAGAACCATTGGAAAGGGCCACAGCCACAGGGTTCGAAGTCGGAGCCAGAGCCGCGACCGCCTTCCTTGCGGAAGGCGGCGCCAAAGAGGGGTGCAGGCACGGGCCTTATTTAATGAGTCGGAGGTGGCCGCTCTGGTTTTTTTTGTTCAGCGCCACCTCCCCTTAACCCTGGCAGCAGGCGGCAGGCCTGGGTCCGGGTACGGGCTCTGGGAGCGTCGGCAGCGGTGGGGCAAGGTGCGTCGGGCAGTGTTTCGCTGCTCTGGTGTCCGGCGCACCAATAATCAGCTGACGCACCGGTGGTCCGATATTCTGGACCGGGAGCAGGACCTGCTGGACCTGCTAGGAGTGGAGGTCCCGGGGCTTGGTGAGTAGCTATTTAATATTACTACTTTGTGTTCTGCTCTGTGTTATATATTGCAAATATATATTTTTTCCGACCAGCAAGAATGCTGCTGCTGCTTACATTGCAGGTAAATTACGTTTACAAATCTGTGATTGTTATGACACAGGCGCTCGGCGCTACTAATCTTACTTGTTTGCAACTTTCCGCTCGCTTGGCCTGATGATTATGTAAGAGTTTACTTTAGAGAACTTAAGTGATGTAATGCTAGAGAGAGTAGTCCTTCCTTTGTCCTCCTGCCACTAAGAAGGGATAGTGGTGGATTGATAGGTTTAGTTACTTATTAGTTGGTAATTTGTAAGTGGTGTGCGTGACGCATCCTCTGTCATGTCACGTGCTGCTGAGTGCTGCTTACCCCAGTCCTTCGCAGAACCTTTTGTAGTTTGTTTTCTGAGTGTTAATAGGCTTATATCATCACTAGCAGAACATCAGCAGCAACCAGCCAACAATTTGGTGTATGCAAAAATGTATGCATGTGTCCTCCATCTATGCATTTTTGAGGACTAAAATAAATGGAAATGCAGACTTACTGAACAATTGGCCCGTCTGGATTGGAATAGGTGGGCTAGGTCAGGTGGTAGTTAGGCTTGGTAGACGGTCCGTGAATCTCGCAATACTACCAGTCGATCAGATAGGTCAATTTTATTGCAATTGTTGTTACCAAAAAGGTTTTGGTGCGTATTTTAAAATATTTTATTTATTTCACACCAAACTTTAATTTTTGTCTCTTTCTTTATGAAATCTTACATGATCAGCAGCACCCAGGGGCAAGAAGACGGGGTCGCAGGCGGTGGGCCACGAACATCAACAAGATGCCTCCCAGGCACAGGACCGCTCCTCTATCGAGGGCTCTGCTGCTGGCCCCAGTAAGTCCTCCAGTGGTTAATATTATTAATTAGATTTCCCAAACTTTTCCTGCACCTTATTTTTTCTGAACTATTATTTAGGTATCCTCCTAATTCGAATTTTGTCAAAATCTTCTTTGCTCTATACTATCTGTTTCTAAATTCTTGTTATCCCTGCCTCTAACTGCGTCTGCTATGACTCTCTGTACTACTACTATTAGTCTGTCTGTAGCTAAGCTTGCCCAGTTGCCCACTCTTTATTTAAAATATTTTAAATAAAACTCATATTCACCAATAGCTATAGCCATTGAGTCCAGTCCTTTGTGTTGTCCTCTTCTACTACTTCTAGTCTTCTTATTCTTGATGCTTTTCGACAATTCCCACCAAGAAAATGCCCAACCACATTTTAGAATTTTAGATAGGATAGGACATACTACTACTGTTGTAGGGATTCTGCACATACAGAACTTTGCACAAGAAAATAGGACGTTGGTGATGGGAGGTTGGACCTTCCTCACACCTCAATCACAAGCCACCACAATCCCCAGACCAACTAGTTATAGTGTCTCATTACTCCGAAACGCCCCACCCCCCCAAAATACCCAATGAGTAGACAACCCAGACAACATAACACTCCCAACCTCTGTCGCGGAAGCAATGCACACCTTTTGCTCACTCTCTCGTGTAAGTCCACACCAAATACCACCGAGTCTATGTAAGTTCAAAAGGTTTATTTTTATGTCCAACTGACAAGCTCTGTACGTTGTATAATGCAGCAGCAACAGCAAAATGCATAAGATTAAAACAATAAACATTGTTACACTTAGTTAGACTTACAAGTTACTTACAACTACAAGTCCATAGAAGCCAAAAGGCGAGATCATGATAACTGAACAGTGGTGGAAGAACCACCCTCCCCTTGGTAGGAATCTAGTTTATATAAAATTATAAATGGAGATGTGAGAATTCTGGGGAGCCCTCACCTTAGAAGAACCTAGTACTGGTTACATCATAAGGTCTGCAAAGCTCTGGTTCTTCGTATAAGGGAATCTTCCGTCTGTAATGAGAAAAATGGTGCGCGTTAGTATAGTGCAAGCATTTCTCAGTCGTGCCAAAAAGTGCAGTTTTTTATGGATAAGCAATATGGACTAACACCAGAACTCCATAACAAAGTCGGTTGTTTTTCGACCTTGTACGCAGCGCTCAGACAGTAGCAGTATGAGCTCATGTGGGCTCAAAGGCGTCTTTCACAACAAGCTGCGAGGTAACTTGCGCAAAAATAAAAGACAGAGCTAAAATGGTTGCATGGCTCGGGTAACTTAGCAAAGACTAGAATGACCCTAGGGACCATATAACACTACCAGTGTCTACTCTACTACCTGATTTATACTAGTGATGTATGTTGTATATGTATTATGTATGTATTAACTTTTTTTCATTCTTGCTAGTCAAAAATAGGGGGAGGTGTATATGGCATCTGAAAAATGTGTAATGTTTTTTCTAGGCGTACTACCGACCACCAGTACCGGGGCCAGCGGCGAAGGTGACGCGGCCGCTGAGGGTGCAGGCGATGCGGCAGTTGGAGGAGCTGCAGGGGTGAGCCAGCAGCAGTGGCGGGCGGTGGTAAGTTATATTCCTAATCCTTACTTATTGACATTACACTCGCTGCAAGGGTGTAATGTGTACTGTACTGTTGAGACTTAAGTAAGAAGTTGTTGTGAACGGTTGAAGAAGACACCCTTTACTTAGCATTAGCAATAGCATTAGCGACGGGAGTGTACTCAGAGTAACCAATGGCCTCTTCTATCGGACTTCAACTCAGCTGTGAAATTTTTATGGAGAAGACAAAGTCTGATCAGATGACCTTGATGGATGGGTTGAACGAAAAGGGAAAGAAGGGTGGAAGGAGGAAGGACGGGCGAGATTTTATATTTATGACTGGCAGAGAAGGATACGTGGGATGCATGCATAGGTGTGTGATATGAATCAGATGCATGGGTGGTGGAATGCCTGAAACTACCACAAATGTTCGAGGCAGAGGTAGTGGGAGGATAGATACATACCACAAATGTTACCTACTGTGCTTGCTAGTGCTACTGTGCCACTATGTGTAGAATGAATTTGTCTGACTGCTTTGCTAAGAGTATATTTTACAATAGTCTTGTTTTTTCTTCTTGATATAGCGAGTGCGACTCCTTCCAAAGGTAAAGTGGACAGGAAGGAGTTGGCGGCCAAGGCCCGCCGCTGGAAGCTGGAGGCCATACAGGCCGAATACCAGCGGCTGGTTCTTCTAGAGGAGGAGGAGGAGGAGGCGGAGGCGGCAGCAGCTGCAGCCTCCTCCAATGCCCCGGACACCCACCTAAAGTGTTACGGCGCCACCGCCTGTCAGCCGCCCGCCGCCACACAGCAAGAAGCACTGCTGCCCCCCCCTGTGGATGCAACTGCCACGCGCTGAAGCACCGCGTGGCCCGCCTAGAGGAGCGCATCCGTGTCCTGGAGAGGCGAGCCCGCTGAGACCCCGTTTATTTATTGCCCCTTTTTTATAGCTTCTTTTGGTGGGTGGGAATCGGGCGTTGGGTTTTGGACTTTTGGACATTTGTTGGACTTTTTCGTTCCGGGACATGAACATTGGTTGGGATTAGGGAGAGGGGTGGGTCAGGTGTTGTGGGATTTTTTTTACATAGTTTATTTTTGTTAGGGTATTAAATTACATATTTAGACTTTATACGATGTGGTTAATGTTTTGTGGGTGGGGTTACTGTTTTACGTCACACGGTTTCCTTGCTGGTGCAGTGCCACAGCCAGTGTTTGATTTAAATAATTGGCTGAGTTACTAAGACACAGACAGATGTGGTACCCCTCACTGAGGGGCTTGTCCTACTAGTACTGTCAGTCTCTCCTCCTAATCTATGCATTCTGCAACTGGACTCAAAGGGGTGTGTGAAATAGAATTAGTGAAAAAAATTCTGTTATTAATTATGCCTCCCCCAAACTTCTTCTCTTACCTGTGCTTGATGTTTAACTTGGGCACGGCGATGGCTGCATGGTGATGATGGTTTTCTTTCCCAACATGCCATGGTTGTGGTGGTAGTAGTAGTAGACCCTGGCAGTTTCACTTGCAAATAAAAGAAAATGAGACAGTCAGTCGCCTGAGAGAGACTGTGGGAGGAGTAGTAGAACGAAGTACAGTACGGAACTTACTGCCAAACAATAATATGCCAAAATACAAGGAAACATAATGGTTGCGGGGATAGCCTAGTACATAGAGTTACAAACTATAGCTGTGTCGAGTCACTGGACTAGGCCTACAGTACACCGTGACTCGACACAAGCGTAACCGTTAGTGCTGTTTCGGAGGATGACAACAAATCCAATCTATGCCGGCAATTAATGTTGATGGATTAGGTTCCTTTGGTAAAAAAAAAAAAAATCGCAAATATACTGCTCATAGGAGGGTGGGCAAGCAGAAGATCCGCGCCCTGCCTTGAAAATGCATTTATGTTGCTTTAGCCACATCCGCCCCAGCAAGCGTGTGATAAATTATTGGTGTACATTTAATTTAGTCACACCTCAATAAGTCACACAGCCCGGGGGAAGAGGGTTAGGGTTTGATGAATGGTTGGGAAGGAGGTTTTGGGAAAGGTTTGACAAAGAAAAACAGTACGCATGGACAACAACAAAACACAATCTTGGCAGACAACCATATCCATAAATCAGTTAAGGGAGAAAAAGGAAATGCATGCATGATGATGATAACTTGATGGTTAATGATAGTACTTACTAACTACTACTACTAGACAATTAGACAGTACAGGGCAGCAGTATATTATGCAATTTGCCTTGCCTGTCTGCCCTCAGAGAGACCCGAATTACATTCAGTTTCTGTTGTGTTGTACCGGCACGGGCTTAAAGATAGCAAAGAAAAGCCAAAAATTGCTGTAGGGATGAATTGAATTATAAACAGAGAGCAAACATAACAACAACAACACACAGTAGTAATGATTGAAGACCAAAAATGAATCAAATTTAAAAGATGATGAAAGTTGATACTGTTACTGTATGTTATCCTGGTTAAAATGTGGAGTTGCATCTCGGCATTCGTCTTGGTCCTCCCTTCCATGGACGCTCCGGCCATCAATCTTGGGTGACGCCACTGCCTGCCTGATGTAGATTCATTGGTAAGGTAAGTGAGAGTAGTTTTTCCCAGTATAGCACAGGGTAAGGGCCGGCCTGTAATTGCAGATGGGAAAACAAAAGGGATATTGAAAAATCAAGTAGAAAAAAAATGCCTAAATTACGGTGGAGTGCAACAAGAACAATTTCAGAGGCGGCATGGATTTGGATACATCATGTCTACTCTAGTCTGTTTCCAGCATTAACCTCCAACAACAACAGGACAGAGCAGGCCCACGGCACCCGTGACACATCCTCCATTTAGCGTACATTTTTTGACAGAGGCAGACAAAGCAGATATACAGCAACATAGCATTTTACAAATTAAGTGACTAAATCAATGCCCCGCTGTCAGTCATTCCACCACACTAGACTCCACCACTACACAGACATGTAGGTCTGCAGTGGTTGTTGTTGACTTGGTTACCTTTTAATGCACTCATGAAAAGCACTGAGTTATTCTATCAATCATCTCTGATCGTACTGAGTGACTGCGAAGAGATAATGTCACTGTGGTCATCATCATGGTGTGTTGTCCAACTCAGTGGGCAATAGTGTACAGATTGAGTCCCCTTTCCATATTCAAAATGCAATGGATCGGCCTGCAGTAGAATTAGAAAATAGGTATTGAAAAACAAGAATGGAAACAAATATTGCATTGAGTTACTTTTAGTGTGTAGATTAGATAATAGTACACAATGAATTACCTTCATGCACTACAAACAACAACAACACAAATCACTCAGTCAGCGTCCAATGCATGTCATCATTCATTACCTGTTCCTTCTCATCTTCAGTTAATGGGCAGTCTGTATCGGCTCGGAAAGGAGGATAGCTATAGTAGTCATCATCATGTTCCACTTCTTTTGGAGAGACTCAACGAGGCAAGATTTTAGTTTTTCTTCGATTATGCTACAACCAATTATCATCTGGCTTGAGGGCAATAGATTTAGGTCGATTCAGGAGGAGCAGGACTCGGAGGAGTGGACTGAAATGCAGAGAGCTGAAACTCATATAAGGCAATAAAATACGAAGACGGTGGTGATGGATTTGTTGTGATTTGAAGTTTCCAAACAGAAAGACAGACACACAAATAGAAGTAAATAAGGGAGAACAACAGTAAGAAGTGGAAGCCTAGTTGTCAGGGAAGTATAGCTCGTCCTCAAACTCTGGAGGTTCAACCAGAAGTAGGTAATCAGCATCCAACACGCTACTTCCGTCACCTGAGCCGCTGTCCTCATCTTCCTGCGTTGATTCATGTATTGTGTAATTCGGTGGTATAAATTGCTGATTCATTTTGATCATGGTTAACCTCTCAACGTTTTTGGGTGAGAGACTGGTCCTTTTCACTGTTACAATGGAACCAGCAGCACTGAAAACACGTTCAGAAGAGACACTTGCGATAGGGCAAGCCAGATAGTTTATCGCCAGCCTGCTGAGCACTGGCCATTGGCCCCTTTTGCCATACCAATACCGCAATGGGTTTTGATCAATGTAGACCTCTGTTGGGTCATCCAGGTAGGCCTGGACCATTCGGTCAATGTTCAGGGGCGCTAAACTTAGTGCGGCCTCTTTTGTCTTTGCATCAGCACTGGACCTAGCAAGTCCTTGCTGTAAATACCAATCCTGTGCCGTTTGTACTGGGGCTGATGAGCCGGTTATTGCTGTTGTCGATAGTGTTGGTGACAGCTGTGAACCAAATGCACTGCCCACAGGCTCTGAAGTTGAACTTGACGCCGGATGCTCTGCTGCAGTACTTGACGTGGGTTTGAGGACTTTAATTACCAGCCGTTCATTTTCCAATGTACTGGCTGCCTCAGCTATCCAAGTTTTGTACCGGGCAACATCCACTTCTGAAAAAGGGAATAATGTCTTACTGTGCAGTGCCAATTTGTACCGTGGATCCAGAATTGTGGCACAAATGTAATGTTGTTGTGACACAATGTTATTTTGCACCCTTGCATTTTCACTTAAGCGACATGATAAGCTCTCCACCAACTCATATGCTTCTTTTTTCCCTCCACACCTTTGTACCCTTCACACACCCGCATCAGCTGTTGCTCTAGCATGTGCAACAATGGGATAGCTTGGCCCATAGTACAGTCCTCCTTGCTGACTTCACGTGTGAAGACCTCGAAAGGAAGAAGCATCTCTGTAAGAGATTTAACTAGGCACCATTGGTCCATCTGAAGGGTCATGCCTTTCACAGTAGCATCCGCCCTTTGCATGACATATTCATTGATTGGTCTGTACTGCTCAAACAGACGGTCAAGCATGTAATACGTTGAGTTCCAACGTGTTGCCACCTCCTGGATGAGTGCTTTGACTGTCATTCTATAGTCACGTTGAATGATCCTCAGCTGCTTCCGGGCTTTAAAAGAATGGCGGAAATGCGTGCATATTCTGCGGCAGGTGGTCAGTAAGTTGCTGACTATGGGTTCTTTTTTCAGAAAGTCTTGAACTATAATGTTAATGCAGTGCACCAAACACGGGACCCTGAAATACTCACCAAGCGTCATGGCCTTAAGTATATTACTGCCATTATCCGTGGCAACAAAACCAATGTCAAGCCCTCTGGGGCGCAGCCATTCAAAGACCTTGCTGTTAAACTCTTCCAAAATGTTGTCAGCAGTATGAAATTTCTCCATGGCGAACATGGCTACAGTTGCATGTTTCCGAGAAGCATTAAAAATTGCAGCTGTGTCAACAGCACCTACTTCAGATAGCTTGTCTCTAACCCCCACAAAAGAGACCCAGTGTGCAGTGATGCACATGTAATCAGTGGCTTGGTAACTGGTCCACATGTCTGTTGTCAGGTGGATTTTGTGAACAGCACTCTGCTGCAAAGCTTGTCCAACCAATTCCAGCACATCGTGATGTAGTGCTAGAACAGCAACTCGGGCGAAATAGGATCGGCTGGGAACCTTCCATTTAGGGCAGATGGCTGACACAAATTCAAGGAAACCCACCCCTTCCACAAATGAAAAAGGGAAAAGGTCCAGCGCTAACATTTTTGCCAGCTTCGCATTGTACAACCGTGCCGTTGGGTGGTTGCGTTGGTACTGCCCCTCCGACCTAAGCATGCTGTCAATGGTAGGCTGGAATATTTTCCTTTGTGGTGCACCTTTCTTCTTGAACCCAGCTAGGCTCAACGACGCTGCACTTTTGCTCATTGCAGTGCCCGGTTGCCTTTGTGTCTCATGTTGACTCTTACTACGGTGCCACTCAGATGTTGCTGAGGATGTGTGCGTTACCAGTACACTGCTGGGGGTAGGGCTAGAAATGTCTCCCTCTTGTTGACCTTCCACCGCGATCATATCTTCCCCTAATTCTTCATCCCCAACAACAGCAATGGGTCCAGTTTTCCTTTTTCTAAGTGAAGTAGGTGAGCCTCCCACTTGATAGTGTGGTGTTTTTTAGATGACTTGTTTGTCCTCCGGTACCATAGTTTGTACCAAGCTTACCCCGCTTAACAGGCTGCCGACAAATTGAGCATATAGCAATGTTCTCCTCCTTACTGCTAACCGAAAAGAAGTCCCAAACTGGGGAGGAGAACTTTCTGCCGCTGCTGAAGGTGCCACTTTCAATACCAGATGAAATGGAGGGTGTGCATGGAATTTGACTCTGTGCACTTACATTACCACCACCTACTGAGGTGGTGGTTGAGCTGGATGTAGGTCCCTGCCGGACCTTTGCAAAGGCAAATATGGAAGCTGGAGGTCGTGTTGGCGTTACCTGTGTTGGTGGTATCCGTGCTACATCCCTCGCAGCGATTTGGGATAGTCTAATAATGTTAGTCTCCATCTCCGCAGGCCCAGGAGTGATGTTCGTGATGACTGGCTCTTCATCATCATCATCATCATTAACCCCCTCGTCTACATCTACCTCCATAACTGTAAGGCTTTCTGGAACCTTCCTTTTCACTAGCCTTGTCTTGTGGCGTGCATCACTCTCAGGCTGAGCTGGTGGCTTCCAAGTGGCATCTAGATCATCAGAAGCGGGGCTTGAAGAAGAAGTTGATGGACTAACCCTCCTTTTCCTTGCTGGGGGTATGGAAGACAATGGATCTTCTGGAACAGTGGCTTGCTCCTCTTCGTCTGCAAAAGCTCGATTTCCTGAACTGCCCCTACTTCAGGTGGAACAACTACTATTGTGGGCTGTGGTTCCGGCTGTGGTTCCGGCTGCGGCTGTGGTTGTGGCTGTGGTTCCGGCTGTGGTTGCGGTTCCGGCTGCGGCTCTGGCTGCGGCTGGGGTTGCGGCTGGGGTTGCGGCTGGGGTTGCCCACTTATCTGCTGAGTTTCCGCCTGCGTGTGCGTGGATTGGGTACTACTTTGCGATAATGACATTTCAACATCACTGGTCGTTAGTAGACTGGCTACCTCTGCCACAGTCATGGGCTTAGGCCTAGGTTGCTGGGGTGGGCCCACTGATGCAGAGTTGCTGCTCCCAGCTTGGTCCCCGCTGTACACCGCTGCTGCAGGCGTAAATTTTTTTACCAAAAACACATCGGCCGGCACACCAGTCTTGGCAAGTGCCACTTCCTTCTTCTGTCCCTTCTTCTCACTGGCAACTTTCTTGGTACTGGAGGACCTGGTACCTTTCTTTGGGGCCATCTCTTCAGATGTCAGCAGGACGCAGGTGCACAAGTTGCAGAGATGTCTGTGGTCACACGTGGACGTGACGTGCAGCAGGACTTCTGCCTGGCAGTACAACGGGTGATGATGACACCTCCTCCTCTGTCTTTTTGTGCACCTAAAAGCAAAGAAGCCAGGAGAAGAACATCAGTGAAATGTTGCATTTGTTGTTGTGGTTCAATTACTAGCAGTACAAACAAACAAATAAAAGATATAAATTAGTGTAGCCATTTGTGAGACTGTCAACAAGGGCTTTCATGGTATACTGTGTACACTGTCAGGAAGGATAGGAAAGAAGAGGAACAACAACCAAAATACAAATGTAATAGAAGTGGACCCTGTTTGGCATTAAATTATTTGCTCAGTCATCACATCATTCAGGGAGCTGCAGCTGGCAAAGGGGATGGATGCAAGCAGTAAGCCAAAAGGAAAACCATGCAGGCCTAAATGGCAAATGCAGCACACTTAGTTAACTCCCACCAGAAATGGCCACCAGCCACATGGACACTCACAAATCACAAGCAACAAGCATGAGGCCTGGAAAACAATGTACTGAAAACAGGCCTACGATATCCAGTCAAAGGCTGCATGGTAAACCACACTGCTTTGCCTGTAATGCAATAAAATGCAAAAACGAAAATACACAGGGCTAAACAAGGCCTGCAACACACCACACACAACTAAGGCATGTATTTAACACACCCCAAAAAACTGAAATACACCCAAAAATCCACATTTTGCAATTCAATCCAATGCCATCCATGTACCCTAAATGATGTTTAAATTGAACAGAACACACAGAAACAGTTGTTTCATGCACCCCTGACTACCTCTGGGCCCACTGGATGAAAGGCCTGTTGGCAGACTAGGCTACAAGCTTGCAGGCCTATGGATAAAGCACACTACCGGCCTTCAAAATGGCCGCCAGCCTCATGGCCAGGCACACAACAACAAGAAACTGAAGACAGACAATGCAGGCATATGGCAAAAAGCACACTGCCTGGCTTCAAAATGGCCGCCAGCCTCATGGCCAGGCCCACAACAACAAGAAACTAAAGACAGACAATGCAGGCCTATGGCAAAAAGCACACTGCCTGGCTTCAAAATGGCCGCCAGCCTCATGTGCAGGCCCACAACAACAAGAAACTAAAGACAGACAATGCAGGCATATGGCAAAAAGCACACTGCCTGGCTTCAAAATGGCCGCCAGCCTCATGGCCAGGCCCACAACAACAAGAAACTAAAGACAGACAATGCAGGCCTATGGCAAAAAGCACACTGCCTGGCTTCAAAATGGCCGCCAGCCTCATGGCCAGGCCCACAACAACAAGAAACTAAAGACAGACAATGCAGGCCTATGGCAAAAGCACACTGCCTGGCTTCAAAATGGCCACCAGCCTCATGGCCAGGCCCACAACAACAAGAAACTGAAGACAGACAATGCAGGCCTATGGCAAAAGCACACTGCCTGGCTTCAAAATGGCCACCAGCCTCATGGCCAGGCCCACAACAACAAGAAACTGAAGACAGACAATGCAGGCCTATGGCAAAAGCACACTGCCTGGCTTCAAAATGGCCACCAGCCTCATGGCCAGGCCCACAACAACAAGAAACTAAAGACAGACAATGCAGGCCTATGGCAAAAAGCACACTGCCTGGCTTCAAAATGGCCGCCAGCCTCATGGCCAGGCCCACAACAACAAGAAACTAAAGACAGAAAATGCAGGCCTATGGCAAAAAGCACACTGCCTGGCTTCAAAATGGCCACCAGCCTCATGGCCAGGCCCACAACAACAAGAAACTGAAGACAGACAATGCAGGCCTATGGCAAAAAGCACACTGCCTGGCTTCAAAATGGCCACCAGCCTCATGGCCAGGCCCACAACAACAAGAAACTAAAGACAGACAATGCAGGCCTATGGCAAAAAGCACACTGCCTGGCTTCAAAATGGCCGCCAGCCTCATGGCCAGGCCCACAACAACAAGAAACTAAAGACAGACAATGCAGGCCTATGGCAAAAAGCACACTGCCTGGCTTCAAAATGGCCACCAGCCTCATGGCCAGGCCCACAACAACAAGAAACTGAAGACAGACAATGCAGGCCTATGGCAAAAAGCACACTGCCTGGCTTCAAAATGGCCGCCAGCCTCATGGCCAGGCCCACAACAAGAAGCCTAGGCCACAAAGGGAAACACATGCAGGCCTTAGTATATGGCTAAAGCAGCACACTTGTAACTCCCACCAGAAATGGCTACCAGCCACATGGACACTCACAAATCACAAGCAACAAGCAGGAGGCCTGGAAAACAATGTACTGAAAACAGGCCTATAATAGCCAGGCAAAGGCTGCATGGTAAACCACCCTGCTTTTGCTTTGCCTGTAATGCAATAAAATGCAAAAACGAAAATACACAGGGCTAAACAAGGCCTGCAGCACACCACACACAACTAAGGCATGTATTTAACACACAGCCCAAAAAACTGAAATACACTCCAAAAAAACACATTTTCCAATTCAATCCAATGCCATCCATGCCCCCTAAATGATGTTTGAAATTAATAAATACATCACACAGCAATCCATGACCCATGGCTAGCTCTGGACCTACTGGCTACCCACAACGATTTATTTTTAAAAATGATGAAAAGTACCAAAAATGAAGTTGCAGCAACTGCAATGCCCCAATCAACCAACACCAACTTACTTGTAAAATCTCAAATTCCAAAATCCTCAAATCCAATGATAATGATGCAGCAGACACAAAGAGTGATCCTTCCAGCTCAAATCCAAGTGAAAAATGAACAGGAGATGGACAAAGCACTGGGAGGAGCCTGCTGGACAGGAACAGGAAGTAGGAGACTCTGTGGCACTTCCTCCCTCTCCCCCCAAAAAATTTGACCAAAAAGGACAGCCAAATATCAATCTGAGGTTTATTTTCCAGCCAAATCATCAATTTATAGAAGGTTTGATGCTGCTTGCGATGTTATTGTTCTCCAGATTGAAAATTTTGCGTGTTCGGGATCGCGAGCTGTACAAAAATATCGCCGGATGTCCGATGGCGCGCCCGAATGACGTGTTCGTGGTCGCAATCTCTCTCGCGGTGCACGATGGCACGGCGAATGACGTGTTCGCGATCGCACACTCTCGCGTTGTCCGATGGCGCGGCGAATGACGTGTTCGCGATCGCAAACTCTCGCGGGATAACGCGGCCGGCTACCGAAATCTCGTGGCGCACGCGAACGGATAGGAAAACCCGTCGGCGAACGCAGGAATCCCGGTAAGTTGCTATCGCGTGCGCTAGAACGCATTTTTAAAGCGCGATGAGAAAATAATTCCGCTACGCCGCGGATCGCGGAATTGTTGGCAATTCCGCGTTCTCCGCGGAACGCGAAATTGCCTAAATTCCGCAAATTCCATGAGCGGAGCGGAATTGGATGCCCAGGGTTAATCCACAGCACACAGGCAACGTGCCGCCCCCACCGCAGCAATTTCCAACTCCAGGTCACCAGGAAAGTCTTTGTGGGACCCCACAGCAGCAAGTGGCTCCGGCCATTCTCCTTCTCTCTGAGCCGTCCCAGTCCTTTAGCTCGAATGGCCACGGCCGCCAGCTTGATGCGGCCCCATTCCAGATCCGGGTCCCATGTCCGCCGGGATTCCAGTGCTCCCAAGGCTCCCCAGGAGTCTCCTGCAGCACTCTCAGTTCCCCCGGGGCTTACATGACCGGAAATGATGGGCCATGTCTATCGGGGATAGGCAGGATCAAAGTCATGCCGGCAGCAGTTATGTATTAGATTACAAAGAGCCTAGCTTAGATGAGTTTGTAACGTTTACTGCCTTTTAGCTGTCCTGTCCATGTTCACTAAGGTGATTTTTCAATTGCCTCCTAGAATATCTTATATAGATGGCTTTCTCCACCTACTCCAACTCTAATTGATAGTTATCAGTGCTGGGGCCATAATTATTAGTGAGTACTTTATTCTCTATGTTCAGAATGGTAGAAAATACACTACCGTAACTTGTTGCTTTTTGGTGTGACTACAATTATCTCATATGTGTTTCTTAACAGAATGGCTGTTCATGGAAGCACACTTTCTGGCAGTAACACAATGCTAGTTTAGGCCGTTGTGAATGGAACAGCTGGATCTGGCCATGTGGGATATGAGTCTGTAAAACAAGTATTAATGTTGTTACTGAGAAATACAATATCTGGATGATAATTTTTCTATTTTGGCACTGTCTAATTGGTGATTGACATTTTTCAAGAGGAAATAGACAGGTTCTTGGGTACTACCTGTAAAAAAATAATATTAGATGAGAAACTTAGGGCTCAATTTAGTTTGCAGGTGAGGATACTCCGTAGTACGGACAGAGTACCATCTCCACCAAACTGAGGGGCTTATTTACAACCCCCTTTGCCACCCGTACATCACTTTTTCCCTTAAGGTCTGCACTCTTTTTTTAGAGTTGGCCAAACCTCAAGTTGGTAGATGACAGAAACTACTCCATCTTCGCTGCTGACATATATCTCCAATGGCCCGAAAGAGTAATGGGCATCAAAGGTTTTGCCATTTGTCTGCCTGACCCATTGAAAGTGGCAGACCAATGGTAAGTTTTCAGTGTCCGCCACCTCCAGTTAAAACCTGGTGGTAAGGGACAGTAAAACCTGTAAAATTACCCCCACACCCTGGGATGTAATTCGCATTGCGAGGCTTCCACTGTTTTATAATTTTCAAAAATGAAATCCCTTTTGAAAATAAAAAAAAAGTTACGTTTGACGTACAGATCCATCATGTTAACCAAGCCCTCAGTCAAACTTTCAATGCATTTACAGGAACCGTTGGACTGGTGGACATTTCTAAATTGGCAAGCAGAGTACCCTCTCCATGGAAGGAGTAATGTACTCCAGCATGGCAAAGGTATTTGATCTGTCTGCCAAAATCAAAATCAGGCGTACAATGCTCATTACTCGTTGATCAGTTTTGCTTTCCATTATTGCTTTTATTTTTTCCAGATTGTCACATGTTGCACACACTGATGCCCTTAAACCCCTCAACCTGCTTGAACCCCCAATCCTGGTCTGTCTATGTGGAGCTCACATTTGCATGCCAATAGCACCATAGAGCTACAGGCGTTAAGGAACCGAATGCATGAGTTAATTTGGGTTCATTTTATCTTGAATCATTGGGATAAAAAGTTAGAAAACATGTTTGTATCTAAAAAGGTTATTTTTACATTTCCTTACATTTCTTACAGTTTCTTAAAATTTCTAGAATTACTATTCACTTATTTTTTGACCAAGACCTTAAGTTTTGATTGGTGCTCTAGAAAAAATTCATATTTAGATCATATGAACTTTGACATAGTTCCAATTGATATTAATCGATGCATTGCATGAAAAGCTGGTGTTCTTGCTGCTGAAACTTACTCATATGTCAACTAACTATGCAATAATCTCTGTTTGTCAATTTCAGCTTTCCTTGGATACTGTTAATTTTTGAATAATCTCTTGATGAAGTGATGTGGAGGTGATGCATTTTGTGGTTTCTCAAAAGAGTTTTCATACTTGATAATTAATGTGAAAATACAAATCAGAAAATTATGTCACAAATGATGACAGCTTATGGTATCAAGATGGTATGTTCCAACGCAGATCCTTGAATGATACCATCTGGTGAGAATTTGTGGGGAGAACAATAACCACCTTGATTTTGAGTAGGATTGTTTAGCTCAATTAGTGAAGAGTCAGGTATGTACTTTGAAAAGATGCTTAATATGGTTAGCAGACTGGCATGTAAAAATGGGTGGACATGTGATGTACAAGTCTATGGGTTACTTGCTATTGACTGAGGTAATAAAGTTTATAATGAGATCGAGGTATATTTCAATGAGGCAGGCAATAGGGGTTTATGAATTCAATGCGTTGTGTGTAAATCTGTTGAATACCGGACATGCAATCTGTAAGGAAATGAATGGTGATTCAGAGGTAGGGAAGAAGTTAAAAGTGGATAGCGATCAAACATTTTGTTTAGAAGACACTGGCCAACAGTCACTTTGAAGCAGTGCTGATGTATGCTACAGAGAAAGTAATGATTAAATGGTGAGGTGCGGAAGGAGAGTATGCATATGATGGATTGGGACCTTAAAGATGGTCATAAGTTTAGCAGGATTTTCATTGGGAAGTGTGAGATTTTGATAGTGTATGTGGGAAAAGAGAATTCTGTATTATGGTTGACAGGCAAAGATCTTGGGGTGGTACAAATTGCCAGCCAAGCTTGTTCTAGGGAAATGATAATGCAAAGACTAATGGGGATAACCCTGATTCGGAGGTAGCCCATGGGGAAGCAAAAGAGTGCAAATTTTAATATCTGGGCTATGAAGTGGAAATGTCAGCATTTGGAGTAAATAAGGCTTTGTAAGTTGTTCTCTTTTGTAAGGTCAAGTGCTGTGGTGACAACTGAGAATCTAAAATGAACCATGTAAAAATAGCAACCTGTTCTTCAGATTGTTTCTTTATTTTTAAAATTTTGGATTCACAGATATTCATGGATTTGATCTGCAAATTCTCTGAGATTAAAATGCCATAAGACATGTCATTATTAACCTTGTAACGCCTTTTCAGCAACATTTTTAAATGTCTACATCTCTAAATTTCCTAAACAGATTTACACCAAACCAACCAAAGCCCGCTTTCTAAGTAGAGTCTACTTTCATCCCAAGTTTGGTCTAAATTCCTTTCAGCGGTTTTGACTGTCAGCATGAGAATTTTTTTTATGTCAGTTACAGTGAGAAAAGGCCTATTTTTTCATTGCATTAACTTTCTTTTCCAGCACAAATCTGCATGAATATTTGCATGCCATAACTTAACTTAAAATTCTTTTACTGATTACACTAAGCAATTCCTTTATTCCTTTATTGGGCAAGCATTCGTCAATAGGTGTCAAAGGTTGTAGATAAATTTAAAAAAAAATCCTTTTCAATTGAAAAGAAAGTATGACTGAACCATAACTATACAGTGGCGACTGTCACAGCGTAATATATAAACATAGAGAATACATTACAGAGAACTGTGAAGTTTGGTCCTATATTGACATTGTGGGGGTCTAGTCACATCATAACTCATGAAGTCAAAGGCAGAGTGGGTTATAAATGCCACCTGAATCCTGAGATTGCAAATATAGGACCACATTACATGTATTCATTGTTATATTTTTTATTACATGATTTATTAATTGTTTTTAGTACTCTTAAGGAAGGTTTGTAACATGTGACCGTCATCCTCAGTTTCATTTTTAGTATTCATTGTTTGCCTAAGACTGCAGCTATGGCTGTACATGTTTTGAGACATGTGAGTTTTTACAAGGTAATAGATTACGTTCTAACATTTAAAAGGTGTATCCGTGTAACAATGTGTATTATTATAGGCGAAATTTTAATTGGAAAGCAGCATCGTAAGGAAATGCACCCATATTCTAAAAATAATTTGTAGTGTATTGACAAGAATGAAAATGAGAAAGAAATTGCGGTGTGGGACAGTTCATTTAACTTTTTGCTTTCAAAGAGTTGTGTTTACATTGTTTATTTTCATAGTCTGGGAAGGAATAATTGAAACATGCTTGCATGGAAGATTGGTCTGCAAGGGTGAGCTTGTAATGCTTTCTGAATAATGTTCTGAAAGCAGTATTGTCACTGAGAAGCAGTTTTTTAACCAGTAATGAAAGAAGCCCTGTTTACATTCTGCACCACCCCACTAAACCACACGTTATTGTACGTGACTACACTGTACTATTGTACATTTAACCCTATGGAATTGGACAGCAGTGTACTGTACGCTACTCCACTATATAACACTCCGCTCTACATCTAAAATGTTAACACCACTAAACTTAACTGTAATACAATAAACACTACTAAATTCTATGGTACTTCACACTGTCTCACTGTAGTTTATGCTACTCCACTACACCCTATTGCACTGTACTGTATTACACTCCAACCCACAGTAGTCTACAGTATACTGCTCCGCACCTCTGAACTATACAGCGCTCCAATATACAGCACTTCATCGTACACAATTTTACTTTACAACACAACACTGTACCACACTACACTGTGCGTAAGCCCAGTGTACACCGCTAAACTTTACCCCACTCCACTTTATAGCACTCCAGTATACCCCACTCCAGTGTACGTTATTTCAGTTTACCCCACTCCACTGTACCACACTCTACTGTACGCTATTTCAGTACACAATATTCCAGTATGGGCCTCTAAACTATACAACACTCCAAGGTATAGCACTGCACTCTATGCCACTACAGTGTGCGCAAATATACTGAACAATATTTACATGACATCAATCCACTTTACCACACTCCACTTTATGCTATCCCACTGCCTACAGCGGTGATGTCATTTGAGATGTCATCAGTGATGTCATCAGTGATGTCACTGACCATGTCATGAGTGATATATTTTTGTGATGTAATATGTGAGGTTATAAGCAGTGCATTGTGGGGATGCAAGTTATAGTTAGCTCAGCTAACTATAACTGCTGAATTTCTCTGGTTTTGTATGAGTGAAACCTGAGCCCAAAATAATGTCTCTGTAACCTTTGGTTTTTTCAGTGAATATATATATATTTATTGCTTACTGCTGGTTGACAGTAGGTAGTTATAGTTAGGAACTAGTCTCCGTAGGAACCCATAGGAACAGCGTTTTGTTTCATTTTCCAATAACTTTAGCGTGGTTTGATGAATCCTTGTGAAAGTTTAAAAACTAGTGTAACGCTCACTGTAGGTCCTGTCTTGAAGTTTTGTGGTGATCCGTCAAGTGGGGGCTGACAAAAGGGGGGTCCCAAAGCACATTTTTTCCATGTTAATTCCCATACGACCTTTAGACACAGCTACAGCCAGAACTGTTGAACATAAGTACACCAAATTTGGCAGAAAGGTAGATGTTGGTTCAAGAAAGTGCCTTTTTGTGTTTTGGTGCAAATCTGTTCAGTAGTTCTTTAAATATTAAAGAAAATTCAAATTTGGAAATATAGGGACACCGGAGGATCTGCGACCCCTTCCAATCTCATGCTGAGATCTGATTGGCTGGCAACATTTCAATCCAGGAAGTGTTGGCAGCCATCTTGTGACTTGTCTTGAACCAAATCAAAGAAAAAACTTTTTTTTAAAAAGGGGGTCAGGCTAGAAACACCCTGACCCCCTAGGCCTCTTGGGTGGGTCCCACATGGAACCCAGAGGGCAAAAAAACATTTTGTTTTAAAAACTCAGCGGGAGTCACGCTGGATCCGTTGCTCCCGCCAAAAATTAATAAATAGGCCGAGTGGGCCAGGTCCCAGGGGCATTTTAATAAAGGAGGGGGGCACACAGCCCCCCTCCTGGGGCTCATTGGTGCTCCGGGGATCACTACCTCCCCGGGCTTGTTTAGAAAAAAAATGCAAGGGAGGCCTGTACGGCCTCCCCTGCTGCTCCCGAGACCACCACCTCCACTGGGCTTATTTATTTATAAATGGGGGGCCTCTTGGATCCCCCAGCCCCGGGGACCCCTGCCTCCCCAGTGCTTTATCTTTAAACAATGCTGGAGCCAAGTGGATACCCCCAGCAGCCCCCGGGCCGCCCCCTCCCCAGGGCATTAATTTTAATTAATATGGTGGGCCATGGGAACTCACTTGCATCCCCGGGGACCACCACCTACCCGGGGTACAATTCAAGCAAGGAGGGGGACCGTGTGCCCCCTCTCTGGGAGCCATAGATGGCCCTGTGGACACCCACCCCCAGGGCCGGATTCTTCTATGTCCTAAGGGTACCCACCCCCGGGACATAGCTATTTGCTAAGACTTGCCAGGAGCCATAGCAAACTGTGCTCCGCTTCTAGCAAGCGAGAGCATTTATAATGCTCTTGCTTACTGGAAGCGGAGCAAAATTGCTTTAACAGAGAGGGAGCTGCATGTCCAGCAGCTCCGTCTCTATCAAAGAAATGCTGGCTCCTGCAGGAGGCGGGGAGCTGGCAGGGATCACAGGGGTCTTGATGCTTCCCCATGGTTCCCAACACTTCTAAGTGAGTGCCCTGGGTGTGGCCAGGGCACACGCAATAGACGCTGGCCCCGGCGGATGCGGTCCCGGGGCCGAAATTGGCCTGGGAGTGGGGCCGCGCAGCCCCGCCCCTTATTTACTTATTTATTTTAAATTTAAAAAAGAGAGACTAGGACCTGGGGGATGGGGTCCCCAGGGCTGAAATCACCAGGGATGGGGAACCACATGACCCCCTCCCCTTATATATAAATAAATGTAAACAAATTGGACCGGCAAGTCACAGGAGGCCTTGCTCCCTTTCTCCACCACTCTGCAAATGTGCCTCCTTGCACTCTACTGGTTAGGGGATGAAGTCCCCTTCCCTCCAGAGGGCCCTTGGGGGCCAACAAGCCCTCCTATTACCTTCAGTAAGTCCCACACTATGCGATTGCTTGGATAGCTTTGGAGGCCATGCCCCCTGTGAGAAGTTGGCCTGGCATATGCTGTCCACTAATTATAGTGGGCACCTTGCACCAGTCCAAACAACCCCTTATTGGAGATAGGTTAAAGACAACCTTTATTGAAAGCTATCCTAGTGGTAGCTATGGAGAGCAGCCTTCAGGCTAAGTCTTGAAGGAATGTAAAGCAGCTTGTTTTACCAGTCTATAATCTCTTGAGTGACCAAATGAAAGAGGACCACACCAGGTATATATTCAAAATATATGTATTTATTGCTAAACACACCCCTCTAGTCTCTTTATGAGGCTAGAGTTCGAAGTACATAAGTTATAAGTTAGTTATCTACAGTAATAGCACAAATACACGTTTGAGCCCTAGGGGCGTACCAAACCATATACCAATAAAGTGGTATAAGAACCACGACTGAGCTAGACACAGGGCCTAGAGCCTGTAGAAGTGCTTGGACCACAAGGAACCACCCAAGGTAGTGACACAGGGGACCCACGGGGGACGCGTGCAGTGTATGAACACAGCCGCGAATCGCCGTTAACTTCTATGGGGAAAGTCGCGGTTTGAATTTAAAAGAAAAGGGACACTTAGAGGAGGACTTGGAGCAAACCCTTTGAGAACTAGGCTGTTCTAGTGTCAATACCCACGGGAGCACCGGAGTACTCGAGTTACCTCACCCAGGGGAGCCGGGTGCATAGGTGTCTTTCGGGGTCGGGTTTCGTCGTCGCTTTAAATGGCGATCTGCTGCAAAGTGCTGCTGGCGGCCAAGTCGAAAGTGTTCGGGTGGATCCAAAGGGGGATCGAAGATTTGAAGAACCTGAAAGCAGAGGGGACAGAGTCTGGGTCACTAGCCAGTGACCAGGAAGGTGATGAGCAGATGCCCACCGATGTCGAGTGCTTCAGGTAGGTTGATGGTCGTCTTGACTCTTCAGCCACGAGGTCCAGGAGGTGTCGACGACAACCAGGAGCTGGATTCGAGCTGTCCCACAAGGTCTGTCGATTGCAGGGGTGTCGGCTACCGGATTGGACCCAACAAGCCTTGGCAACGGCAAGTCTAGTGGAAATGGAAGAAGGACGATGTTGCAGACCAGCAAGGTCAGTGGGACTCACCCAGCGAGGGTAAGTCAGGGCACGCCTGGAGCAACCAGGGAGCGCAAGCAGAAGAAAATTGGCCTTTGGGAGGGCCTACTAGCCAACGGACTAGCAACCGCAAAGGAGCCTCGAGTCAATGCACGTGGAGCTGGCTCACAGGACACTCGTGGAGTGGAGGCCAGTGATCTTCGGTGCAGTCGGTGCTGGAGGTTGGGGCTACTCGGAGCCCAAAGCACGACTTCGTGGGAGACCCAGAAGAGGATGCACTTGCAAATGCGATCGGTCTCCAGGGGTCACGGTTCCACATTACCCACGACAGCTACGGGCCTCAGCTTTGCTGGGGACTCAGGGCAGCCTCGGGGAAGTCTGGAAATCCACCTCTGGTGATGCAAAGACTTCGGCGTCCGGCGGGAGCTTCAGCGATGCAGACCGGACAATTGCTTCTTTGGTGCCTGCCAAGCAGGGGAGTCACTCCTTGACCCCAAGGGAGATTCTTCAGTCCTCTAATCTTGAAGTAGAGCATCGAAGGTCCAGGATTCTGTGTCAGAGTTTCATCCAGGTTAATCTAAAGTCCTAAGGACTGGGGTCCCATACTTATACTAAGGTAGGGGGTTGTACATACTCTGGGGACCCACCTATGGGAGGGTCAGGGCAGAGGGTGGTTACACCCCTTTACCTTTGTCCAGTTTTGCACCAGAGCAGGGGCTGGAAGCCACTGAGCCGGTTTGAACTGGGGTATGCACAGGGACACCAAATGTGCCCCCAGTGCAGGACTTCAAAGCACCAGAGAGTGCTCCCGCCCAGCCCCAATACACACTATCCTGTCTGGGGAGGTGGTTACACCTCCCTGGGACAGGAAACCTATTGTCCAGGCCTCCCCTGCCGGAGTTTCGGACAGCAGCAGGAGGCCAGACTCGTGTCTGTGGCAGCGGCATCCATTTTGTGATGCCAGGGCTCTGGAAAGTCAGTACCGGGTATACCGGTGTGTACATGTCTCTCCCTCTAGAAGGGTGGAATGCTACCCCCGCCGCCAGAACTGGCGGGGGGTAGTATTCCAAGATGTTTGACACCAAACACAACATGTTTCCGTGCAGCCATCCCAAAGTTAGCATTTAACGCGAGGTTATAATGCGCTTAAGAGTATATGGTCAGGCTGCACTATAAACAGCATCAGAGAAGGGTCTCCGAACGCTGCAGAGGGGCCTAGCTCATGCAGGGGCACCCTCTCACATAGGAACCACGCACTCTGCCTTCAGGATTGATAAGGCCTGCCATAGGAGTGACTTATAGGTTTATATGTGTGTATGTATGTAGTGATATAGGTAGCCTATATCACAGTAAGGGGTGCATGCACCACCTTACCCAGGCTGCAGTAGCAGACCTGTGGTGTCCTTTGGCTGGCCTTCCAGGGGTGGCACAATACATGCTGCAGCCCCTGGTAGGCCTCTGAGGTACCTATGCCCTGGGTACATAGTATACCATATACTAGGGACTTATAAGGGCACTCCAGATTCCAATCAGAGATGTGCCTAAGGCACATGGAAACCATTTTATAGAGGAAGCAGATAGACTGGGGCCCTGAATGGTAGGATCCCAGTCCAACTAAGTCATAAACCAGCAAAACACCAGGAAAAAAGTGGGGGCAACCATATAGTCAGATTCCACCTTCCTACATAACCCCCCCCAAACGAAAGGAGATAAGGCTAACCTTGGCCAGTTGAGCCTTTATTGACTAAGTGGCCATATAAGGAAGCACCTGCAATAGCATGGTTGCCCCCTGTCTTATGGTCCACTAAGCAATCCCTCACCTTAAGGGTATGAGAGGGTCTCCACCATGGGGAATTACTACCTGTGGTGTGCTTTGGTAAAGTACAAGGCTGGTGAGGTGTCTGAGTAGGGAAGCGAGGCCCTAGGAAGGTTGGTCTCGGCTTCCTCAGATCACTGGTCACCATGTATGCCTGTCTTTCCATGACTGAGTTGCACTTTGCTCTAAGGGTCAACCTTTGGCTGCCTACAGCTGGGGGTTGGGTCCCTTTGGGTGGACCACTGGAGGGACATGGCAGGTTTGGAACCGTTTGGTCCCAGGTTTGCCCTTGCCTAACAGAGTCCTTCTGGGGGAGGTCCCTACACAAAGGTATGGGGGATCCCTCAGTGTGTTGAGGAATTTTCACCTGGCTAGGGCTACTAGACTGGGTGCCCCTAATCTGCTGATGGGGGTTCCTCTGGACAGGGGGCCCTGGGGGTCCACTGACCTCCCTGACCTCTGCAGCCCTGGGCTGACTGAGGCAGGGTAGAGAGGGGCAGGTTACCTGCTCCAGACTGGGTACCACCTTGGAAGGGTCCTCTGCCATCAGGGGTGGGGCCAGGCCAGGCCTGACTACCTCTGGGGCAGTTCCTTCACTAGGGGTAGGGACAGTTCCCTGAGGAGGCTGACCCTTACCTACTGTCTGGAGGGAAGAAGACTTTTCTTCAACCCCTGTGCTCTCTTTTGGGGAGAGTGGGCCATTCTTCCAGGCTCCATCTGTCCAAAATTTCCCTGGGCTTGGGCTGTGGCCATCACAGCCCCACTAACCTTTACAGGGACGCCCAGCATTCTCAGATGGGTTTGGTGTTCAACTTCAGCCCAGGCTGAAATTTCCAGATCATTGCCCATCAGGCAATCTACAGGCAAGGTTGGGGACACTGCCACTCTTTTGGGCCTGTGACCCCTTCCCAGCTGAGATTGACTATGGCCATGGGGTGATCTGTTCTGACACCATCAATTTTGGTTACCTGGTATTTAAACTCAGGTAAAAGCTGGTGAGGGGGGACTAGTTTCCCTGCCACCATGGTGACACTAGCCCCTGTGTCCCTAAATGCCACAGCTTTCTGACCATTAATTATTGGCTCCAGTCTGTACCTGCCCAATGCATTGGGACCCATGGTAAAGGTGGCAAATCCTATACCACCATCAGAGTCAGAGGAGTCTGTTGAGGGGGTCCTGTCTAAACTAGGGTCCACCTCTGTTCCTCTTGCAAAAGCACCTAACTTTTTGGGTACACTACTCCCAACTGGAGGATTACTACTGGTAGTACCAGGAGGGGTGGTAGTAGTTGTTGGAGGAACATTTTCTTTATTGCCAATCCTGGGGCAACTGGGATCAGTTTTCCAGTGTCCAGGCTTTTTACAGACATGGCAATATGGTTTCCTATCAGGAGAGGAAGGAGTTTGGGACCCACCCCCAGAAGATGACTTTTGGGGCCCTGTAGTGGACTTATCCTTAGATTTATCCCCACCTTTCTCTTGGCACTTGGTAGAATCTTTCTTCTGGTCACCACCCTGATTCTTAGTCTTTACTCTGGTTCTGACCCATTTGTCTGCCTTCTTTCCCAATTCTTGGGGAGAGGTCAGATCAGAGTCCACCAGGTACTGGTGTAAAAGCTGGTGTTGACAATTATTAAGGATCTGCTCCCTCATAATCAAATTGTACAATCCTAAAAAGTCATGCACCTTGTTGCCATGTATCCAACCTTCCAGAGCCTTAGTAGCACAATCTACAAAGTCAACCCAGTCTTGAGTCTGAGCCTTTTGGGTGTCTCTGAACTTCAACCTATACTGTTCAGTGGTTAGGCCAAACCCATCTATCAGAGCACTCTTCAAGACTTTGTAATTGTCAGCATCCTCTTCTCTTACAGTGAGGAGCTTGTCTCTACCTTTGTCTGCAAAGGAGAGCCACAAGATTGCTGCCCACTGCTCCTGAGGGACCCTCTGTACTTTACAGGCCCTCTCCTGTGCAGTTATCCATTTGTGGATGTCATCCCCACTCTGGTAGGGAGGGACAATCTTGCTCAGGTTCCTATGGTCATAAGACCTTTCCCTATCTCTGGGGAAATTGCTGCCACCATGGGACTCTAGTCCCATCTTTTTTCTCTCTCTATAGAGATCTAGGGACTCCCTGTCTATAGCCAACTGCTGTTTTCTGAGTTCAAGCTGGGCTTGCTCATACTCAATCAGTCTCTTTCTCCTGTCATGAGAGGATTCTCTCTTATGAGAGGAGACAGAGGTCCCTATTGAGGTGTCAGAGTGGTTAGACTCCTGAGAAGGAGATCTAGACCTTCTGGGCACACTCACTATTCTTCCTGGGGGACGAAGGGAGGTCATTCTGATCCTCCTCCTCCTCCACAGGAGGAATTGCGTTTTCCAGGTCAAGGTCAGTTTCACCTTCCTGGCCAGTTTCAGAGGGGGGGGCCTGGGTTTCTTCACCCCTGACCCCTTCCTCATCTTCTGCCCTACCCTCTCTGCCTACCCCTTCAGACCCTAGGGGCCTGCTGAGATCATCAGCCAGTAACACCTCCCTGAGGTGTTGGGTGCTGGCACTTTTGCCTGCCTTCAGCTTCCTAGTATTGCATAATGCTCTCAATTCCAAGAATGGGAGTTTATCATACTTGGAGGGAAGAAGCCCACTGGCTTCTGGCAAGGACTCACTGGGTCCTGGCTTTGAAGACATTACTAGTGAGGTGTGGTATATGCACTACCTACTCTAGTGTGGCCTACTAAACTCTCTTGAGTTGTAGAAAGGGTGTGCTATCCCTTAACACACAACTCTAAGTTCAGTAGAACTTACTGTATACTAAGCTTGATTTATATGTACCTTAGGTACCCTTAGTGGTTTTCAGTTGATCAATTCAATTGAGATTATCTGGTAAAACAATAGCAAGCTGGAATCCCACACGCTGCACAACAATGTGAGAAGTTGGCCTGGCATATGCTGTCCACTAATTATAGTGGGCACCTTGCACCAGTCCAAACAACCCCTTATTGGAGATAGGTTAAAGACAACCTTTATTGAAAGCTATCCTAGTGGTAGCTATGGAGAGCAGCCTTCAGGCTAAGTCTTGAAGGAATGTAAAGCAGCTTGTTTTACCAGTCTATAATCTCTTGAGTGACCAAATGAAAGAGGACCACACCAGGTATATATTCAAAATATATGTATGTATTGCTAAACACACCCCTCTAGTCTCTTTATGAGGCTAGAGTTCGAAGTACATAAGTTATAAGTTAGTTATCTAAAGTAATAGCACAAATACACGTTTGAGCCCTAGGGGCGTACCAAACCATATACCAATAAAGTGGTATAAGAACCACGACTGAGCTAGACACAGGGCCTAGAGCCTGTAGAAGTGCTTGAACCACAAGGAACCACCCAAGGTAGTGACACAGGGGACCCACGGGGGACGCGTGCAGTGTATGAACACAGCCGCGAATCGCCGTTAACTTCTATGGGGAAAGTCGCGGTTTGAATTTAAAAGAAAAGGGACACTTAGAGGAGGACTTGGAGCAAACCCTTTGAGAACTAGGCTGTTCTAGTGTCAATACCCACGGGAGCACCGGAGTACTCGAGTTACCTCACCCAGGGGAGCCGGGTGCATAGGTGTCTTTCGGGGTCGGGTTTCGTCGTCGCTTTCAATGGCGATCTGCTGCAAAGTGCTGCTGGCGGCCAAGTCGAAAGTGTTCGGTTGGATCCAAAGGTGGATCGAAGATTTGAAGAACCTGAAAGCAGAGGGGACAGAGTCTGGGTCACTAGCCAGTGACCAGGAAGGCGATGAGCAGATGCCCACCGATGTCGAGTGCTTCAGGTAGGTTGATGGTCATCTTGACTCTTCAGCCACGAGGTCCAGGAGGCGTTGATGATGACCAGGAGCTGTATTCGAGCTATCCCACGACGTTTGTCGATTGCAGGGGTGTCGGCGACCGGATTGGACCCAACAAGCCTTGGTAACGGCAAGTCTCGTGGAAATGGAAGAAGGACGATGTTGCAGACCAGCAAGGTCTGTGGGACTCACCCAGCAAGGGTAAGTCAGGGCATGCCTGGAGCAACCAGGGAGCCCAAGCAGAAGAAGATTGGCCTTCTGGAGGGCCTACTAGCCAACGGACTAGCGACCGCGAAGGAGCCTCGAGTCGATGCACGTGGAGCTGGCTCACAGGACACTCATGGAGTGGAGGCCAGTGATCTTCTGTGCAGTCAGTGCTGGAGGCTGGGGCTACTGGGAGCCCAAAGCACGGCTTCGTGGGTGCCCCAGAAGAGGATGTACTTGCAAATGCGATCGGTGTCCAGGGGTCACGGTTCCACGTTATCCACGACAGCTACGGGCCTCAGCTTTGCTGGGGACTCAGGGCAGCCTCGGGGAAGTCTGGAAAACCACCTCTGGTGAAGCAAATACTTTGGCGTCCGGCGGGAGCTTCAGCGATGCAGACCAGACAATTGCTTCTTTGGTGCCTGCCAAGCAGGGGAGTCACTCCTTGACCCCAAGGGAGATTCTTCAGTCCTCTAATCTTGAAGTAGAGCGTCGAAGGTCCAGGATTCTGTGTCAGAGTTTCATCCAGGTTAATCTAAAGTCCTAAGGACTGGGATCCCATACTTATACTAAGGTAGGGGGTTGGACATACTCTGGGGACCCACCTATGGGAGGGTCAGGGCAGAGGGGTGGTTACACCCCTTTCCCTTTGTCCAGTTTTGCACCAGAGCAGGGGCTGGAAGCCTCTGAGCCGGTTTGAACTGGGGTATGCACAGGGACACCAAATGTGCCCCCAGTGCAGGACTTCAAAGCACCAGAGAGTGCTCCCGCCCAGCCCCAATACACACTATCCTGTCTGGGACAGGAAACCTATTGTCCAGGCCTCCCCTGCCGGAGTTTCGGTCAGCAGCAGGAGGCCAGACTCGTGTCTGTGGCAGCGGCATCCATTTTGTGATGCCAGGGCTCTGGAAAGTCAGTACCGGGTATACCGGTTTGTACATGTCTCTCCCTCTAGAAGGGTGGAATGCTACCCCCGCTGCCATAACTGGTGGGGGGGTAGTATTCCAAGATGTTTGCCACCAAACACAACATGTTTCCGTGCAGCCATCCCAAAGTTAGTATTTAACGCGAGGTTATAATGCGCTTAAGAGTATATGGTCGGGCTGCACTACAAACAGCATCAGAGAAGGGTCTCCGAACGCTGCAGAGGGGCCTAGCTCATGCAGGGGCACCCTCTCACATAGGAACCACGCACTCTGCCTTCAGGATTGATAAGGCCTGCCATAGGAGTGACTTATAGGTTTATATGTGTGTATGTATGTAGTGATATAGGTAGCCTATATCACAGTAAGGGGTGCATGCACCACCTTACCCAGGCTGCAGTAGCAGACCTGTGGTGTCCTTTTGGCTGGCCTTCCAGGGGTGGCACAATACATGCTGCAGCCCCTGGTAGGCCTCTGAGGTACCTATGCCCTGGGTACATAGTATACCATATACTAGGGACTTATAAGGGCACTCCAGATTCCAATCAGAGATGTGCCTAAGGCACATGGAAACCATTTTATAGAAGAAGCAGATAGACTGGGGCCCTGAATGGCAGGATCCCAGTCCAACTAAGTCATAAACCAGCAAAACACCAGGAAAAAAGTGGGGGCAACCATATAGTCAGATTCCACCTTCCTACACCCCCTTTCTCCACCACTCTGCAAATGCTCCTTCTGGTGCACTACTGGTTGGGGGATGAAGTCCTCTTGGCACTAGAATGTCCTTGGGGGCCAACAAGCCCTGTCTTTACCTGCAGTAAGTCCCACACAAAGTGATTGCTAAGAGGACTTAGCAGGTCACACCCACTTTCTCCACCACTCTGCAAGCGCATCTCCTGGCGCACTGCTGGTTGGGGGATGAAGTCTCCTTGGCTCCAGAGGAACCTTGGGGGACAACAAGCCCTCCTGTTACCTCCAGTAAGTCCTACACAGTGGAATTCCTGAGTGATCTTCAGCGGTCACACCCGCCTTTGTCCATCACGCTTTAAATGCGCCTTCTGGTGCACTGTTGGTTGGGGGATGAAGTCCTCTTGGAAGCTGAGGGTTCTTGAGGGCACAACAGCCCACCTGTTACCTCCACTAAGTTCAACACAGCAGGATTCCTGAGAGCTGGTCGGAAGTGCGGCCCCTTTTCTCCACCACTCTGCAAAGCGACTACTAGTTAAAAAAAACATAGAAATGTGCTTAAATAACCAAAGGATACAGGGTCCTTATAGTTAGGAAATAGATTTTAAAAAACCTTAGAAATTCACTAAAAAAACAAAGGTTACAGGGACGTTATAGTTAGGCTCAGATTTCACGCATACAAAGTCAGTGAAATTCAGCAGTTATAGTTACTTGAGTTAACTATAACTTACACCCCCGCAATGCACTGATTATGACCTCACATATTGCTAAGCTTGGGCGGAGTTCCGCTATCCGCGAAGTGCAAAAAAACTCTGCTCGCTACGCGGAGCTCCGCGAGGAGTGGCGTGCGTTAGATAAATACCGTTCGTGGTGATTTTCAGTGCCAGGTGCTTGTCTTCACTGTGCAATCATCGCGCATGGCACCATGCCCAGTACAAGCGGGTGCTGCTTACTTTCTGCCGCTCGAGTAGATTTTTACTCGAGCAGCAGCTTTCTTGATGCGAATGGATGGTTTTTCAATGCGAGCGGTCGCAAGCATACGCAACCACTCGCAAGGAGAAATCTGAGCGCCCGCGTTGAGAAATCTCACCCGGAGGTTGATTTTCCACGCTCTTGCTTGCCAACTTGATGTTGACGATCGCGAATGAGGAAAAATCTCGCCAGGGGTTGGATTTTCCTTGCTTGCGATCGCCAACTTGACGTTGACGAATGTGAGCGAGGAAAAAAACTACCCTCCGCTACGCAGAGCGGAGTTTTTCAGAAATCCGCAAGCTCCACATAACGCAGAGTGCAGAAAACTCCACAAACTCTGTGAGCGGAGCGGAGTTCACCACCCAGACTTACATATTAGATCACTCATGATGTGGTCAGTGACATCACTGATGACATCTCAAATGACATCACGGATGATATCACTGATGACATCATCAAATGGTATGTAAATGTTTTTTTAGAGTTTATGGGTGTTAAACATATATACTAACCTACTATAATAGTTAAATTAGTATACTAGGTGCACTACTACTGAGTGATACTACTTCTAACATATATTAAGTGAGTGGCTATGTGGCAAGGGTAATTTTAGGATTTATGGTAGGTATGGTTTTTTGGGTGGTAAGGGTAATTTTAGGGTTTAGGGAGGGTATGGGTGTTTGGGTGGCAAAGGAATTTTTAGGGTTTATGGTGGGTAATGGTTTTCTGGGTGGCAAGGGTAATTTCAGGATTTAGGGTGGGTATGAGTTTTTCGGTGGCAAGGGTAATTTTAGGGTTTAGGGTGGGTATAGCTATTTGGGCGGCCAGGGAATTTTTAGGGTTTAGGGTGGATATGGGTGTTTGGGATTCAAGGCAATTTTTAGGGTTTAGGGTTGGTATGAGTTTTTGGGTGGCAAGGTTAATTTTAGGGTTTAGGGTGGGTATGGATTTTTGGGTGGCAAGGGTAATTTTCAGGATTAGGGTGGGTATGGGTTTTCCAGTAGCGAGGGTAATTTTAGGGTTTAGAGTGGGTATGGGTTTTGGGATGGCAAGGGAATATTTAAGGACTACAGTGGGTATGGGTTTTTTGTGGCAAGGGTAATTTTAGAGTTTATGATGGAAATGGGTTTTTGGGTGGGAAGGGAGGATTTAGTGTTTAGGGTGGGAATGGGTTTTGGGGTGGCAAGGGTAATTTTTAAGGGTTATGGTGGGTATGGGTTTTTGGGTGGAAAGGATCATTTTAGGGTTTAGTGTGGGTATGGGTTTTTGGGTGGCAAGGGTCATTTTAGGGTTTAGGGTGGGTATGGGTTTTTGAGTGGTAAGGGAATGCTTAGGGTAAGTATATGTTTTAGGTTTGTAAGGGAATGTTTAGTGTTTAGGGCATATATATCTATATATATCAAAGAAGTGGCACCTCACCGTCCGGTGGGACACAAAGAAGATTGCACTCAGCATTCAGCTTTCAATTAGATTTTGCTGTGAATAAATCTAATTGAAAGCTGAACGCTGATTGCAGTCTACTTTGTGCCCCACTGGACGGTGAGGCGCCACTTCTTTGAATACCACACAGGACCCATACCCGTTGGATTGCACCAGCCCCACCAGATGGATGTGGCTGGGCCTTTACCGGACACACACTGTCTGGATATATATATAGCATTTTTGCTAAATCATTGAATGGATCAAAGAAAGAGAAGCAGATGCGGAGAAGCTATTTAGTGACACTGAGGCGGTGGATGGGCAATGTGAAATGCATTCAGAGGCAGATATTAACAAGCTAATGAGGAGCAAAGAATTATTGAGGTCTCTAGAGAAACTCATCAAATGTGGTGGGAGGGTTAGTCTTTGACTCACTACCTGGAAGTGGGTCGTGTCCCAAGAGGCTTGAGAATCCTAATTGCCCCCCACATATGAGAATCCCAATCCAGATATGCTGAGGGAATGGGTGGAGAACAATGCCGATTCGTCAAAGAGAATGTTGGAAATTTTTATAAAATATGCGGACATTGACCGGCAAGCTCTATTAAAAGAAATTGATATTCTGAGCAAGGAATTAAGCAAACAGCCGGATCAAGAAGCAATAAAAAAGTTGCAGGCTGAGATGCAAGAGAGGGTAAAGAAATATGAGCAAGTAAGGACAGGAAAGCAGTCAAGTTTAGACGTGATAAACTTGATTACCAATGAGGCCAAATCTTTACCTTCTCGAAACGCTTTGAGAATATCCGTCGCCAGAAATTATCACAAAGACTAAAACCAACCACATCACAAAGAAGAGAGGAGTCTGGCTCGGAAATGAGTTTGGAAGTTGTAGGAATGTGGAATCTGACTACATGGTTGCCCCCACTTTTTTCCTGGTGTTTTGTTGGTTTTTGACTTAGTTTGGCTGGGAACCTGCTATTCAGGTCCCCAGCCTATCTGCTTTCTCTTTAAACGACTTGGAGTGCACTCTAGGTGCACTAGTGATTGGATACTGTGGTTCCTTATGAGTCCCTAGTATATGGTACCTTAGGTGCTAAGGGCATAGGTGTAGGAGAGTAGGATCTGCTTCACATGGGTACCCCCACTTTTTGCTGATGCTTCACTTTTTTTCGACCTTAGTCTGGCTGGGGCCCTGCTAATCAGGACCCCAGCCTAGCTGCTTCCTCTTTAAAATGGTTTCCATGTGCCTTAGGCACATCTCTGATTGGAATCTGGAGTGCCCTTATAAGTCCCTAGTATATGGTATACTATGTACCCAGGGCATAGGTACCTCAGAGGCCTACCAGGGGCTGCAGCATGTATTGTGCCACCCCTGGAAGGCCATCCAAACTGACACCACAGGTTTGCTACTGCAGCCTGGGTAAGGTGGTGCATGCACCCCTTACTGTGATATAGGCTACCTATATCACTACATACATACACACATATAAACCTATAAGTCACTCCTATGGCAGGCCTTATCAATCCTGAAGGCAGAGTGCGTGGTTCCTATGTGAGAGGGTGTCCCTGCATGAGCAGGGCCCCTCTGCAGCATTCAGAGACCCTTCTCTGATGCTGTTTGTAGTGCAGCCTGACCATATACTCTTAAGCGCATTATAACCTCGCGTTAAATGCTAACTTTGGGATGGCTGCACGGAAACATGTTGTGTTTGGTGTCAAACATCTTGGAATACTACCCCCGCACCAGTTCTGGTGGCGGGGGTAGCATTCCACCCTTCTAGAGGGAAAGACATGTACACACCGGTATACCCGGTACTGACTTTCCAGAGCCCTGGCATCACAAAATGGATGCCGCTGCCACAGACACGAGTCTGGCCTCCTGCTGCAGACCGAAACTCCAGCAGGGGAGGCCTGGACAACAGGTTTCCTGTCCCAGGGAGGTGTGACCACCTCCCCAGACAGGATAGTGTGTATTGGGGCTGGGCGGGAGCACTCTCGGGTGCTTTGAAATCCTGCACTGGGGGCACACTTGGTGTCCCTGTGCATACCCCAGTTCAAACCGGCTCAGGGGCTTCCAGCCCCTGCTCTGGCGCGAAACTGGACAAAGGGAAAGGGGTGTAACCACCCTCTGCCCTGGCCCTCCCATAGGTGGGGCCACAGAGTATGTCCAACCCCTACCTTAGTATAAGTAGGGGAACCCAGTCCTTAGGACTTTAGATTTACCTGGACGAAACTCTGACACAGAATCCTGGACCTTCGACGCTCTACTTCAAGATTAGAGGACTGAAGAATCTCCCTTGGGGTCAAGGAGTGACTCCCCTGCTTGGCAGGCACCAAAGAAGCAATTGTCCGGTCTGCATCGCTGAAGCTCCCGTCGGACGCCGAAGTCCTTGCATCACCAGAGGTGGATTTCCAGACTTCCCCGAGGCTGTCCTGAGTCCCCAGGAAAGCTGAGGCCCGTAGCTGTCGTGGGTAACGTGGAACCGTGACCCCTGGACACCGAATGCATTTGCAAGTGCATCCTCTTCTGGGTCTCCCACAAAGTCGTGCTTTGGGCTCCGAGTAGCCCCAGCCTCCAGCACCAACTGTACTGAAGATCACTGGTCTCCACTCCACGAGTGTCCTGTGAGCCAGCTCCACGTGCATCGTCTTGAGGCTCCTTTGCGGTTGCTAGTCCATTGGCTAGTAGGCCCTCCCGAAGGCCAATCTTTTTCTGCTTGGGCTCCCTGGTTGCTCCAGGTGTGCCCTGACTTACCCTCGCTGGGTGAGTCCCACAGACCTTGCTGGTCTGCAACATCGTCCTTCTTCCATTTCCACGAGACTTGCCGTTACCAAGGCTTGTTGGGTCCAATCCGGTCGCCGACACCCCTGCAATCGACAAACGTCGTGGGACAGCTCGAATACAGCTCCTGGTCATCATCAACGCCTCCTGGACCTCGTGGCTGAAGAGTCAAGATGACCATCAACCTACCTGAAGCACTCGACATCGGTGGGCATCTGCTCATCGCCTTCCTGGTCACTGGCTAGTGACCCAGACTCTGTCCCCTCTGCTTTCAGGTTCTTCAAATCTTCGATCCACCTTTGGATCCAACCGAACACTTTCGACTTGGCCGCCAGCAGCACTTTGCAGCAGATCGCCATTGAAAGCGACGACGAAACCCGACCCCGAAAGACACCTATGCACCCGGCTCCCTGGGTGAGGTAACTCGAGTACTCCGGTGCTCCCGTGGGTATTGACACTAGAACAGCCTAGTTCTCAAAGGGTTTGCTCCAAGTCCTCCTCTAAGTGTCCCTTTTCTTTTAAATTCTAATCCCGACTTTCCCCATAGAAGTTAACGGTGGTTCGCGGTTGTGTTCATACACTGCACGCGTCCCCCGTGGGTCCCCTGTGTCACTGCCTTGGGTGGTTCCTTGTGGTCCAAGCACTTCTACAGGCTCTAGGCCTTGTGTCTAGCTCAGTCGTGGTTCTTATACCACTTTATTGGTATATGGTTTGGTACGCCCCTGGGGCTCAAACGTGTATTTGTGCTATTACTGTAGATAACTAACTTATACTTTATGTATTTCGAACTCTAGCCTCATAAAGAGACTAGAGGGGTGTGTTTAGTAATAAATACATATATTTTGAATATATACCTGCTGTGGTCCTCTTTCATTTGGTCACTCAAGAGATTATAGACTGGCAAAAAAGCTGCTTTACATTCCTTCAAGACTTAGCCTGAAGGCTGCTCTCCATAGCTACCACTAGGATAGCTTTCAATAAAGGTTGTCTTTAACCTATCTCCAATAAGGGGTTGTTTGGACTGGTGCAAGGTGCCCACTATAATTAGTGGGCAGCATATGCCAGGCCAACTTCTCACATTGGTGTGCAGCGTGTGGGATTCCAGCTTGCTATTGTTTTACCAGATAATCTCAATTGAATTGATCAACTGAAAACCACTAAGGGTACCTAAGGTACATATAAATCAAGCTTAGTAATACAGTAAGTTCTACTGAACTTAGAGTTGTGTGTTAAGGGACAGCACACCCTTTCTACAACTCAAGAGAGTTTAGTAGGCCACACTAGAGTAGGTAGTGCATACACCACACCTCACTAGTAATGTCTTCAAAGCCAGGACCCAGTGAGTCCTTGCCAGAAGCCAGTGGGCTTCTTCCTCCAAGTATGATAAACTCCCATTCTTGGAATTGAGAGCATTATGCAATACTAGGAAGTTGAAGGCAGGCAAAAGTGCCAGCACCCAACACCTCAGGGAGGTGTTACTAGCTGATGATCTCAGCAGGCCCCTAGGGTCTGAAGGGGTAGGCAAAGAGGGTGGGGCAGAAGATGAGGAAGGGGCCAGGGGTGAAGAAACCCAGCCCCCCCTCTGAAACTGGCCAGGAAGGTGAAAATGACCTTGTCCTGGAAAACCCAATTCCTCCTGTGGAGGAGGAGGAGGAGGAGGAGGATGAGAATGACCTCCCCTTTGTCCCCCCAGGAAGAGTTCTGAGTGTGCCCAGAAGGTCTAGGTCTCCTTCTCAGGAGTCTAACCACTCTGACACCTCAATAGGGACCTCTGTCTCCTCTCATAGGAGGGAATCCTCTCATGAGAGGAGAAAGAGACTGATTCAATATGAGCAAACTCAGCTTGAACTCAGGAAACAGCAATTGGCTATAGACAGGGAGTCCCTAGATCTCTATAGAGAGAGACAAAAGTTGCGACTTGAGTCCCATGGTGGCAGCAGTTTCCCCAAAGATAGGGAAAGGTCTTATGACCATAGAAACCTGAGCAAGATTGTCCCTCCCTACCAGAATGGGGATGACATCCACAAATGGATAACTGCTCTAGAGAGGGCCTGTAAAGTACAGAGGGTCCCTCAGGAGCAGTGGGCAGCAATCTTGTGGCTCTCCTTTGCAGACAAAGGTAGAGACAAGCTCCTCACTGTTAGAGAGGAGGATGCTGATAATTACAAAGTCTTGAAGAGTGCTCTAATTGATGGGTTTTGCCTAACCACTGAACAATACACGTTACAGTTCAGGGATACCCAAAAAGCACAGACTCAAGACTGGGTGGACTTTGTTGATTGTTCTGCCAAGGCTCTGGAAGGTTGGTTATTGGGCAGTAAGGTATGTGACTTCACAGGATTGTACAATCTGATAATGAGGGAGCAGATTCTTAATAACTGTCAAAATCAGCTGTTGCATCAGCACCTAGTAGACTCTGATCTGACCTCTCCCCAAGAATTGGGAAAGAAGGCAGACAAATGGGTCAGAACCAGGGTGAAGCAGAAGGTACAGAACCAAGGTGGTGACCCTAAGAAGCAAGATTCGAAAACCTCTGATAAGGGTGGGGAGAAGGGTAAAGATCAAAAGTCTTCACAAGGCCCCCAAAAATCTTCTTCAGGTGGGGATTCACAGTCTACCAAAGGGAAAGGCCAAAGGAAACCATGGTGCAAGGTCTGTAAGCAAAAGACCCACTGGACCAGTGATTGCACCAAGTCCAAAGACTCTACTCCAGCCCCCACCAATACCCCTAAGTCACCTGCTCCCCCTAGTGCAGTTACAATTGGTGGTGGGACTACACAAGCCAAGGGTTTAGTAGGGTTGACCCTGGGTAAAGAGATGAGCTCTGACCTAGTCAAAGAACTCACTCAGGCTGTCCTAGTCTGTGATGGAGGCATGGATATGACCTCCTCTGTGAGTCCCAGTAATCTGGGCAAGTACAGACAACAGCCTTTAATCAATGGAAGAGAGGCTTTGGCATTTAGGGACACAGGGGCAAGTGTCACCATGGTGACACAAGACCTTGTGAATCCTGGGCAGATAATACTTGGTGAAATGTACCAAGTGACCAATGCTAGCAACGTCAGAACAGACCATACTCTGGCAGTTGTTAACTTCTCCTGGGGAGGGGTAACTGGCCTTAAGAAGGTTGTGGTAAGTGCAGACCTACCCGTTGAATGCTTGCTTGGCAATGACTTAGAAACTTCAGCTTGGGCAGAAGTGGAGCTCAGGACCCATGCAGAAATGCTGGGGATCCCTGCAGATGTGTTTGCTGTGACCAGGTCACAAGCCAAAATGTCTAGCACTGAACAGGCCTTGGATTCTGGAATAATGGACCAAGTGCCCTCCAAGAAGAGGAGTAGTAGGGTAAAGGCAGTGCCTTCCCCTTGGCTCAGAAGGAAGATCAGTCCCTTGAGGGGGATGATCTGAGTCCTGAGGAAGGAACTGTCCCAGAGGAGCTTGAACCTGACCAGGTTGAGTTCTTGGGGACAGGGGGACCTTCCAGGGCAGATCTGAGCCAGGAGCAGCAGAGCTGCCCCTCTCTTGAACTCCTCAGACAGCAAGCTGCTGCTGAGGCTGCTGGGAAAGCTAGTGGTCCCCATACTGTGTATTGGGATGATGGACTCTTGTACTCAGAGTGTAGAGACCCCAAGCCTGGTGCTACCAGGAGGTTGGTTATACCTTTGAAGTTCAGGGGCTTCCTATTGACCCTAGCCCATGATATTCCCTTAGCAGGTCACCTGGGCCAGAACAAGACTTGGGACAGAATTGTCCCTCACTTTCACTGGCCCCACATGTCTGAAGACACCAAGGAGTTTTGTCGCTCCTGTGTAACCTGCCAGGCCAGTGGCAAGGCAGGTGGCACTACAAAGGCCCCCTGATACCACTACCTGTGGTGGGGGTTCCCTTTGAAAGGGTGGGGATTGACATTGTTGGTCCCATGGATCCCCAAACAGCATCTGGGCACAGGTTTATCCTGGTGGTAGTGGATCATGCCACCAGGTACCCAGAGGCTATTCCCCTTAGGACCACTACAGCACCTGTGGTGGCAAGGGCCCTCCTGGGAATTTTCTCAAGAGTGGGCTTCCCTAAGGAGGTTGTATCAGACAGGGGTGCAAACTTTATGTCTGGATACTTAAAAGCAATGTGGAAGGAGTGTGGAGTGACTTACAAGTTCACCACACCCTATCACCCACAATGCAATGGTTTAGTTGAGAGATTCAACAAAACCTTGAAGGGCATGATTAAAGGGCTCCCAGAAAAGCTTAGGCGAAGATGGGACATACTCTTGCCCTGCCTTTTATTTGCGTACAGGGAGGTGCCTCAAAAGGGGTTGGCTACAGCCCTTTTGAACTTTTGTTTGGTCACCCTGTCAGGGGTCCACTGTGCTTGGTGAAGGAAGGATGGGAGTTACCTCTCAAGCCCCCAAAGCAAGACATAGTGGACTACGTACTTGGGCTCCGCTCCCGGATGGCTGAGTATATGAAAAAGGCAACTAAAAACCTTGAGGCTAGCCAGGAACTTCAAAAGGCCTGGCATGACCAAAGGCTGTACTGACTGTTTACCAGCCAGGACAGAAGGTGTGGGTGTTGGAGCCAGTGGCCCCAGCAGCTCTCCAAGACAAATGGAGTGGACCCCATACCATTGTTGAACAGAAAGGTGAGGTTACCTACTTAGTAGACCTAGGAACACCCAGGAGTCCCCACAGGGTTCTCCATGTCAACAGGTTAAAACCATATGTGGACAGGGCAGACATGGGCTTGCTCATGGCTACTGATGAGGGACAGGAGGAAGAGAGTGACCCACTCCCTGACCTGCTCTCACAGAACCCTGGTGATGGGTCAGTGGATGGTGTAGCCTTGGCAGGCAGCCTCACTACCCAGCAGCAGACTGATTGCAGACAGGTTCTCAATCAGTTCAGACACATATTCTCACTGACACCCAGTCAGACTACCTGGTACACTCATGAAGTGGACACTGGGGACAGTCTGCCTATTAAAAATAAGATTTATAGGCAACCTGACCATGTCAGGGACTGTATCCGGACAGAAGTCCAGAAGATGTTGGATTTGGGAGTTATTGAACCCTCAGATAGCCCTTGGGCTAGTCCAGTGGTCCTTGTGCCAAAACCTCACACCAAAGGTGGGAAAAGAGAGATGAGGTTTTGTGTGGACTACAGGGGTCTCAATGCAGTCACTAGGACTGATGCCCATCCAATACCAAGGGCAGATGAGCTAATAGACACTTTGGCCTCAGCCAAGTATCTAAGCACATTTGACCTGACAGCTGGCTACTGGCAGATCAGACTAGCTGAGGATGCAAAGCCAAAGACAGCATTCTCAACCCCTAGTGGGCATTATCAATTTGTGGTGATGCCCTTTGGTCTGAAGAATGCACCTGCCACTTTTCAGAGGCTGGTGAATACAGTCCTTACAGGTCTGGAAGCCTATAGTGCAGCATATCTAGATGATATTGCTGTCTTTAGCTCCACCTGGGAGGATCACCTGGTCCACCTCAGAAATGTTTTACAGGCCCTGCAGAAAGCAGGCCTGACTATCAAGGCCACCAAGTGCCAGATAGGGCAGAGTCAGGTTGTGTACCTGGGCCACCTTGTGGGTGGAGGCCAGGTTCAACCACTGCAGAGCAAGATCCAGACCATCATGGACTGGACTGCTCCAACTACCCAGACTCAGGTGAGAGCCTTCTTAGGCCTGACTGGGTACTATAGGAGATTTGTCAAGGGGTATGGATCAATAGTGACACCCCTGAATGACTTAACTTCCAAGATAATGCCCAAAAAGGTTCAGTGGACAGTTAGCTGTCAAAAGGCATTTGATGACCTGAAGCAGGCCATGTGCACTGCTCCCATTCTACAGAGTCCTGATTACTCCAAGAAGTTCATTGTTCAAACTGATGCATCTGAATTGGGGGTAGGGGCTGTACTGTCACAATTGAATGATGAAGGTCAGGATCAGACAGTAGCTTTCATTAGCAGAAGGCTGACCCCTAGAGAGAAACGTTGGTCAGCCATTGAGAGGGAGGCCTTTGCTGTGGTCTGGGCTCTGAAGAAGTTGAGGCCATACTTGTTTGGTACTCACTTCCTTGTTCAAACAGACCATAAGCCCATCTTATGGCTAAAACAAATGAAGGGTGAAAACCCCAAACTGCTTAGGTGGTCCATTTCCCTACAGGGGATGGACTTCACAGTGGAACATAGACCTGGGAGTAACCATGCCAATGCAGATGGACTCTCTAGGTACTTCCACTTAGAACATGAAGACTTAACTGGGCAAGGTTAGTTTAATGTCCCTACGTTTGGGGGGGGTTGTGTAGGAGAGTAGGATCTGCTTCACATGGGTACCCCCACTTTTTGGCTGGGGCCCTGCTAATCAGGACACCAGCCTAGCTGCTTCCTCTTTAAAATGGTGTCCATGTGCCTTAGGCACATCTCTGATTGGAATCTGGAGTGCCCTTATAAGTCCCTAGTATATGGTATACTATGTACCCAGGGCATAGGTACCTCAGAGGCCTACCAGGGGCTGCAGCATGTATTGTGCCACCCCTGGAAGGCCATCCAAACTGACACCACAGGTCTGCTACTGCAGCCTGGGTAAGGTGGTGCATGCACCCCTTACTGTGATATAGGCTACCTATATCACTACATACATACACACATATAAACCTATAAGTCACTCCTATGGCAGGCCTTATCAATCCTGAAGGCAGAGTGCGTGGTTCCTATGTGAGAGGGTGCCCCTGCATGAGCAGGGCCCCTCTGCAGCGTTCAGAGACCCTTCTCTGATGCTGTTTGTAGTGCAGCCTGACCATATACTCTTAAGCGCATTATAACCTCGCGTTAAATGCTAACTTTGGGATGGCTGCACTGAAACATGTCGTGTTTGGTGTCAAACATCTTGGAATACTACCCCCCCCCCGCCAGTTCTGGCGGCGGGGATAGCATTCCACCCTTCTAGAGGGAAAGACATGTACACACCGGTATACCCGGTTCTGACTTTCCAGAGCCCTGGCATCACAAAATGGATGCCGCTGCCACAGACACGAGTCTGGCCTCCTGCTGCTGACCGAAACTCCGGCAGGGGAGGCCTGGACACAGGTTTCCTGTCCCAGGGAGGTGTGACCACCTCCCCAGACAGGATAGTGTGTATTGGGGCTGGGCGGGAGCACTCTCGGGTGCTTTGAAATCCTGCACTGGGGGCACACTTGGTGTCCCTGTGCATACCCCAGTTCAAACCGGCTCAGGGGCTTCCAGCCCCTGCTCTGGCGCGAAACTGGACAAAGGGAAAGGGGTGTAACCACCCCTCTGCCCTGGCCCTCCCATAGGTGGGGCCACAGAGTATGTCCAACCCCCTACCTTAGTATAAGTAGGGGAACCCAGTCCTTAGGACTTTAGATTTACCTGGACGAAACTCTGACACAGAATCCTGGACCTTCGATGCTCTACTTCAATATTAGAGGACTGAGGAATCTCCCTTGGGGTCAAGGAGTGACTACCCTGCTTGGCAGGCACCAAAGAAGCAATTGTCCAGTCTGCATCGCTGAAGCTCCCGTCGGACGCCGAAGTCTATGCATCACCAGAGGTGGATTTCCAGACTTCTCCGAGGCTGCCCTGAGTCCCCAGCAAAGCTGAGGCCCGTAGCTGTCGTGGGTAATGTGGAACCGTGACCCCTGGACACCGAACGCATTTGCAAGTGCATCCTCTTCTGGGTCTCCCACAACGTCGTGCTTTGGGCTCCCAGTAGCCCCAGCCTCCAGCACCAACTGCACCAAAGATCACTGGCCTCCACTCCACAAGTGTCCTGTGAGCCATCTCCACGTGCATCGTCTTGAGGCTCCTTTGCAGTCGCTAGTCCGTTGGCTAGTAGGCCCTCCCGAAGGTCAATCTTTTTTTGCTTCGGCTCCCTGGTTGCTCCAGGTGTGCCCTGACTTATCCTCACTGGGTGAGTCCCCCAGACCTTGCTGGTCTGCAACATCGTCCTTCTTCTATTTCCACGAGACTTGCCGTTGCCAAGGCTTGTTGGGTCCAATCCGGTCGCCGACACACCTGCAATTGACAGACGTCATAGAACAGCTCGAATCCAGATCCTGGTTGTCATCGATGCCTCCTGGACCTCGTGGCTGAAGAGTCAAGATGACTGTCAACCTACCTGAAGCACTCGACATCGGTGAGCATCTGCTCATCGCCTTCCTGGTCACTGGCTAGTGACCCAGACTCTGTCCCCTCTGCTTTCAGGTTCTTCAGATCTTCGATCCACCTTTGGATCCACCCGAACACTTTCGACTTGGTCGCCAGCAGCACTTTGCAGCAGATCGCCATAGAAAGCGATGACGAAACCCGACCCCGAAAGACACCTATGCACCCGGCTCCCCTGGGTGAGGTAACTCGAGTACTCCGGTGCTCCCGTGGGTATTGACACTAGAACAGCCTAGTTCTCAAAGGGTTTGCTCCAAGTCCTCCTCTAAGTGTCCCTTTTCTTTTAAATTCTAATCGCGACTTTCCCCATAGAAGTTAACAGTGGTTCGCGGTTGTGTTCATACACTGCACGCGTCCCCCGTGGGTCCCCTGTGTCACTGCCTTGGGTGGTTCCTTGTGGTCCAAGCACTTCTACAGGCTCTAGGCCTTGTGTCTAGCTCAGTCGTGGTTCTTATACCACTTTATTGGTATATGGTTTGGTACGCCCCTGGGGCTCAAACGTGTATTTGTGCTATTACTGTAGATAACTAACTTATACTTTATGTACTTCGAACTCTAGCCTCATAAAGAGACTAGAGGGGTGTGTTAAGTAATAAATACATATATTTTGAATATATACCTGTTGTAGTCCTCTTTCATTTGGTCACTCAAGAGATTATAGACTGGTAAAACAAGCTGCTTTACATTCCTTCAAGACATAGCCTGAAGGCTGCTCTCCATAGCTACCACTAGGATAGCTTTCAATAAAGGTTGTCTTTAACCTATCTCCAATAAGGGGTTGTTTGGACTGGTGCAAGGTGCCCACTATAATTAGTGGACAGCATATGCCAGGCCAACTTCTCACAATAGGTACTTCACAGGCCTACCAGGGGCTACAGCATGTATTGTGCCACCCCTGGGAAGCAGACTAAATCTGACACCACAGGCCTGCTACTGCAGCCTGAGTGAGGAAGTGCTAGCACCCCTCACAGAGATATAGGTTCCCTATATCTCTCCTACACACACATGTAACCCTATCAGTCACCCCTAAGGCAGGCCCTATCAATCCTGAGGGCAGGGTGCTTGGCTTCTATGTGAGGGGGTGCCTCTGCCTGAGCAGGGCCCCTCTGCAGCTCTCAGAGTCCATTCTCTGGTGCTGTTTGTGGATGCGGTTAAACCATATACTTTTAAGTGCATTATATCCTCGCGGTAAAATGCTAACTTTGGAATGGCTGCATCGAAACATGTTGTGTTTGGTGTCAAACACCTTGGAATACTACCCCCCCGCCAGTCCTGGCGGCGGGGGTAGCATTCCACCCTTCTAGAGGGATAGACATGTACCTACTGTGGATACGCGGTAGAATCCTGCAGAGCCCTGGCATCACAAAATGGATGCCACCAGCCACAGACACTGGGCTGCCCTCCTGCTGATGACCAACACTCGCAGTGGAGGAAGCCCAACAATAGATATCCTGTCCCAAGGGGGTGTGACCACCTCCCAGACAGGGTTTAGTGTATTGGGGCTGGGTGGGTGCACTCTTAGAGTGCTTTGAAGTCCTGCACTGGGGGAGCAGAAGGCTCCTCTCTGCATATGCCAGTTCAAACCGGCTCAGGGGCTACCTGTCCCTGCTCTGGCGTGAAACTGGACAAAGGGAAGTGGGTGTAGCCACCCACTCCCCTGACCCTCCCCTAGGTAGGGTCATAGAGCTAGTCCCTCCCCTCCTTTTAGTATAAGAGGGGGAACCTGTGCATTGCACCCTAGATTTCCCTGGACGACGCTCTACAAGAAGAATCCCGGACCTTCGACGTTCCACTACCTTTGGAAGACTGAAGAATCTCCCTTGGAGTCAAGGAGTGACTCCCCTGCTTGGCAGGCACCAAAAACTACAAATGATGGTTGCAAACTACGCCGCTCCCGCCGGAGTCCAAAGTCCCTGCAGCCCAAGAAGTGGATTTCCTGACTTCTCAAAGGCCATCGTGAGTCCCCAGCGAAGCTGATGCCAGTGGACCCCAAGAGTAACGAGGAACCGCGACCCCTGTGTAGCGTGCACTATTGTTGAGTGCAACCTCTCACAACGTTCCACGAACTTGTGCTTTGGACCACGTGTGGTCCCAGCCTCCAGCAGAAATCCCTTCTAAGATCAGCGGCCTACCACGTCTCGAGTGACCGTGGGCCCCTGTGAGAGAATCATCCCGAGGCGTCTTTGCGACCCCTTGCCAGCCAGCTTTTGGGTCCCCAGAAGACTTTCCAAAGAAACCAAAGGGCTCCCCTGGTTGCTCCAGGCCTGCCCTGATTTACCCTCGCTGGGTGAGTTCCACAGACCTTGCTGGTCTGCGCCATTGCCTCTTCACACTTTCCCCAAGACTTGCTGTTACCAAGGCTTGTTGGCTCCGATCGAGTTGCCGACACTGCAGTAAGCCGCAGATATCGTGGAACACGCTGAATCCAGCTCCTGGTCATCGTTGACGCCTCCTGGACCTCGTGGCTGAAGAGTCAAGGCAAGCATGAACGACCTGAACCCTGCGATGACGGTGGGCATTCATCTTCCTGGCCCCGAGTCACTGCCAAGTGACTTTGAACACTGTCCCCTCTGCTTTCAGGTCATCCTTCCACCGAATCCAGGCTTGGATTCCACCGGACACTTCTTCAAACCATCACAAGCAGCAAGTCTTCTTTGTTCGCCATTGAAAACGACGCCGCGACCCGACACCAAAGGACACCTGTGCACCCGGCTTCCCTGGGTGAGGTAACTCCAGCACTACGGTGCTCCTGTAGGTGTGGGCCCTCGAACTACTTACCCTGTAAGTGACTTGCTTGTAGGTTCACCAGAAGTATCCTAAAACTCTTACTTTCCCGTGCGATTCTCGCACTGACTCGTACGTGGTTTGCGTCTGTGTTAGACACACCGCGTCCAACTCCCTTGCAAATCCTATCTGTAGACCGTATCCTCCGACTCGTACTGAGTCCGATCGGTGTGTTCGCCTCGAACACGCAAGGGACCTTGAAAATTGATATCTCAATCGCGTCTGAGTGCATAGACTCGTACAGGATTCGCATCGGTGCCAGGTCACCGCGTCCGTCCCCTGTGGTTCTCCTACAACTACCTGGGGTGGTTCTTGGGGGTCCCTCGATTCTAGATGCCCTAGACCTAGGTCTAGCAAACTAAGATTGTAATATTCAATTGTGCTAAACTTATCCTGATAATATTTGACTTGTACATATGTTCCTATCTTCTAATCTCATAAAGAGATTAGTAGAGAGTGTTTATTAATAAATACATATATATTTGATATATATACCTGTGTGGTGTCTTTTCATTTGGTGATTCAAGAGATTGTGTGGTAAAACAAGCTGCTTTACATTCCTTCAAGACTTAGCCTGAAGGCTGCTCTCCACAGCTACCAATAGGATAGCTTTCTATAAAGGTTGTCTTAAACCTATCTACCATAAGAGTCGAATTGTTCTGGTGCAAGGTGTCCACTTTAATTAGTGAACAGCATATACCAGGCCAACTTCTCACATTGGTGGGCAGCGTGTGGGATTCCAGCTTGCTATTGTTTTACCAGAAAATCTCTATTTGAATTACTAACTGAAAACCACTATAGGTACTTAAGGTACATATAAAGTCAAGCTTAGTATCAATAAGTTCTACTGAACTTAGAGCTGTGTGCCAAGGGATAGCACACCCTTTCTACAGCTCAAACTAGTATCAGTAGGCCACAAACTAGTGTAGGTAGTACAACACTGCACAACACTAGAATGTCCTTAAAGGGTGGAACCAGTGGATCCACTCAGCTTCAGTATAATGACATGGCTTTCTCTGACTTGAGAGCCATGTGTGTTGAAAGACACCTGAGGCTAGGACAGAGTCCCTCAACCCTGCACCTGATAGATCTGCTGACAGCAGATGATCTTAGATTGGCTCTAGGAGCTAATGGGTCTGAATCAGTGGGTGGGTCAATTACAGTATCTGGGTCAGACGATGAAAATCCGAATGACCAGGACTCTGTGATTGAAGGGCCAGGCCTCAAGGGGCCTGAAAAGGACAGAGGAATTCTCCCTAAGAGAACTGACAGAGTGGATGAGAGGCATAAGTCCCCTTCCAGGGAATCTGAGCACTCTTATCACTCTGGCAGAGAATCTGTCCACCAGAGGAACTCATACTTTCCCATAAGAGAGACCTCCTCTGAAAGAATGTGCAAACTGCTGCAGTATGAGGAAGCAAGAGTTGCCCTCAGAACCAAGCAGTTGGCACTGGATAGAGAAGCCCTGGAGATCCAGAGAGCTTCTAAAGAGAGGGGTTAGAACCCCTTGGTGGCAGCAACAGTGTCCCTAGAGGCAGAGAATATATTCCAGACCATAGGAACCTGAGCAAGGTTGTTCCTCCCTACCAGAGTGGGGATGATATCCACAAGTGGATAACTGCTATGGAGAGGGCCTGTAGAGTACAGCAGGTCCCCCAAAGGCAGTGGGCAGCAATCTTGTGGCTCTCCTTTTCAGATAAAGGTAGAGACAAGCTCCTCACTGTTAAAGAAGAGGATGCTGATAACTATGAAGTCCTGAAGATTGCACTGATAGATGGGTTTGGCTTAACCACTGAGCAGTACAGGTTGAATTTCAGAGACACCCAGAAGGCACAGACTCAAGACTGGACTGACTTTGTAGATTGTGCAACCAAGGCTCTGGAGGGTTGGCTGATTGGCAGTAGGGTTACTGATCTCAAAGGATTGTACAATTTGATCATGAGGGAGCAGATCCTTAATAATTGTCAAAACCAGCTTTTACACCAGTACCTGGTGGACTCTGATCTGACCTCTCCCCAAGAATTGGGAAAGAAGGCAGACAAATGGGTCAGAACCACGGTAAGGCCTAAGAATCAGGGTGGTGACCAGAAGAAAGATTCTACCAAGTCCCAAGAGAATGGTGGGGATAAATCTAAGGATAAGTCCACTACAGGGCCCCAAAAGTCCTCTTCTGGGGGTGGGTCCCAAACTCCTTCCTCTCCTGAAAAGAAACCCTATTGCCATGTCTGTAAAAAGCCTGGGCACTGGAAATCTGATCCCAGTTGTCCCAGGATTGGCAATAAGGAAAATGTTCCTCCAACAACTACTACCACCCCTCCTGGTACTACCAGTAGTAATCCTCCAGTTGTGAGTAGTGCACCCAAAAAGTTAGGTGCTTTTGCAAGAGGAACAGAGGTGGGCCCTAGTTTAGACAGGTCCCCCTCAACAGACTCCTCAGACTCTGATGGTGGTATAGGATTTGACACCTTTACCATGGGTCCCATTGCATTGGGCAGGTACAGACTGGAGCCAATGATTAATGGTCAGAAGGCTGTGGCATTCAGGGACACAGGGGCTAGTGTCACCATGGTGGCAGGGAAACTAGTCCCCCTCACCAGCTTTTACCTGAGTTTAAGTACCAGGTGACCAACATTGATGGTGTCAGGACAGATCACCCCATGGCCATAGTCAATCTCAGCTGGGAGGGGGTCACAGGCCCAAAAGAGTGGCAGTGTCCCCCAACTTGCCTGTAGATTGCCTGATGGGCAATGATCTAGAAATTTCAGCCTAGGCTGAAGTTGAACACCAAACCAATCTGAAGATGCTAGGCGTCCCTGAAAAGCTAGTGGGGCTGTGATGGCCACAGCCCCAGCCCAGGGAAATGCTGGAGAGATGGAGCCTGGAAGAATGGCCCACTCTCCCCCAAAAGAGAGCACAGGGGTTGAAGAAAAGTCTCCTTCCCCCCAGACAGCAGGTAAGGGTCAGCCTCCTCAGGGAACTGATCCTACCCCTAGTGAAGGAACTGCCCCAGAGTTAGTCAGGCCTGGCCTGGCCCCACCCCTGATGGCAGAGGACCCTTCCAGGGTGGTACCCAGTCTGGAGCGGGTAACCTGCCCCTCTCTACCCTGCCTCAGTCAGCCCAGGGCTGCAGAGGTCAGGGAGGTCAGTGGACCCCACAGGGCCCCCTGTCCAGAGGAACCCCCATCAGCAGATTAGGGGCACCCAGTCTAGTAGCCCTAGCCAGGTGAAAATTCCTCCACACACTGAGGGATCCCCCATACCGTTGTGTAGGGACCTTCCCCAGAAGGACTCTGTTAGGCAAGGCAAACCTGGAACCAAAAGGTTCCAAACCTGCCATGTCCCTCCAGTGTTCCACCCAAAGGGACCCAACCCCCAGCTGTAGGCAGCCAAAGGTTGACCCTTAGAGCAAAGTGCAGCTCAGTCATGGAAAGACAGGCATACATGGTGACCAGTGATCTGAGGAAACTGAGACCAACTTCCCTAGGGTCTCCCTTCCCTGCTCAGACACCTCATCAGCCTTGTCCTTTACCAAAACACCCCACAGGTAGTAATTCCCCATGGTGGAGACCCTCTCATACCCTTAGGGTGAGGAATAACTTAGTGGACCATAAGACAGGGGGTAACCATGCTAGTGCAGGTACTTCCTTATATGGCCACTCAGTAAATACAGGCTCACCTGGACAAGGTTAGCCTCATCTCCTTTCGTTTGGGGGGGGTTATGTAGGAAGGTGGAATCTGACTACATGGTTGCCCCCACTTTTTTCCTGGTGTTTTGTTGGTTTTTGATTTAGTTTGGCTGGGAACCTGCTATTCAGGTCCCCAGCCTATCTGCTTTCTCTTTAAACGACTTGGAGTGCACTCTAGGTGCACTAGTGATTGGATACTGTGGTTCCTTATGAGTCCCTAGTATATGGTACCTTAGGTGCTAAGGGCATAGGTACTTCACAGGCCTACCAGGGGCTGCAGCATGTATTATGCCACCCCTGGGAAGCAGACTAAATCTGACACCACAGGCCTGCTACTGCAGCCTGAGTGAGGAAGTGCTAGCACTCCTCACAGAGATATAGGTTCCCTATATCTCTCCTACACACACATGTAACCCTATCAGTCACCCCTAAGGCAGGCCCTATCCATCCTGGAGGGCAGGGTGCTTGGCTTCTATGTGAGGGGGTGCCTCTGCCTGAGCAGGGCCCCTCTGCAGCTCTCAGAGTCCATTCTCTGGTGCTGTTTGTGGATGCGGTTAAACCATATACTTTTAAGTGCATTATATCCTCGCGGTAAAATGCTAACTTTGGAATGGCTGCATCGAAACATGTTGTGTTTGGTGTCAAACACCTTGGAATACTACCCCCCGCCAGTCCTGGCGGCGGGGGTAGCATTCCACCCTTCTAGAGGGATAGACATGTACCTACTGTGGAAACGCGGTAGAATCCTGCAGAGCCCTGGCATCACAAAATGGATGCCACCAGCCACAGACACTGGGCTGCCCTCCTGCTGATGACCAACACTCGCAGTGGAGGAAGCCCAACAATAGATATCCTGTCCCAAGGGGTGTGACCACCTCCCAGACAGGGTTTAGTGTATTGGGGCTGGGTGGGTGCACTCTTAGAGTGCTTTGAAGTCCTGCACTGGGGGAGCAGAAGGCTCCTCTCTGCATATGCCAGTTCAAACCGGCTCAGGGGCTACCTGCCCCTGCTCTGGCGTGAAACTGGACAAAGGGAAGTGGGTGTAGCCACCCACTCCCCTGACCCTCCCATAGGTAGGGTCATAGAGCTAGTCCCTCCCCTCCTTTTAGTATAAGAGGGGGAACCTGTGCATTGCACCCTAGATTTCCCTGGACGACGCTCTACAAGAAGAATCCCGGACCTTCGACGTTCCACTACCTTTGGAAGACTGAAGAATCTCCCTTGGAGTCAAGGAGTGACTCCCCTGCTTGGCAGGCACCAAAAACTACAAACGAAGGTTGCAAACTACGCCGCTCCCGCCGGAGTCCGAAGTCCCTGCAGCCCAAGAAGTAGATTTCCTGACTTCTCAAAGGCCATCGTGAGTCCCCAGCGAAGCTGAAGCCAGTGGACCCCAAGAGTAATGAGGAACCGTGACCCCTGGGTACCATGCACTATTGTCGAGTGCAACCCCTCACAACGTTTCACGAACTTGTGCTTTGGACCACGTGTGGTCCCAGCCTCCAGCAGGAATCTCTCCTAAGATCAGCAGCCTACCACGTCCCAAGTGACCGTGGGCCCCTGTGAGATAATCCTCCTGAGGCGTCTTTGCGACCCCTTGCCAGCCAGCTTGTGGGTCCCCAGAAGACTTTCCAAAGAAACCAAAGGGCTCCCCTGGTTGCTCCAGGCCTGCCCTGACTTACCCTTGCTGGGTGAGTTCCACAGACCTTGCTGGTCTGCGTCATCGCCTCTTTACACTTTCCTCAAGACTTGCTGTTACCAAGGCTTGTTGGCTCCGATCGAGTTGCTGACACCGCAGTAAGCCGCAAACATCGTGGTACACGCCGAATCCAGCTCCTGGTTGTCGTCGACGCCTCCTGGACCTCGTGGCTGAAGAGTCAAGGCAAGCATGAACGACCTGAACCCTGCGACATCGGTGGGCATTCATCTTCCTGGCCCCGAGTCACTGCCAAGTGACTTTGAACACTGTCCCCTCTGCTTTCAGGTCATCCTTCCACCAAATCCAGGCTTGGATTCCACCGGACACTTCTTCAAATCATCACAAGCAGCAAGTCTTCTTTGTTCGCCATTGAAAACGACGCCGCGACCCGACACCAAAAGACACCTGTGCACCCGGCTTCCCTGGGTGAGGTAACTCCAGCACTACGGTGCTCCTGTAGGTGTGGGCCCTCGAACTACTTACCCTGTAAGTGACTTGCTTGTAGGTTCACCAGAAGTATCCTAAAACTCTTACTTTCCCCGTGCGATTCTCGCACTGACTCGTACGTGGTTCGTGTCCGCGTCCAACTCCCTTGCAAATCCTATCTGTAAACCGTATCCTCCGACTCGTACTGAGTCCGATCGGTGTGTTCGCCTCGAACACGCAAGGGACCTTGAACATTGATATCTCAATCGCGTCTGAGTGCATAGACTCGTACAGGATTCGCATCGGTGCCAGGTCACCGCGTCTGTCCCCTGTGGGTCTCCTACAACTACCTGGGGTGGTTCTTGGGGTCCCTCGATTCTAGATGCCCTAGACCTAGGTCTAGCAAACTAAGATTGTAATATTCAATTGTGCTAAACTTATCCTGATAATATTTGACTTGTACATATGTTCCTATCTTCTAATCTCATAAAGAGATTAGTAGAGAGTGTTTATTAATAAATACATATATATTTGATATATATACCTGTGTGGTGTCTTTTCATTTGGTGATTCAAGAGATTGTGTGGTAAAACAAGCTGCTTTACATTCCTTCAAGACTTAGCCTGAAGGCTGCTCTCCACAGCTACCACTAGGATAGCTTTCTATAAAGGTTGTCTTAAACCTATCTACCATAAGAGTCGAATTGTTCTGGTGCAAGGTGTCCACTTTAATTAGTGAACAGCATATACCAGGCCAACTTCTCACAGAAGTGGACACAGACAATGAAGATTTAAGGCCAATGCAGGCAATACCATCAGTAGAGGACGAACTTCATTTTTTACGTTTGGACAGAAATACCAATTTAAGGCCGCTGAGAGGCCAAGAAAGGACCTTTCGGGGCAGAGGAAAAGGTGGAGGAAAAACAGGCGGTCAAGGCAAACAATCCATCAACAAAGAAGCCAACAAAGGACTACACAAGAAAACCAAATAAGTGATGATACGGTGGATAAGAGCGTGGTGAATATAACGGATTTTGAATTAAGCACAGCAGAAATCAAGACACTGTCTCGTGGTCTATCATTTTGTATCACAGAAAATATGGACTATGTTCAGACTCGAATAGACTGTTTTAAATTCACTTGCAAATTAAGTTTGGCGAAATATTTTGTCAATAATACCGCATCAGGAGGGCAGCAAGAGAATGCTAGTACAGATAATGATGATTTGTTGGTTTCTGATTTGAGTGTCTTACGGGATTTGGACAGCCTCTCCAGATGTGACACTAATGATGCAACTGATGATACACTGGTAAGAGATTATGCATTAAGGGTATATGAGAGACCCAATACACCTTTCAAACCTAGGTCAACGTTTTCTCCTATGATTTCAAGGGATTCCATAGATGCATTTTCAGACCGGGTAGTACAAGACATAAAAGAGTTATATAGTAACTTACAATGAAACCAGGTGGAGAACACATCATCAATAGGTTATAAAAGCCTGATGACCTAGTTGCGTCTTCATCCTGATATAGTGGTGAGACAGGCCGATAAAGGAGGCAATATAGTGCTTTGGCCACTCACCATGTACCAGGAGGAGGCCCTGAATCAGCTGAATGACAGTCTTTGTTATTTGAAGATTGACAAGGGTTGTCTTGTGGATGTGACAATGAAATTTCATGCTGATTTATTGCAATGGAAAATAGCAGGTCTCCTGTCTCAAGCATTATACAAATTCCTTAAAATAGATGCCCCTGTTACTCCGATCATGTATCTTATACCTAAGATTCATAAGAATATGAGTGTACCACCTGGCCATCCCATAACTTCGGCCAAAGGGAGTTTATTTGAAAATACCTCCAAGTATTTGGACCACTTCTTCCAAGATCCTGTAAAAAATCTCAGCTCGTATACTCGGGATACAGGAGACTTCCTGAAAAAAATCTACAATGCAGAGTGGGAACAAGATTATCTAATGATCACATTAGATATCTCGTCCCTGTATACGAGCATTACCCACTCAGATGGTATGAATGCAGTACAATACTTTTTGGGCTCGCGACCTATGTCGCTGTACAAACATACTGAAATGCTGATGTGCATGTTGGGATGGTGCTTAAACAACAACATCTTTCTGTTTGGTTCGGAGCTGTATCGGAGCTGTATCGGCAACTGCGAATTTACATATGGGCTGGTGGGCTGGTGGGAGGAGCAGGTGCTTGCTACCGAGTACGCTAGAGAAATACCTGAGAATGTGATACTTTGGTAGCGCTATATTGACGATTTATTTGTCCTATGGCGTGGCAACAAATCTTCAGCAGAAAGATTTGTTGAAAGAATAAATAACAACAATTTAAATCTACAGTTTACTGCGCATCTCAGTGATCAGGAAGTACAGTTTTTAGATTTATCAGTATATGTGGCAGATGGAAAAATACAAACCAAGACTTTTAGAAAAAGCACAGCAGGGAACACCGTGCTACATGCACAGAGCTTCCATACCAGGAAATTTAAAAACAGTATTCCTTATGCGGAAAATCTTAGAATGAGAAGAAATTAAAGCAATTCCCAACAGCTCTTGGAGGCACAATCGGCCCAGTCACAAAGGTTTAGAGCGATGGGATATAATCAGGCCATCTTAGAAGAAGCGAAACACAAAGCCAATGTGAAACCTAGGGCGCAATTGATTTTCACTGAGGGAACAAAAGCAGGTGCACCAAACACAGCTGAGCAGAAATTTCGTTTCATTACTAGCTACAATGTACAACATCAAAAAATAATAGCTATTTTTAAGCAACATTGGCATCTACTGTGCAGTGATCCCATACTAGGACCCAGATTACATAAGAAACCCTTCAACACATTTCGTAAAGCTAGATCAATGAGACAAGACCTAGTATCTTCTGTGCTTTGTTTTCTTTAAGCCCCCCGGTGGGCCAGGTCCCAGGGGGAATGTTTAATTATGATGCGGGGGCCTGAGGGCCTCGCAGCCCCAGGGACCACCACCTCCTTGGGGCTATGCTAAAGATATGTGGGGGCACGCGCCCCCCCCACACTGCCCCGGAGACCGCCACCTCCCCGGGGCTATGCGCTTTAAATGCGGGGGGCCAGGTGGCCCCCCTACAGCCCCAGGGACCGCCACCTCCCCGGGGCATATTTTTAAAATGAAGTGTGGGGTCTCGAGCCCCCCACACTACCCTGGGCCCATCACCTCCCCGGGGCACTAATTCATTAAATGTGGGAGTCCGTTGTGGAACCCCAGCACCGGGGACCACCACCTCCCCGGGGCTTTAAATCTGATGGGAGGGGGCCAACAGGCCCCCCTCCAGGAGCCCTCCATGGCCCTGGGTGCCGCCACCCCCCAGGGCTGGCTCCGGCAATGTCCTGGGGTGCCCACCCCCGGGACATTGCAGTTTGCTACCCACCATGCCATAGCAAACACTGCTTCGCTTCATGGAAGCGAGGGCAGGAAAACTGCTTTTACTTCCATGAAGCAAAGCAGAATTGCTTTTGGGCAAAGGGAGCTGCATGTCAGCAGCTCCCTTTGCCCAAAAGCAATGCCAGCTCCCGCAGGAGGCAGGGAACTGGCAGGGACTGCAGGTGCATTGGGGCTCCCCCGCGGTCCCCAACATGAGGCGAAGCCCCAGGAGATGGGGTCCCTGGGGCCCAAAATGGCCTGGTTAGGGGGGCCACACAGGCTCCCATTCTTTTTTTTTTAAAAGGACTGGCCATGCCCCAGGGGATGGGCTCCCTGATGCTATATAGGCCTCAGGAGGGGGGGGGGCGTGGCCCCCCTTCAAAATGCAAAAACAAAATAGAGGGCAGGCCCCGTGGTATGGGGTCCCCGGGGCCAAAACTGGTACAGGGAAGGGGGGCCACATGGCCCCCCTTCCATAAAAAAAGTTTTTGAAAAATAAAAAAAGGCTGAGCCACGAGGGATGGGGTCCCTGGGGCTAAAACTGGCCTGGGGAGGGGGGACGCATGTTCCCCCTCCCCTTGAAAAAAAATACCTTTTCATTGTATTTTTTTTTAAAAGGCTCAGGCCCTGGGGGATGGGGTCCCCGGGGCCCAAAAGAGTCAAGGGAAGGAGGCCACACAGCACCCATTCCTAAAATAAAAAAAAGAAACCAGCAACTCTCCGGAGGCCCCGCCCCCTCCCTGCACAACTCTGCAAACGCACCTCCTGGCACGCTCTGGGTTGGGGGATGAAGTCCCTTTCACTGGTGAGGGTCCTTAGGGGCAACTAGCTCACCAGGTACCTCCAGTAAGCCCCACACAGTGGGATTGCTGAGACGTGGTAGGAGGCCATGCCCCATTTAACACCACTCTGCAAACCCGCCGCTTGGCACACTGCTAGTGAGGCAATGAGGTCCCCTTGTGATCTGAGGACCTCAGGACTAAAGTGGACTTCATCACCCAAAGAAGTTCGCCAGAAGGCGTGTTGCTTAATGTGAAATCCAGAAATGAGTGGGTATAACCATTTGTTCTTGTCCAGGCTGGTGGCGTGTCCATAGAGAAATGCCCGTTCACTGCAATATAACTCATACTATTGAGTTGTAAGACTATGTATTCTCCCAATTTGCTCACCTGTTATCTGTGGGATTTGATTGAACTGCTAGATGTGATGGAACAGCTGGCAGTATGTCATTGTATTCCTCAGTAGTGCTTTGGAAGAGGTTTGTGTTAAAGTTGCCTGAAATTAAGCAGGGTATGGTGCCATGTTCACTTGTTAAATTGCACATGATTTCAATCAGGCGATCAAATTTGGCCTTTTTCTCACTAGAATGGGGTGAAACGTAAATATTGAGCAGGAGCAACTGTCTGGCCGAGTTGGGGCTTCTAGCTCTAATGCCGGTGATCCAGTCTTCGTCAAATACTAGCTCGTTGATATTTAGACATAATTTACAGGTGACGTAGATCGTGAGACCGCCTCGGGGCCTTCCATACTTGTGCAATCTTGTGGCGGGAGACCTGAATTCCAGGTATCCTTCTATTGGGGTACTTGTTGCCGACCAAGTTTCCTGGAGAAGTGCGATCAGTCGCGGCTCCTGGAGGGAGTGCTGCGGGGCGGTGGGGCGGGGCGGGGGAGGGGCAGGGTGGGGATTAGTAAACTCCGGCATATGGCCGAACGAAGTTAAGTACATAAATAAATTAAAAAAACGAATTACATTGTGCGCGCCGCATCGCCATTTGGCGTTGCAGCTCACGCAATGTAATTCGTTTTATTTATTTATTTATGTACTTAACTCCGTTCGGCCGTATGCCGGAGTTTACTATCCCCCACCCTGTCCCTCCCCCGCCCCACAACCCCACAGCACTCCCTCCAGGAGCCGCGACTGAGTGCGATGTTGGGGCTTTTCAGAAATTCAAGAGTGTCGGGAGTTTGGAGTTTCATGGCAAGGCCGTTTATATTCCAGGAGCATATTGTTAGACTAGGGTAGATGCTATTTCAGTCTTTGAGACCTCGAGACAAGGCTATTGGCAGCCAGGTCCAGTCGGGCCTTATGATCGATTGATCTTCTGTGACTGGCTCGTAGTTTTCTGATGGGGAGCTGCTTCGGGCCGATCTTAATATCGAGAAAGGTGGATTTCCTAAGTGAATGGAAGGGGCCAGAGGGGTTGTTAATATTGAAGGGTACCGGAGATCGCTAGGTGTTGCTAATTTGATGCCCCAGCTGTTGAATCGGTCTGTCTGCGATTGTACCAGTTCCTTTATTGCCTTGGATGCTAAGGTTATCAGGGTTATTTCAGTTGATCGATTACTGTTGCTAGGTTTAAATTCAATTGAAGTTATATCTTCGGATTCCAAATTACACAGTACTGGTATTGATTTGAAAAGTCTGATAATATTCCCTGCGGTTTAGAATGTCATGCGCTTCCTTTTTGCTTTCCTAAATGCAGAATGTGCACAGTTCGTTTACAGGTATTTACATTTTGTTACGTGTTACAAAAAAATTACATCCTATAGCCTTTCCTTTCACACTCAATGTGCACCAGCAAGTTGTCAAATAATTCACTTCACTTTTCTTTCTCTGTAAACTGAGAGGGGTTTGCCTGATATTTGACCTCTGTCTTTGAAGTGCAGCAAATGTGACAAATACAGAATTTAAAAGCATCTTTATTTATTGCTTGGCCTTTCACCAGCCACAAAAAATCTGCTCAACACCCACCAGTGGGTTGCAATCCACAGTTTGGGAAACACTGCCTTACATTCAAAAAGTAATGGAGGTGTAAGAGAAACGTCACCCAAACAGCATTAAAAGAGCTCAGCACTGGGGTGGAAAAGCCTCAGCATTAAAGGGGATAATGTAGTGGGAGACTAATATTTGTGACCTTAGTATTCTGACATAAAACACCCACACACAAATCATACACACTAGAGTTTAAACGGTGCCCCATTGTACAGGGCTTGTTACCTCTAGAATATCTGCCAGGATGAAGCAGCCCTGTCTTTCATAGTTTTTTCAATAACATTTTATCGGGGAGAGATCAGGACACTTCTGCTCTTCGTTAAATTAAAAGATGTTGCTGAAATCTTCATATTTGAATAATGAATGGGGCTCTTGCAGTGGCAAACCCTTTTGTAATTTAGAAGGCAGATTTTGGAGGTGGGAGAAATTAGACCGCATTTCTGCTACTTTTCCAGTGAACTTTTACTAAGACCTTCCCGTATAAGATGTAGGGGTATATTCACAAGAACGTGCGATAAACATCGCCAAAATAGCTTACCGCAACTTCTCACATCGCAGTCCATCGCGGGAAAATAACGCCGTGTTAACGTGGCATTCACAACATGGCGATACTGTGCGATATTCGCACGATAACGCGGCAAATGTCCGTGAAACAACTACCGCGACGGCAATAAAAACCCAAACTTTAACGCGAAAAAAATTGTGATGTGCACAATGGCGATGAAACAACCGTGATAACCAGCAGGAGGCCAGCAATACCCACGCGCCATGCATGAATAAGTGCCATAAAAGCACCCAAAAAAATACACCAACAAGTAAACGAACTGCGGAGCACCATGGAAGCACCTGGACCGAGTGCTGAGGCCAACTCGAACCCCACAAGCACAACGGATGACCAGCCCGGAACCCCGGGGTCGGGGAAGGGCAAGGAGAAGAGGAAGAGGAAGACGGGGTTCCAGACTGCAGGAAAACCGGATCCACCGCACGGTGTGGACAGAACGCCACCAACAACTGTCCGTCACCACCACCGTGTTATTGGCAAGACAAATGGAAATATGGCAGTCCAATGAGATGACTTCATAGGACTGAACTAGCTGTGGGCACATTACCCATGAACAACATACCCGCAACCCCCCAACGTAGCCCCAAGTCCATGTAGGAAATAGGTCTGTGTGTAAAAATGTCAAAGTCTGTAGCAGGCCTAAAGGTGTGTTCTCCATCACATGTGACAACAGTACCTACCGTCGCATACCTACCCACACCCACCTGTGCGGACACAGACTGTCCTGAACGATCACAGTGACCCACATGCCAAGAAGCCGGACCCCATACCCACACTGGTGACATCAAGGAGCTGCACAGGTCTACCAGCAACTATCCCAAACCACCAAGTCTGGCGCACAGAGGTGGACCTGCCAATAGGGACTAACCCCTAAATGAAATGCGTCATCCAGTCCCACCCTGTGTACGGACAATGCCCAATGAGGCACACAAATTGCCATCCTACCCAACACCCATCACAGTTGAACACAAGTGTGGCAGCGTAGACTTTATTAGCATGTGCGTGTAAGTACGGGCAAGACAAGGGCCACAACATGCAGACCAAGGCATCAGACAATCACAGGCAGCACAGGAAGGCAGCCATGTCCACTGTTGTTGTGGGAAATGTGGGCTCATCACCAGAATGCAACAAGGTGTTGGGACCTGTGTTATGGGTTACCATCAGTCGTGGCTGCTGGAACGTCGTTAGTCGTCCATGAAGCGAGCGCAGCTTCCTGTGCAATCAGTTCCAGGAGTACGTCGTTGTCGAGCTCAAGGAACACGAGGGCGAGCCAATCCATCAACTGGTCCGGACAATGTGCTCCGTCCACGCCGTCTCACCAATCCGCAAAACAGCCCAATAGGGGGGCGCCTCAATGTGGTCACTGCACACGAGGAATTGTGCAAACTCCCATGTCCAACTGACAGCACATATGCCAAACATCCAGGCATCCCATGAACGGGAATCCCGGTTACACTCATGGTTGTGGGCCAACAGGGGGCCACACACAAGTCATAATCCAGTTCAGCTAACGTTGCATTGGATAGGCAGACATTCATTGGCCACTCGAATATGCATGTCCGACAGTGGAACCAGGGCTGGACGCAGGTGACGTACGCAAGACGGAAGCTCAGACGGTAACTGATGCGCAACACTGCAAGTGGCAGTGCCCCCAACATTTGCAGCATTCGGGCACGGTACAATCCCACGTGACTGGCATTGTGCATGTGCCCGTGATGTTGGCCATTGCGGTGGTGGCACTCGTAGAACCGCCACTCCTCTGACCTGCGGCAGTCATGTGGATGAAAAGCCACAGCTCGGAGCAATGAGTCGTATGGGTGTGCGACGTTAGGACGTATGTGTTGTTGTGTAGGTAAGTGTGAAGGCCATTCCATGCAAGAGTACCCTGAGCAAAGGCCTCTCTTCGTGGGGTGTGGATACGTTGGTCCTTCATCATCGCTGTGTGAAGTGTGGGAGTCCTCTTCATCTGCTATGATATCTCTCCCAGGGGGTGTCTGCCGCATGCTGTACCAAGGTCGGAGGTGCAGATGCCCGTCCGCCTCCTGTGTGGAGACAAAGGAGCATTCATCCCTAATGTCAGTCTGACTACTGCTTGCAATCTGGAAATGTGATGTGGTTTACACGCTGCAATTGAGGCTAGGCCTTAGGCCCATGGCGCACCAAGAACGATACACACGGCAGTTGGCATGCATGAGCCAAGAGCCCGAGCGGACTGGCACACCTTGTACATTCCCACATGCGCGTGCGCCCTCCGGCTGCATGCAACATTGCAACATTGCATATCGTGGCACGTGTGGCGCAGACACTGCGACAGAGACACACGCATATGTGCATTTCCTGCCCAGCCCAGAACAGGACCACGCCCAGAGCCCGGAGATGATACTTCACACCCCTACGCTGGACATGCGTACGAAAGCCCAGCCCACTCCGTATACATATAAAGGGTGGGACGACAGAGCTACATGGACCAGATCTTCCACAATGCCCGAGGGGACAATGCTGCGCCCGCCTGCCATGTCACGAGACGCAATCATGAAGGGACCATGACTTGCGGGGCACAGAGTAGAACTGCGTGTGGCACGGCCCGCGCGACACGGGACGGTGACTTTTGTTGCACTGGGTTAGTGGCACCCGGAGCACGTCGGCCGGCACGGGCATACCGCCATGGGTCGGTGACTCACGGGGCACTGAGGTAGGGCCACCTAATGTGCTGAGCGGGTGTGCAGCCTGCGTTGATGAGGTGTGCACTGTTATGCACTCTCCCATTCCGAAATCAAGGCCCAGACCCAGGTGTGTGACCTAGTGGCCCACGGGGCAGGTCCGCGTGATGTGGAGTCTGCCAAGGTCGCGTGTCCCGGGCTCGGAGCATGCACCGGCATGTGGTTGGAGACACACCAGTGGCGGAAGGTGAGCAGTGAGGCCTGGGGGCGCATGGGCGGACAATGTCCACTGGGCGGCGGGAGGGGCTGTGGTGCAGCAGCATGTGTGCGCAGGGGCGGACGAGCGATGTTGCCGTGTGCAATGGTATGTACTCTGCCATTATTACATCTGGACTCCATTGCAGATGAAAGGACCTGGTAGACTGCAGTGGATACCGGCACGTGGTTGGAGACACACCGGTGGCAGCAGGTGGGCTGTGGGGCATGGGTGGGAAGGCCTCTGCTGTCTCTCGCCCTCTCATCCTTTCACTGTCTCTCTCTCCCTCTCTGTCTCTCTCCCTCTCTCTCTCCCTCTCTCTCTCCCTCTCTCTCTCCCTTTCTTTCTTTCTCTCTCTCTCTGTCCTTTGATGAGCGCATGACACACGTTCTCATCTCGGATTTTGTCTTGCAGGCTGTGACTTCCAGATTCTCCGGAGTGGATCCGCAAGGACTAATCCGATTTGTTGTTTTGTGTTGTGTATTAATAACGTTTTGTTATGGGAATTTCAAAGTTGAATGTTTGATTCTCCTTATTCTGACCACACATGTATGTTTGTTGTTGTATTTGTGCGACATCAGGGTCTTTTTTTTCTCGTGATTTTGTTAAGTTGCTGTGGCATATCTTTGTCCGGGGTGGGTGGGCCGGGGGAGGGCCCAGGGGTGTGGGGGGGTCCTGGGGGTGGTGGCGGTGGGTGTTGTGGGCCTCTGGGGTCTCCGAGCTGCATGGGCAGTGGCTCCATGGCATCTGTTGTTCTTCAGGTGTGGCTGTGGGGTGGGCTCCCTTTTGTGGTGCAGGTAGTCGTCCTGCTTAACACCAGCAGAAAGCAGGTGTAAAATCCCTGCTGCTAGCGCTGCTTATCGCCTGTTTTTGGTTCGCATCGCGGATCTGGCTGTTTGTTGTGAATGTTGCGTTGTGGTGTTTTCGTGTGCTTTTGCACGGGAACGCCTACTCTGCATCTCATTAGCGTTAGTTGGCGGTGTCAACCGTGGCGATGTTTTTTGCGGCAGCTATTGCGGGATATGTGGCGATGTAGGCAGTTAGCACCAGCTTGCGAATGGGGCGATAATTCTATCGCCACTTTTGCTGCGCTAATGTGCCGATAACTCGGCGATAAGTCCTTGTGAATATGCCCTGTAGTGTTTACTCTAGATAGAGGGTGAAATTGAAACTTGTTAGAAGATGACTTCAATAATTGCCCTTTTGGACATTTCCCTAAACCTTACTCATTTGTGCTCAACCTGAGAAGAATTGGCATGATTTGTTTGGGAACGTTGTTTGTGGCCAAGAGAAACATTTGGTTCGTTGAGGAACGTTTTCCTACCAAAGTTCCTTTTTTTACTCTAAGATGTTTTCTATCAGTAAATAAACTGAATCTCGATCTTTTCAAACTAACAGAAGAATTTTTATTGCTTAAATTGTGGTGTGCCTTTATCACAGGTGCCACAAAGTACGTTTTTGATCCAAATGGATCACATAACCAAAGGTGACACCATTGTATTATTTAATACAATACTAGGCTTAACCTATCAGAGATGTAGTATTGCTAAAAGGTTGAGAGATGGTGGATGTTGATCTGAGGGAGAGGTTGGAATTCTGGTCTTCGCTTCTAGACTTTGCCTGCAGATAACTCACCTTTTGTTTCAATTCTTGGTACTGTGAGGGTTTGTTTACAGATACCTGTTTTATTGTTCTTATCATGACCGGTTGGATGCTGCAAGGAATTTAAGTTTATATTTTGGGAAGTAATATTCCAAGGAAATTACTGTTACATTACAGAACTTAAGTTGTTTGATCTTTTTTTCTGTTTGACATCATTTGCTATCATGATCTTTACGCCGCAGATGTTGTGTAACCAGGCAAGGCCACTAGCCTCACAGAAAAATATAAGAGGGAATGCTCTCTCCTTAGGACCCCAGTAATAAGGTGTGGTGATACGGTACACAGTATTACCGGTACTGCCTGGTATGACTCTACCATTGCAGGGCTGCTTGGAGTTTTGACATCTGAAATAGGGAATATTGTTCCAAAATCAACGTTACCACTACAATTTTCACGTTCTCACCAAATTAAGGCCTACTGCTGGTCATATTTCCACCTGCTTTGTAAAGGTGCATACTTGTAATCTCTTTCCGGCCCAAAAAAGACATTTTTGGCTAAACACTGAATTACCGGAATACCGATCCACTTGTATGGGCTCCCACGCGCTGCAGAAAATTACACTTCAGGGCTGCTTCCAGACTTATTTTTTATTTGTTTGAAAGATCCGGGAACATGCATCATCAGAGTTAATGAAAACCGTGCACCAATAAACATGATCATTAGCAGCCCTCAGAAAGTATTTCAAATGCTTTCTTTTACATCTGTTTTAACATCTTGAGCTGTAGTATTTTAATTTTTGTAATCTACCATCAGTAATGTATCCACATGGGCTTGCCATCCCAAAACCGGTGTCTGGCTATAAACGTCCCTCTTTTCTGAATCACTGTCGTGTCTCAATACACAGGAACTACAGCAAATTAACTTCTGTAATGCAGGTTACATTCATGGCTAACCTTTTATTGATATTATTGCTTTGCAAGCAAGATGGAAACTTCTGACGTCCTCATATTACAAGCGCATTATTGCAACCTTCTGTACTAGAAACTAACATCAATGGATGAATTATTGAATCATTTCATTTCAACCCCATCAGATCTGACTGTCCTCAGGCTCTGTGTAAATCAGATCTTCAGTCTGGAGGCTACATTCCTGACTGTCTGCTCCAAAGGTTCCAGTTCATTAAAACATTTTGAACAGAAATCCAAATTTTCTAATTCAAGAGTGTGTTCTTTGTTTACAAAACAAAGCCACTACTTCAGAAGGCACCTGGTTACCGAATCGTATTTTACTTCAAGTAAGTGTGCATTTGACTGGTTAAGACTATATTCAAGACATTACATTGCCTTTTGATTTTAGAAACTTGTAAGGAGAAAAGTGAAAGTGACCTTCAAAAAAATGAAAACCATTCCTTGGTACAACTGAGGGCATAGGTGGTGTCCCTTTAAATAGCACAGACCTAACAAAAGGGAAGGGGACAAGGATAATGGAAGCAATTGACCTAATAATGGCAGTGCATTGTCACTAGCCGTATGTTGTGTGTACTCGGGCCACAGTATAACCCTGGCTGCCCATAATGAGGCATTGCAGTGGTATCCTAAATTGCTTACTCAATCCTGACATATTGCATCCCATATCAAAAAAGGATCATGGATCCGATATGTAGAATAATAAACAAAGTTTGCTTCATTTACATTTTATTAATAATCGAAAATATAACTTCATCAACATATAAACAAGAAAATATCCAATTCGTGTTAAAACTGATTGATTGGTCATCGGATTTGCTTGACTGAAATGTTATGTTAACACAATGATACTAAAAGGACGGACTTAGGAAAATGAGGGTTAACCCTAGAATATGGGGCAGGGGCAGGAGCATGCCTAGCTTATTTTGAGCATCTCTGATACCCATTTGTACCTATATCAAGGCCATCTACCTGAACTTCCTCCTACATCTGAGTCACTAAGGGGCCGATTCCGATGTCGGACAGACTCAGGTCCGTCCGACATCGGTCAGGAGCCGTAACCGACCGACCTGCTGTCGTCGGTTACGGCCCTGCAAGTACGATGCGACCGAAGCCTGTTCGGTCGCACTCGTATACTTCACAATGGGAGCATGCATTCCAAGCGGAATGCATGCTTGCATTGTGAAAAGCAGGGGTGCAGTTCATCCCTGAACCCTGTGGCCGGCACCCCAAGGTGCCTGCCACCGGGTGCAGGGATCAACAGAGGGGCACCATAGGTGCCCCCAGGCCGCCGTTCAGCGGCCTTGCACCCATGGGGGCCCTACTGGGGGCCCCCAAAGACAAGTTTCCGAATGCCTTTTCGTGCCGGAAAGACCGGCACGAAAAGGCAGTGAAAAACTGCCATCGTACTCCCTCGGTCGTGAAGAGGCGGCCGGGGGAGTACTGAAGGATTTCCGGATGGCGGACGGGCTCTCCGAGCCCGTCGTTAGCCTCCGAGTCGGATTCCTTTCCGACCGAGCCCATCGGAATGGCTTGGTCGGAAAGGAATTCGGCCGGCACGTTCCGATTCGGTCGGAAGGGCTCCGGCCATCGTTCGGTGCCCTTCCGGCCGAAATCAGAATCGGCCCCTAAGTCTACCAACTATTAGATTGCCAGGAAAAGTATATAATATATTGAACCACTGCATCTACCCACTCACCCTTGATTCCCAGCATGGCTGCAAAAGTGATCCTGTAGCCACACCTGGGCAGTCTGTGGCTGTTTACTGCCTTCAGGCAGGCTGCAAGGCTTGCCACTCTCCTGTTTGTCTCTGAGGGAGCTGTCAAAGTAGCCACCGCAGTTTATGGAGCCAAGCTCTGTGTAGGGGCTTCCCAACAGTCACTGCACATTCCATTACACAGCAGTGGTAAACTCTGGTTCGGTCAAGAAATCCAGACATTTGCTGTGTTGTCACATACATGACTACATTGAAGGCGATTTTGTTTAGACTGCCTATTCCCAGATAAAGTATTTATGCATTGTCTGCACGCTCCAGGGGCCGTATTAGCATTGGCATTGTTTGCGCCCAGCCACCTTTCAAAAGGTGCGCCGGGCGCAAACAATGCCAATGCGCCCTATTATGAAATATGCGCTGCCCCCAGGCACCTGCTCCGTGTTTTCACAGTGCAGGCGGCACCCGCCTGCACTTTCAAAGGGGATTAGAGATCCACTTGTAGGCCGGTGCAGTGAGTGACTGCACCCGCCTGCAAGTGGATGTCTGGGGGGTCTATGGGACCCACTTTACCCCTTGCAGAGGGCTGCTGTCAGAAGGCGCACTGACAGTTCGTCACCTTTTTAATGGTGCACTGTCAGTGCGCCTCCTGAGGGCTTCTTTGCCTCTGCTCCCGCGTCTGTAATATGGCGCGGGCGCAGAATCAAAGGAATTCCCTCATTTGCATAGGGCACGCCCCTATGCAAATGAGGGAACACCCACTGAAGGTAGCGCTGGCGCATTAAGTGCGCCAGCGCTATCGGTATTATAGAAGGGGACGCACAAGCGTCTGCGCCCCCTTCTATAATACCAAGGTGCCCAGGGGGTGCGCAAAGTGGGCGCAAACACCTGTTGCGCCCACGGGGCACCTTCTGTAATACGGCCCTTGGTGTTTTTTCTTTGATCTGTTGAGGCCTTAATTTCAACCTTCTTCATCAGCTGCAAATATAAATATAAAGGGTCTGGAGATGCAATGTGTTCAATTGCCATGCAAGTAGACTTGCATGGCAAAATTCTGGGGGCAGGGACAAGTAGAAAGTTCATCCACTGTGTATTACATTTTACCAATGTTTATTTACATTTCTAAATTGTGTACAGTGACTCAATTCCTGTATCAAGCTTTTGCAGTTAAGGAGGGTGTTTTACCACCTCATCCTTTTGGACAATTCCAGGCGCTCTGCCATTAAATTGGTTGCTGTTGTGTAATGCATATGAGGCCTCTTTACATGCAATTGATGGGGATGTGTTTACTACAAAAAGGTGATGTGTTTAGAATAAAAAAGAAGAAAAGCCCTTCTTATCCAAAGTCTTGACATTCAAGGTAGATTTTTCTTGAAAACAGTGCCTAGCGATGTTTAAGATACATATTAGTGAAGAGGGTGATACTACCCAAGTGATTGATGAGTATGCTACTGTATTACAATCTCTTGATAAAAGGTTAAATCCATGAAAGAATGCCGTACACGAAAGACACGGATTTGTGCACAGATATCAGTTTCTAGATGGACCAATAGGTGATTTTGTAGTCACATTGTAAATTCTGATGACAAATTGTAACTATTAAAACTTAAAGATGAGATAATTAGAGATTAATTAATCAAAAAACAAATAAAAAGATTCAGGCGAAGCCTATGGAAGATCCGGATCTGGAGCTTTTCATGAGTGTGGCAAGGGGCATAGAACATTCAGAGATGTATATGAGAGAGTTGTCTACCTTGAGTACAGAAAATGAGGTTAGAGAAATAAAAAGCATTTATAAGCATAACATTGATAAAGTTAACTCAGGGCACAGTGGGGTAGAATTACAGGGATGGGTTGAGACAACTGGACCTAGAAGTGCATGTGAGAAATTGAGAATGCTTGTTTCCACTGTAGAAGCGAGGCACAAAATGGTAATGCTAGACAGAGTCCTGCACAAGTCAAGTCAAGAATAACTTTATTTCGGTTCCATGAACCATAAAAGTTTGACAAATAAAAACAGTACAGTTTAAGAAATTTGTAACACCTTTGTAAAACATCACCGGAAATAAAATAAGAAAGAAAGAATTCATAAAATTCAGTGGTTTAAAATTTCAATTCATAATGTAAAACAGTTTAGGACAACATAGTATTACACAGATCATAAAAAGAAAAATTCCAAGAGTGTAAATATGGACAATGAGCAATTTCAACAATCTTATTCAGTCTCTAAAGCTCGTAACGCTTTCTGAGAACCATGGTAACTTTAATATAATTGGATACCGCAGTGCAAATAACAGGAGTGGCCAAAGTATGCGGAAAGTTAAAACCATCAATATATGTACAGGGGCGGATTTCCCTTAAAAGTGGTGCTAAAAAAAATTTCCTCGCCTCTTTGTATAGGGGGCAGAATAAGATAAAGTGCATAGTGCTCTGGTTTGCTGAATTATCACACAGGCAAGGCATGAGCTTATCGGCCCACCGTACTTGACGCGGGAATGCCACTAGAAAGTGCAAAGTGCATAAACGAAATCTGGTTAAAAGAAATCTGATCTGTACATTGGTAGTAAAGATTAGATAAAATTGCTGTGGGCCAGGAGGCAAACATGAGAGGCCCATCTCCTCGTGTTATAAGTAGCGCATATTGGCCCTAGAGTGATGTACCTCTTTGATAATGGCTTACGCATTCGTGGGGATACTTTCAGTTTTGTCATAAAAGTGCCCCAGTCCTATCTCTTGGAATTTGTCTCTTACGAATCGGGGCCAATGGATTGTTAAGGCGTTGTCCTGCACAAGATCACCCATGTTTCAGATAATAATAATAATAATAATAATAGGTCATTTATAGAGCGCCTGGCTACCCCTATCGGTGTGTCCCCACGCTAGAAGCACATCAGCTTGAGTGGAAAAGAGAAACCGGGCTAGAGTTGATATAGCCAGGTTTTCAGGCCTCTACGAAAGGTGGACTCAGATTTCTCTGCACGCAGCAGAGGAGGGAGTGTGTTCCAGTTTTTGGCCGCCAGGTAGCCAAATGAGCGTGCTCCCATCCTTGCCTTTTTAATCCTAGGTAGATGCGCTCCTGTCGATCTTAGCTGTCGACTGGGATTGTACAGGGTTAGAAAGTCGTGCAGGTAACTGGGGCCTTTCCCCTGTATGCTCTGGTGACAGAAACACAGTGCTTTGAAAAGGATTCTCTTTCCAATTGGCAGCCAGTGAAGGAAATCAAGGGCTTTTGTCATAGAGGCACGTCTAGGTAAATTAAGGCCGAGGCGTGCTGCTGCATTTTGAATTCGTTGGAAGCGTTGCAGGCAGCATTTTGGCGCACCCAGATATAGAACATTCCCGTAGTCAAGTTGCGAGGTCACCAAGGTGTGGACTATGGTTTTCCTTGCTGATACTGGAAGAATGCCTAAGGTTTTTTTTAGCATCTTAAGGGTGGTAAAACATCTCCCTGCTACCTTTCTAGTTTGGGACTTTTTTTTTTTATAACACACTTTATTAAATTTTTTCCTTTTCTTTGTTCGGTAAAAACAGAATGAATACAGCCATGCATAAAAAAATTATCAGTGCATTACGGATAGTATCATGAATCATACATCAATCTGTCATGGAGTAATGTCTAACCGTTGACAACATATGCCCACGGCACAGGTTGCACTGCATGTATAGTTTGACAAGAGTATCCGATATAATGAGATCATATATAAATGGTTGTATAATAACACAACATTCCAACTTCATTGCCCCCCACCCTCCTTACTGACTCAACCCCATGTAGTCTAGTTTGGGACTTGAAGGAAAGTTTTGGATCGAGCCACACTCCTAGGTTCTTTACCTCTGTTTTGGGCGTAGGGACAGGCCCCAGTCTCTGGGGCCACCAGGCTGCACTCCAGATGGAGGGGGATTTCCCGACGATCATGACCTCCGTCTTACTGCCATTCAATTTAAGGCAGTTGTTTGACATCCATGAGGCCAGATCATTGAGACAGGAAGAAAACTGTAACGCTGACTCACCAGAGTCTTGCGCAAGGGTCACTACAAGCTGGGTGTCGTCAGCGTATGACACCATAGAGATCTTGTACTTGTCCATAATATCAGCCAGCGGACCGATGTACAGATTAAAGAGGGTGGGGCTCAGGATAGATCCCTGATGCAACATAATGGGACATTATGCATATATGTGTAGGTTGGGTTTGAATAGCAATGGGTATTCAAATCAAACAATGAAGGTATTGGAGAGTGGCATAGGAGTAAATGGTGATAATTGTGTGTTAAAGGTGTCTAATAACAAAGAAAATAAAAACAATATTGTAGAAGTGGAAATGGTGGGAATTAGAAAGAGGAAACACCTTTTTGCAATTTTAAAAATAATGGTCATAGCATCAGGATTGTCAGATGATGGGTCACCATTCACCCAAATTGGAGAGAGGAGATGCATACATTCACTCACATAAAATTGGAAGAATGTATGATCAAAGTTTGCCTATGGGGACAAGAGAGTAGAGGTTGTAAACAAAGTCAACGTTGAACTAAAGTTTGAATATAATGTTGGTTAAGGGGTGATGTATGTGCAAAAAATTGATCTAGTTTGCTGAAATGGGATGAGCAAGGGGAGCTGAATGTAATCCTAGATTCCTATTTCCCCAAACAAGTTGTTTCAAGAGAGAGATTTCCTGGGGTTGAGGAATACGGCTTCAATGAGGAGAAGAGGACCAAATGGGTGGAGGAATATCCCATGGTGTTCTGTGACACGTTGGGTAAGCTTAGAGTTTTCAGCACCAGATTGTGCTGAAAAGTGATGTGTACCTGTTGTGCACCATCTTTAAGTGCAGAAAAGAAGACCAAATTGGATAAGCTATGCACTTTACGCATAATTGAGACCGACACTGGTTCCGAATGGTTGGCGTCAGTATTGTTGGCATGCATTGTGGACAAATCTTTGAGATTGAATGTTGACTTGTGACCTTAATTATTATAACTATAAAGTCGGCCACCAGCCTTTACCTAATAGCAAGCAAATGAAATGTGCTATTGTATTTTCTTTGCTAGTAATGTCAGCATTGTGTCACCAGATCGTGTTATATGAGGCTCAAGACACCTCACATTGTTTTGTGACCCAGAGGGTGCATTCTGTAAAATCTGAATGCCCTTTAGATTTGTATATGGCTTCTCTATATTCCAAAGGATGATAAATATCTTGTTTAAAGTGTTTGGCTGGATAGCTTGTTTTCATGATAATATTCTGGTGTCTGGGAAAGATATGGACAAGCATGACCCTAAGGTGAGACGAGTATGGCTTTGTTGAGTACTATACAACATTACGATGAGGCGACGTTACGCCCCAAACCACTGGCACAGCCGATACTGCCTCTGTATTAATTCCTTTATCAATTATTTTCCATTTTTCCACATTTGTCTCCAAAAATCATCCATACATTTGTTAATTTTGAAACTGTTCAAATCCGCATGCAAGGAAATGCATTTTCCAAAGATTTTCATGTTCTAATTGGGCCATCCGAACCTCTATACAAGAACACGTACAAGCGCAGGTTCATCATAGCAGTTTATTAAAAACCCAATGCATTTCAGGCCACTCAGGCCCTTCGTCAGGGGTAACTGCTAACAAACAACCATCTTCCTCTGTCTTTCACCGCCGGAAAAGAGACGGTGTGCAACCCGCATTTATGTGTTATTTGTTGAGTACTATGCCAACTTTGTTCCTAAGCTTGCCAGCAAAACTGCTGTGTTGATTAAATTACTTAAGAAAAATGAAAAATATGTATGGATTGAAGAGTATAGTATGCTTTTTGGCTAATTCAAACAGGACATTGTTTTGCCCAACCTTTGAACCTGTTACCAGGGATGTGAGCTTAATTATGAATGATGCCAGCAACCATAGGTTGGGAGCAGTTCTGTTGCAAAAGAAGCAAAGATAAAGAAATTGTAGCCTTTGAATCAAGAGCTCCACAGGGTCCCAGTCTACATACTCAACCATCTAGAAAAAGGCTTTGGCTTTGTAGTGAGAGATGAGTACTTAAAAAAAATGTGTAGGGTAGCAAATACATCCTGCAGATAGATCACAAGCCTGTGATTGATTTGTTCAGCACCCATGGTGGAGGGAGAGAGGCCCCCAGTTTGCCAACTGGAAGTATCATCTCCAGGAATTTCACTGTTAGAAATAGGGGTCTCTAGTTGGCATAGGTAGGTACCTTTGTCCAAATAGGGACCCTTGCTTCTAGTCAGGGTAAGGGGGATACACTCCTAAAATAACCCCTGCTCACCCCCTTGGTAGCTAGCACGAGCAGACAGGCTTATCTCAGAGGCAGTGTGTTAAGAATTTGTGAACACATACAGTAATACAGTGAAAACACTGCAAATGGACACCACACCAGTTTAGAAAAATAGCAGATCTTTATCTAAACCAACAAGACCAAATATGATGAAAAATCCAACATACAATACTCTTGAAAAATAGTACTTGTGCAAAATAACCTTTAAATTGCAGGAAACTCAAAAAAACAGTTCTTCCGACTCGGTAGTTCCACCTGGGGCTACCGCAATACTGAATATGACAGAGTCTAACAATTACAGATGACCGCGTCGATACAGGCCAGCTAAAGTGACGACAGACCCGGACACAGTACCTTTCTGGTTGTGACCAACACGTCGGTGCGAGTCAGTCAGGGCAAACGTTGCGGTTGCGTTGTGAAGCGGAGCGCTGCGGTGGGTGGCGTCCTCACAATGTGGTGCAGGCAGCGGCTCGTTGACGGAGTCGGTGAGTCCAGGGCTTGCGTTAAAGGGTGAGACGGTGCTCTCTGTGGTGTTGGAAAGTCACGGTGCAGTGACGGAGCCAGGCAATGTTCGGGTTGGGCAGCGACGGAGTCGGTGATGTCCTTGCAGCATGTAGCGAAGCATTGCAGAGTGAGGTGCCCTCTGGACGCGATGCAAGCAGCGGCTCGTTGATGGAGTCGGTGAGACCAGGGTTGCGTTGCGAAGCAAGGCATTGCTCTCGGCGGTGCTTTCAGGACATGGATTCCTGCGATGGACTCGATGACAGAGTCGGTGCCCACAGACACGACGAGGTCTTTGCTGAACAGGGGGCAAGCTCAGTTTCAAGCCCTTGGAGATCTTTTCTTCAAGCAGGGGACAAAGCCAGCAGCAAAGTCCTTTTCTCCTTTCCTTGGCAGCAAGTAGCCACTGCAGGCCAACCCCAGACAGCAAACAGCACAGGGGCAGTATTACTCCTCAGCTTCTCCGGCTCTACTACTTGGCAAAGGTTCCTCTTGATTTCACGGAAGTGATCTAAAAGTCTGGGGTCTGGGCCCCTCTTTTTATACACAAAAATCCTTTGTTCTCTGAAGGCAGAGAGTGTCTGTACCCAGCCAAAACCAGTTCTGTCCTCACTGGTGCAGCTTCCTGGCAGGAGGATGGAGACAGCATTGTTGAAGGCAGACCAGGCCCATTCAGGTGAAAGGAAATCTCCTCCCCCTACTCTAAATGCAGCCCAGGTCTATTCAGCCCAGCCTTGACTCATCAGACTACTGGAGCTGCTGCCCCTCTCCAGCCCCTGTCATCCAAAAGCCAGACATGCAATACACAAACCTAGCAGAGGCACCCTGGATGGTTAGGCAAGGAAATACCTACTATATAAAAGTGGTATTTTCAACCACAAGATGTAAAAATCACCCTCACTAAAAGATGCATTTTAACATTCTGAGTTCAGTCATACTAAACTTTATTTTCCTACCTTGTTCCCAGGGCCAGTTATGTTTATAAGATGTTCTAAACAAACTCCCCATTCTGTCCTATGGGAACAGGTAGCCTTGCAATAGTGAAAAACGAAATTGGCAGTAATTCATTATAAGGACATGCCACACACATCAGGCCATGTCCTACCTTTCACATACACGGCGCCCTGCCCACAGGGGTACCTTGGGCCTACCTAAGTGGTGACTAACATGTAAGAAAAGGGAAGGTTAGGGCCTGGCAAGTGGGTGCACTCGCCAAGTCGACATGGCAGTTAACAACTGTGCACAGACACTGCAGTGGCAGGTCTGAGTTACCTTTTCGGAGCTACTCATGTGGGTGGCACAATCAGTGCTGCAGGCCCACTAGTAGCATATGATTTACAGGCCCCGGGCACACAGGGTGCACTGTACTAGGGACTGACTAGTAAATCAAATAGCCAATCATGAAAACACCAATCCATAACAGTAATTTACAAAGGGAGCACGTGCTCTTTGGCACTGAACAGCAGCGGCAAAGTGCCCAAAGCATCTAGACCAGCAAAACAGAGTCCGACATACAGCAAAAACACATGAGGCAAAGGCAAAAAATGCAGGGGAGACCCGTGCCAATGGTGCCAGGTCTAACATGTGTCCCCTCCAGCTGAAATGTGGGGAGAACTACCCACCCTTTTGGGAGTTCGCTTCAATAAGGTGGAAAAATCTGGACAGACCATCAGGATTGGCGTGTTCTGTACCATGGTGGTGTTCCACCGTGAAGTCCATCCCCTGTATGGAAATGGACCACCTCAACAGCTTTGGATTCCCACCCCTCATTTGCATCAACCATCGGAGGGGCCTGTGGTCTGTCTGAACCCGGACGTGAGTCCCTAACAAGTAGGGCCTCAGATTCTTCAGTGCCCAGACCACAGCAAATGCCTCACGCTCAATCGCACTCCACCTCTGTTCCCGTGGAAGTAACCTACTGCTAATGAAGGCTACGGGTTGGTCTATGCCCTCCTCATTTTGCTGTGAGAGCACAGCTCCCACACCATGCTCTGAAGCATCTGTCTGCACAATGAACTCTTCTGAGAAGTTGGGTGCCTTAAGCACGGGCGCCGTGCACATGGCAGATTTCAGGGCATCAAATGCTTTCTGGCAGGCGTCAGTCCAGTTCACTTTCTTGGGCTGCTTCCTGGAAGTCAGCTCTGTCAAGGGGGCAACAATGGTGCCATACCCCATGACAAATCTCCTGTAATACCCTGTGAGTCCTAAGAAGGCTCTCACCTCTGTCTGGGTCTTGGGGTGTTACCAAGCCAGAATGGTATCATTCTTCGGCTATAGGGGCGCCACCTGGCCGCTCCCCACCTGGTGTCCCAAGTACACCACGGAACCCTGCCCAATCTGGCACTTACTCGCCTTGATCATGAGGCCTGCCCTCTGCAGAGCCTTCAACACTTCCCAGAGGTGGTGCAGATGTTCCTCCCAAGTGGCACTCAACACTGCGATGTCATCCAGGTAGGCGGCACTGAAATCCTCCAATCCAGCCAACACCTGGTTGACCAACCTCTGAAAGGTGTCAGGGGCATTCTTCAACCCAAAGGTCATCACCTGGAATTAGTAGTGTCCCTCTGGCATTGAGAATGCTGACCTCTCCTTTGCCTCATCAGTTAAGGCAATCTGCCAGTACCCAGACGTTAAGTCAAACGTGCTGAGGTACCGGGCAGCTTAAAACCGATTGATGAGCTCATCAGCTCTGGGGATGGGGTGCGCATCAGTCCTAGTGACTGAATTGAGCCCTCGGTAGTCCACACAGAACCGGAGTTCCGGGGTGGCACCGGGTGCGGCAGCCTTTGGGACAAAGACTACTGGGCTGGCCCAAGGGCTGTTTGAGGGCTCAATCACCCCTAGCTCTAGCATCTTGGAGACCTCCTCCTTGGTGCAAGCCTTGACCCTGTCAGTCACTCTGTACATTTTGTGCTTTACAGGAGGACTGTTCCCAGTGTCAACATCATGGACAAACCACTGAGTGACACCAGGGTTCAGGGAGAACAGGGGAGCAAACTGTCCCAACAGCTGGCGACAGTCACTCTCCTTTGCAGACAGGAGGTCAGGAAGAGGTTCAGTCTCCTCTTCCATTCCAGCATCTGTTGCTAGGAGCATTCCCACTTCGGACCTCACCAAGTGGGGCTTCAGGCGGTTCACATGCAGGACCCGCAAAGGGTTCCTTGGAGACTGCAAGTCCACCAAGTAGGTGATTCACCACCTCAAATGGTCCGGTCCACTTATCCTGGAGCGCACACGGCTCCACTGGGGCCATGACCCATACTGTCTGTCCAGGATGAAACTCGATCAGAGTTGCATTCTGATGGTACCATCGTTTCATCTCCTCCTGGCTGGCTTCCAGGTTTGCCTGAGCGAGTTGCCTGAAGCGCTTAGTCTGGTTTCTGAAGGCCAGCATGTAGCTATATACATCCTGGAGAGGTTTACTGGGAGCTTTCTCCCAGCCTTCTTTCACCAGACTCAGAGGTCCTCTTACAGGGTGGCCGTACAGCAGCTCAAAGGGTCTGAACCCTAAGGACTTCTGTGGCACCTCTCTGTAAGCAAACAGAAGGCTTGGTAAGAGGACGTCCCACTTACGCCTCATGGTTTCACCAAGACCCATAATCATGCCCTTCAGGGTCCGGTTGAATTTCTCAACCAGCCCATTACCTTGGGGGTGGTAAGGAGTGGTGAACTTGTATGTAACACTGCACTCCTGCCAGAGGGACTTCATATAATTGGATAGGAAGTTGGTACCACAGTCGGACACCACCTCTCTGGGGAACCCCACATGGGAGAAAATCCCCATCAACGCACGACCCACCACGGGGGCCATCACAGTCCGGAGAGGGATGGCTTCCGGGTACTGGGTGGCATGGCCTGCCAAGACCAGGATGAACCTGTTGGCCATGGCTGTCTTGGGGTCCAAAGGCCCCACAATGTCAATACCCACCCTCTCAAAGGGGGTGCTGACCACAGGGAAAGGTTGGAGAGGAGCCTTACACTTCCTCCCACTCTTGCCACTTGCCTGGCAAGTCTGTCAAGACCCACAATGAGAATCAGAGTGCTTGCGCATCTGGGGCCAGTAAAAGTGGGTGACAAGCCTTTCAAAGGTCTTGTCTTGCCCCAAATGTCCTGCCAAAGGCACATCATGAGCCAGACCCAGTAGGAAGGCTCTGAAGCGCTGGGGTACCACCAGCACACGGACTGACCCAGGCTCAGCAACCTTAGATTAGATTAGATTAAAGCTTATAGAGCGCTTGGTTACTCCAACGGAGTGTCCCCGCGCTAAGACATCTAAGTCATTAACAACAGAGCCCTATCCTCCAACAAAAACCCCTGGTCCTGGCATAAAAGATCTATCCACAAGCAGCAGCGATTAACGCCAGTCCCCCGGGGATGACTGAAAAAACCAAGTCTTAAGTTTTCTACGAAACCTTGCTTCCGACGGCTGCATCCTCAATTCCAGAGGCAGTTTATTCCAAGCTTTAGCTGAAAGAAAGCTAAAGGATCTTCCGCCCCAACGTGCCTTTGACACTACCAACTTTTGGCACTACCAACTTAGCAGTGCCCATGGACCTCAGATTCCGGATAGGTCTGTAAGGGGTAAGTAAGGGGCGCAGGTACCTAGGCCCTTTCTCATTAAGAATCCTATGGCAGAAACAGAGAGCTTTAAAAGTAACTCTGGCCTGTACTGGTAACCAATGTAGCTCCCTCAGGGCCGCTCCCACTGGGGTATGCCTCGGGATGTTCAGTATCATCCGGGCAGCCACATTTTGGAATTTCTGTAGCATATTCAAGTTACTTTTTGTGACCCCTAAATAGAACATGTTGCAGTAATCCAGACGGGATGTCACCAGGGCCTGTACAATGGTCTTTTTGGCATCTAGTGGTAGAATATCTAGGATTTTGCGTAGCATTCTTAGAATGCCAAAGCATGTGCCTGCCAGAGCTGAAATCTGTTCTGTAAAAGATAAGGTGTTGTCAAACCAGACTCCCAAATTTGTAATCTTTGGTTTGGGAGTCGGGGTTGGTCCTAGTTCTTCTGGCCACCACATGTGGGACCAGATGGAGGGCTGTTTACCGATTACCATCACCTCAGTTTTGCCTGCATTTAATTGCAGGCAGCTGAACTTCATCCAGTTAGCCAAATCACTCAGGCAGGCTTTGAATTTCGCCGCCGCCTCTGTATCCTTTTGCTCCAATGTGATAATCAGCTGAGTGTCATCAGCATATGACACCAGTTTCACCCCATGTTTCAATACAATATCTGCCAGTGGGCGCATATACACATTGAATAATGTTGGACTGAGGGCAGAACCCTGTGGTACCCCTTGAGCCAGAGGGCGTATCGCAGACTTAAAGAGACGTTGTAAAACCTGGAAGGATCTATTCTGTAGGAAGTGTTTGATCCATTCCCATGTGCTACCTCTGATATCGGCCTCCCACAGATGCTCCAAGAGAAGGCCGTGGGAGACCGTATCGAACGCCGCACTCAAATCCAGCAAGGTCAGTGCTGCCATCCTTCCCTCATCCGCTGCTATTTTTAGCACCTCAGAAGCCAGGAGTAAGGCCGATTCGGTGCTGTGAAGCTCCAAAGCCAGATTTAGTTTCATGGAGTACCTGGTATTGTTCCATGAACTTAGTCAATTGGATATTTAAAAATTTCTCTGCAATTTTCGCAAAGAATGGGAGCAATGATACTGCTCTCATATTTTCTGGAAGCGCAGGGTCTAGAGATGGTTTCTTAGTAACGGCACCACCATTGCATGTTTCCAGCTGAAAGACACATTCAGCAAATTTGTGAGCACCGGTACAATAGCTACCCTCCCTTGTAATAGCATATTTGGAGGGAAGGTATCCATGGGAGAAACCGATTTAACTACTGACATAAGTTGGAGTACGTCACTTTCCACTGGTGGATGAAAAATAAAGCTTCCCTCACACAATGTTTCATTCTGTGGTCGAGCAAAGATATAATTCCTGCTGGTTTCAGGGAAGGTAGCATATATCTTCTCTCTTTTTCCCAGAAAGAAACTAGCTACTTTATTACAGTAGTCTGCAGATACTGGCAATACTGCTGTGACGCGCTCTAAGGAAGTAAGTTGTTTAACAATACTGAAGATGTTTTTTGGGGTGTTTCTGGCAGATTCAATTTTATTGGTATAAAACTCCCTGTGCGTTCTCCTAATTTGTTTGTGATACAATTTAAGGACTTCTAGATATTTCAACTTATGCACAGTCTGATAGTTCACCCTCCAGCAGCGTTCAAGGCGTTTACATTCTTTTTTAAGCAATGCTAATGACTCTGAGAACCATTCCGCTGAAGGATTTAAGTGAAGGATTTAACCTCTTGCAGGGGTTCAGAGTAACCCTGGGCAAAGCACTACGCTACGCTCGCGTAGTTTGCGAAGTTTGCGCTACTTCGCACTACGCAAATTGCACGTAGCACGGTGCGAACACGCGTAGCGTAGCGTAGTGCAGCGGTCATTTTTTGCTTGCTCGCGGTCCTCAATGTCAAGTTGGCGACCGCGAGCAAGCAAAATGACATCCCGGCGAGACTTTTTCGTCGTCGCGATCAGCAACATCAAGTTGCCGATCGCGAGCGTGGAAAATAAACCTCCCGGCGAGATTCTCAACGTGGGGAGGTCAGGTTTCTCATTGCGAGTGGTCGCGTATGCTCGCGACCGCTCGCGATGAGAAACTACCAGTCCGCGTTGAGAAAGCTGCCGCTCGAGTAAAAATCTACTCGAGCGGCAGTAAAAGACAGCTCGCACTGTGCAAGATGCCGTTTTCAATGATTGCACAGTGCGGACAAGCATCCGGCACTGTGCAATCATCGCGAACAGCGCACTACGCAGTTCGCGTAGTGCTACGCGTAGCTCGCGTAGTGCGAAGTGCACTTCGCGTAGCTTCGCGTGGCGCTACTTCACGAACTACGCCCAGGGTTAGTTCAGAGGTGTTAAGGAGTCCACTGCCGCCTTAATCCAAAAAGAGACTTGTTTATCTGCTTTCTGGGTGTCAGCCACTAATTACGGTGCGCTAAAGGCTAGTTTGACCCTAAAGGAATCAGGAGTAAGTAATGCCCATTTCCGAGCCAGTATGGACTCTGACCGCTGTCTCAATTTACATGAGACCTTCCTAGGATTCTTAATCCTAAATGGGAGGATCGAATGGTCAGACCAAACTATAGGCACAGGTGGCAGAGCTTCCACCTGAGTACTGTTTGAAAAGATATTATCTAAAATATGGCCCTTGATGTGTGTAGACGTATGGACTAGCTGTTCTATCCCCAAGACCTGTAGTCCCATTGTCAACTCACCGATTTTTCGATTTTCCTTGTTATCCAAATGTAAATTCAAGTCCCCTAGGATTATGAAATTTGGGTAACGGATGGCATAAGGGGGCACTGTTTTGGCCAACTCCTTAATAAATGTTCTAGCTGGGCCCAGAGGTCTATAGATAAGGAGACCCGCAACTGGCCAATCGCTGTTAAGAGACATATTAAAGAGCGCAGCTTCACACCCTGACATTGGCAGTTTAGTCATTTTTACCTGGTATTCTTTTTTTTAAAAATCACTGCTAACCCCCATCCCTCTGCCCGGGTCTATCAACTCTCAGAATAGCATAACCTTCTGGCAATGCTTCCAGAATGTCTGGTGCTGATTGTCCATGCAGCCAAGTTTCTACTAAAAATAGCCCTACTGGCTTTTGATCCGTTAATAACTCAAGGATTTCATGGCTGTGTTTACTAAAGGACCTGCAGTTTAGTGATAGGCAAAGTACGGAGTTATTGGCTGACTCCAAAGACCCCCTTCCTCTTCCCTCCCTCTGTAACTGCCGTAAACAGAAAATTGCATTTCCTACATCCCTTCATTCCTGAACCTACTGTAATGGAGTATAGACAGTCTTTGTCGACTGTATTCCTCAGAGCCGAAATCTCTGCTGATGAGTAACGGACTGTGTCCCTTGAGAAACCACCAGGGGTCCTGGCCCATGGTGCCGTCCAGGCGCGGCCGGACACAGACGGGCTTGCATGTCTTTAAGTAATGTGTAGGCTGGGAGCACTAGACTGCCCCACCAGGACTGCGCACACTGCGACCGGAAGTGAACCGGACCTGAAAGTACGTCGCAACGCCCTCCACTCAAACGGCACAAGCTGCGACGGACCAGGGCGGGAGCACCTTCAGGTTAATAGATCACAGGGAAGTGCAGAGCCTAACAGCTACACAGTAAGTGACCCCACCTTACAAGAAGTTAAGAACAATTAATACGCTTCCCCAGAGGCCCCCTTCAGCTGACACTGCTTTGCTAAACTAGCAGATGACAGCATGTAAAACCACTTAAAAACAAGCAATGCAATAAACAGTAAAAAAGACAAAGACAAAATATGCAACGGCAGTAGACTCACTGATGTCCGCTGCGCGCCCGCGTTTGCATGTCTTTAAGTAATGTGTAGGCTGGGAGCACAACACCGCCCCACCAGCACTGCGCACACTACGACCGGAAGTGAACCGGACCTGGAAGTACATCTCAATGCCCTCTGCTGAAACAGCACAACCCGCGGCAGTCTGACCGGGGCGGGAGCACCTTCAGGCTAATAAATCACTGGGAAGTGCAGAGCCTAACAGCTACACAGTAAGTGACCCCACCTTACAAGAAGTTAAGAACAATTAATACGCTTCCCAGGAGGCCCCCTTCAGCTGACACTGCTTCGCTAAACTAGCAGATGACAGCGTGTAAAACCACTTAAAAACAAGGAATGCTATAAACAGTAAAAAAGGCAAAACATGCAACGGCATTAGACTCACTGATGTCCTTAGGCTCGCTATACAGGACACCATTCTCCCAGTATATCGAATGTGATCCAGACTGATCACCTGCTGCCTGGTTTGCAGCCTGCTGCCGCAAACCAATAAGCGAAGGGCACGTCTGCTGCTCCTGGCAGAATTCTTCCCTGGAGGAGCCTCCTTCCTGCTGCCAATGGGTCAGCTCAGGCAGGTCCCCCAGTTCAGCCACTTGTTCCCCTGTAGGCTCCAGGGCGTCCCCCTCAAGGTTTGCCTCCTCCTGGACCGTGGGAACTTCACGTGCCGGTTTCCCGTGCCCCCTGCCCCTTCTCTTTCTGGCAGGCACCTGGGCCACTCTTTCAGGCTTCAGGTCCTCTTGAATGCCCTTACTGGCTGCCATTGACCGAGTGGTCACGCATGCCCACTCAGGCAGACCCAACATCTCCAAATGAGACCGTGCTCCACCTTCGCCCAAGGGGAGCTCTCCAAATCATTGCCCAGCAGACAGTCAACAGGCATGGCTGGCCTCACAGCTACTTTCAAGGTACCTGAGACCCCCCCACTCAAAGGGAACCTGTGCCACTTTGCAGAGGCACTCTGAATTGTCAGCGGCAACTACTGGTTAGAATGCGTTGGGGACCACCTGCTCTTCAGACACCAGCCGACAACTGACAGCTGTCACACTGGCTCCGGTGTCTCTCAGAGCCTCCACACTATGGCCATTGATGGTCATCCACTGCCTGTACTTTTTAGTGTTATCAGGCAGATGAGCTCTTGGGACCATCTCACTGTCTCAGGGACATTTCTGCGGGACCTGTTGGAATAAAGACCATGTTTTTGCGTTGTTTTACGTAAGTTAGCATCCGCAGCACCATTTTGTGTACAGCTGCCATTTTGTATTATGATCGAAACCAACTCCTTTGCCATTTCTGAGAAATGGCCTTCTCTAAGTTATGTTTCTTTAGAGCTGAGTTTTGCTACACTAATGAATGCACTGTTCTTATTAGCGCATACCTTTCCTTTAGCTGTAAGCTTCCTCCCACTCGTCTAGTGGCGGGCACAGGCAGAGTGACCTTGACAGCTAGATAAGGTGTGCCCGGCCTCAGAATCGAAACTTTACTTCTTTGTAATTTACTGTCCAGCTGCATCTCTCTGGAAAATTCCATGGTGGTCGTGCTTTCATTGGTTTCGAAATGTACATAATGTATCGTTATGCTTGCTGATGTCAGTCCCTCTGCAGCATTCCTAAGAGACGGGGCAAACTGGGCTCCGCTCAAGAGTATCTGAATAAATATATTGGTTTGTATTCTCTACTGTCTGACCGACTCTTCATTTGTATGGAAGGCTGAGAGGTGGTTGTGAGTGACCCGGGTGACCCTAATCGGGCCACTTCCTTCAGTTGGCGCCCGAACAGGGACTCCTTCGGGTGAGTGACCCATCCCCTTCTGTGGACTAGGGGGAAGTCGAGGCTATCGTCGGCTCTGACGGACGGATCAGGGATCCCTGCACGAAAGAGTTCCTGATATTCGCAGCTGCCCCTTCTGTCCCGCCGGACGGTGCCTCGCCTAGTGGTCATCCCGACTGGAGTCCTGAACGGCGTGGCGAATAAATTTGTTTGACCTGCATATATCAGGTGAGTTTGTTTTGGTTCTTTGTGGATATGGTACCATTTTGGTTTGTATTTGGTATGGCCTAAAGGCCGTCTTTGGGATAAAACAATTGCAATTGTTTTGCTAGGCATAAAATAGTGAACTTGTTTTCTTTTGAAAATGCCTAGTGCTAGTAAGTTGTTTTCCTTGTGTTGTCGATGTTGCTCTGCTGATGCTCAATTGGAGGAAAGTCAGCCAGCGCCTCCAGAAGGCACTCCAAATTTTGATATGTATGTGAAACATGGTCTTGGCCCTATTATGTTTAGTATGTTATGGCACAAATATATGAGGGACAATGTCGAGTTGCAGTGGCCTTTGACGGGCACTTTTGATGAGCAAAAGATTGGGTTTTGGCAAGAGCAGTTGTTTAGGAAAAGAAGTAAAAAGAACAATTGATGGACAGAATGCAGAACAATGTCGTTCATTCACCCCAGTACAGAGATCTGGGCCTAAATCCATCATTTTTTTGCTCACCATGCCATTCCAGTTTGGACCCGGCCATTTGCAAATCAGTCTTGACCCTGTGCCCAATGAGAACAGTCCAGCCAGAACTGCCAGGCCAGGTCCTCCCTGGACTGGAAACAAGCATCCTAGGCTGGTTTCGGGGTTTCACCCTTCATCAGCCAGGATAGCTTGACTCCAGTGGCATGGAGAGCACGGGACCCACGTCTGGGCATACCCATCCCACTCGGGATGACAAATGCAAAAAGACAATTGATGGGCAGAATGCAGAACAATGTCATACATTCGCCCCACTACAGAGATCTGGGCCCAAATCCATCATTTTTTTGCTCACCATGGCATTCCAGTTTGGACCCAGCCATTTGCAAATCAGTCTTGACCCTGCACCCAATGGGAACAGTCCAGCCGGAAATGCCGGGTATGCCCAGACGTGGGTCCCTTGCTCACTCTGCTACTGGATTCAAGCTAGCCTGGCTGATGAAGGGTGTTACCCAGAAACCGGTCTCAGGATGTTTGTTTCCGGTTCAGGGAAGACCTGGCTTTGCAGTTCGGGCTGGACTGTTCCCATGAGGCACAGGGTCAAGACTGATTTGCATATAGCTGGGTCTGAACTGAGGTGGCGAAGTGAGCTAAAGAATGATGATGGATTCAACCCAGATCTGTGACTGGGGGTGAGTGTCTGAAAAGTTTCAGCGCTGCGTCCATCATCTCCTTGTGTTTGCTTTGTTCGCCCTAAGTTGGCAGGGTATGCCCATACGTGGTCCCTTGCTCACTTTGCCACTGGATTCAAGCTAGCCTGGCTGATGAAGGGTGTTTCCCAGAAACCAGTCCCAGTATGCTTGTTTCCGGTTCAGGGAAGACCTGGCTTGGCAGTTTGGGCTGGACTGTTCCCATGAGGCACAGGGTCAAGACTGATTTGCATATAGCTGGGTCTGAACTGAGGTGGCGAAGTGAGCTAAAGAATGATGATGGATTCAACCCAGATCTGTGACTGGGGGTGAGTGTCTGAAAAGTTTCAGCGCTCTGCCCATCATCTCCTTGTGTTTGCTTTAAGAAAAGAAGTAGGCAGTCAATGTTCGATTCCCATAGAACTTGTCAGAAGGAGGCCAGACAAAGGCGATTAAAGATGGAGAGGGACGCACGAAAGGGGAGAATGCAAACATTGACGCAGAAAGCTGTAGCACACGATAAAGAGAAACAGGAGTTAGGAGTTGAGCGTGAGGACAGGGAGATTTCTAAGTTGCAAATTGATAAGTATTGTATAGCTAAGGAGGAAGACAATACTTTTGTGGAAGAGTTATTAGATAATCGACCCCACCCCCATATGCCCCACAAAGGATATATCCCATTGTTTCTGTGTCAACACAGCCGCCTGTTATAGCTGTTTCCACTATCCCTGTATCTATTGCTGTTGTCTCGAAGGCTGCGGCTTCGGCTCCCCTCCTCCTCCTCCTCCTCTTCCTTCTTTGCCTTCGCCGTCCGTGGCAACTGTGACTGTTAGCACCCCTCTCACACCTATTGTTTCGGCATTCCTGTCTCCAGTTCTTTCTCTTGCGGTGCATTCGCCAGCGACGATTGTACCTGCCACTTCTGTTGCTTCTCCTTCTCTGGTTTTTCATCCCCGGGTTTCTATGGGTGTTGGGACGCCAGTGCGCGGGTTTGGGGATGGAGATTGGACAAAGTTTAAAGAGCGAATGCGTCCATGTGTGCCGTCTGAAGTGGGGGATGAAGAAAAACAGGTAGTGGCTCATCAGGCTGCGCAGCGGGGTCATAATCCCATTTACAGTGTAGGAGACGTTTGGAGTGTGATGAAAGATTATGAGCCCTTTGTACAACAGCATGCCCTTAAGCATATGCCTGCTACGCTGATTAAGCTTTGGGAGCAATGTTTCAAGGATGCTGCACCACAGGTTTTATATGATATTAAAGATCGTGAATATGTTAGTAATATGGAGCCTGGTCAAGTTTTTGGCAGTGTTACGACATTCATTGCTTAGAGGAGAAGGCTACTCGAGAAGAGTCCCACCACGGTGTCCCAGTTTCAGATGACAGAGGTTCATCCTATCTGTCACCCAGAGATACCGGAGTTAACAGACGGGTGAGGGAATGTCACTCGTGCGGGAGTGGCAGCCCGTTTTCAAGAACAATGGGTTTATACTCAGTGGAAACGGAGTGAAGTTTTGTCTCTTAAAACTCATTTGCCTGATCCTAGGAAAAATTCAACAGCATATTATGAAGAATTGACCGAAGCTGCCTCTTCCACTGTAATGACTCTTGCTGATATTGAAATGTTTTTTGGTCTCCTTGTTCCGGTTGATATTTGGAGACAGGTTCATACTCAAGATCAAGTTGCGGAGTTGGGGGGTGCATGGGACCAAATTAAAGTATGGGATCAGGAAAGAAAGCCAGGTGATAAGCCCAGAGCAGAGATACTTGCTTTGCCAGGCCGCATCATCACGTATATGCATTCTCTTACTCTGCCGAGGAAAGTTGATTGGGAGAAGATAACGACTTGTCGACAAAAGAAAGATGAGAGTGTGTCTGATTTTTTCACTCAGTTCAAGGATGTATTTCTGGATTACAGTGGCCAGGATTTGTCTATTTAGGGAGGTGTTCAGTTGTTTGTTAATAGATTTGTTTCCAATTTGCTTCCTGAGATTGCGACTCGATTGCAGGCTTCCGTAAGCACCTGGTCCACCTCTTCCCCTTCTGTAATCTTGAATATGGCATAGTATTATGAGCATAGGGATAATGAGGAAAAGGAGAGGACAGATAAAAAGCATAAGGATTTGAAGACAAAGGTGCTGTTGCAACAGGCTTTTAGAGGAGTTGGCAGAGGACGATGTGGTCCTGCCTGACAGCTTCCACGCACCAGTAGGCAGCCGAATGCGATGCCTTTGGGGCCAAATCAATGTGCGTACTGTAAGGAGGAGGGTCACTGGTGTAGCGAGTGTCCTGTGCTTTTGCAGAAGGTGGCGGTCCCCAGAGGACGAGGTTCTCGTGGACGAGGTTGTGGAGCTGGTGGGGCTGATAGGGCTCAGAATGCTGCAGCCTCACACGGTCGTTCTGATAATAATTATTTTGATGACCTTCGGGATGGACAGTACTATTACGATGATTATGATATGAAGGATGTGACGGGGTGTCTTATAGCTAGGACAGCCAGGGACAGAGTGTGGGACCAGTTCCGATACCTGTAGACCAGCTTGGTCCTTATGTAACAGCGGAACTGCAAGGTTCGACTAAGGAATTTTTGGTGGACACAGGTGCGACAAAAAGTTCTGTTTCTCGAAATATGGTCCCTGGGGCAGCTCTGTCTGGCCATAATAACGTTTCGGTAGGTTTTTCTGGTGTACCGGTTGTAAACCCCATTTCAATACCCCTTGCATTGATCATTGGTCCTTTCACTGTGGATTCACCATTCTTGCTGACATCTAATTGTTGTGAAAATTTGATGGGTTTGGATTTGTTGAAGAAATTGCTTGCTACTATTTATTGTTCTCCGGCAGGTATTTATATGACAATGGGGCCGGATGTGGTACGTGCTAAACAGTGTTTGTCCAAAGATGCGCCTCTTCCTGTTGAATTTGCTGATGTGCCACCCACTTTGTGGGCAACAGGTGACACAGATGTAGGGCTACTGCAGATACCTCCAGTCTTGATACAAGTTAAGGATGGTGCTGTTTTGCCCTGTATCCCTCAGTATAAAATACCACAGGCAGGAAAGTGAGCCTTATTGCAAATTGTTCAGGATTTGATTAAAAGGGGAGTGGTTGAAGAGATGACTGCCAATGTTTGTAATAGCCCTATTCTTCCCATTCTTAAGCGGACACCCTCAGGTTCCCCTGATGAACATGAAGATGTATATCGTTTTGTTATTGACTTGCGAGAAGTTAATAAAAAATAGTGGTTCCCCAGTTTCCAGTGGTCCCTGACATTACTTCTCTTTTGACAATGATTCCTTCTACTGCTCAATTCTTTTCTGTCATTGGCTTGAAAAATGCATTCTTCAGTATTCCTATTCATCCAGAAAGCAGGTTTTTCTTCGGGTTTATACTAGCTGGCAGAAGCTTTAGATTTTGTTGAGCTCCTCAGGGCTATACTGAGAGTCCAAGTATCTATGGTCAAGCTTTAAAGAGCCAATTGGATTCCCTTTTGTTTTCCCCAGGCAATGTATTGGTGCAGTATGTTGATGACCTCCTTATTGCCTCTGATACCGAATAAGGTTGTAAAGACAGTACAGTTAAGTTATTGCTACATTTAGCTCAGCATGGCCATAAAGTTTCTCTTTCTAAATTTCAGTATTGTCGACAGGAGGTCACCTATTTAGGTCACCTACTGTCGAAGGAGGGTAGGAGATTGACCCCTGAGCGCATCAGTACCATTGTTAAAATGCCCATTCCAAAGACTCAGAAAGATGTGCGTGCTTTTATAGGTATCACTTCCTACTGTCGCCAGTGGATACCTAACTACTTGCTACTAATCAAACCCTCGCTTGCACTAACCATTGAAGATGTGCATGAGCCCCTGCCTTGGACGTCTGAATGTCAGCAGTATTTTGAGCAATTGAAAACTGTGCTTTGTTCAGCTCCAGTAATCAGCACCCCTATTTACAGTAAACCATTTGTGTTGTACGTCCGTGAGATGGCTGGTTGCGCGCTTTCTGTTTTAACACAAAAATTTGGAACTAACCAATGGCCGTGTGCTTATTTCTCTGCTGTCCTTGACCCTGTTGCAAGAGCCCTCCCGAGCTGTGTAAGAGCGGTTGCGGCTGTGGCCGTCTCAATAAGACAATCAGCTGGACTCGTACTTGATACTGACCTCACAGTTATGGTACCCCATGCTGTGGATACACTTTTGAACAAGACAAAGACACAGCACTTCACCAGTGCACGTCTGACTGGCTATGAATTAACATTGTTTGCCAAACATATCCTGATTAAAAGATGTGCCACTCTGAATCCAGCCACGTTACTGCCCCTCCCTTCTGAGAGTGATGAGATTGATAAACATGATTGTAACTTCCGGACGGAAGAAGAGATGAAAGGACAGGTTGACTTGACTGATGTTCCCTTATCTGACCCGCAAGGGGAACTATATGTCAATGGATCTTGTTTTCAATTACCAGATGGCACTACAACTGCTGCGTATGCTATTACCATGCTGCATACAGTGGTTGAGACATCACAAGTTCCCTATCAGTCGGCCCAAGCTGCTGAGCTTGTTGCCTTAATACGAGCTTGCGAATTGAGTGAGGGATTAGTTGTCAATATTTATACTGACAGCCAATATGCCTTCTGAGTCGCACATAACTTTGGGCGACTCTGGGCTGAGAGAGGGTTTCTTACTTCGCATGGCACCAAGATTCAGCATGGGCACCTCATATTGAGGCTTTTTTCAGCTTTGGCACTCCCTAGGAAATTGGCTATAGTAAGGTCTAGCGCCCACCGGAAAGTCACTGATGATGTAGGTAGAGGAAATGCTTTTGCCGATCAGACAACTAAGAAAACAGCCCGGACTAAAATGAAAAGAATGTTTGTAGCAGGCCCTGCTAGGTGGGTGCCTGAAGTTACCATGTTTGAGGACACACTTGAGAATGTGAAAGAAATACAAAGTGAGGCCACAATAGAAGAATTAGAAATGTGGCAAGAAAGTACAGCACAATTGAACGATGAGGGATGTTGGATTGACAAATCAGGGAAGCAAAGATGGATGTTACCAGATGCATATGTTCTTCCTGTAGTCACAATGGCCCATGGCCCAGCCCATACTAGTGCTAAGGGTATTTTCAAGTTGTTAGATCCTGTAAGGCAGAATGACAACATTTCAAAGACAGCTGCACATTTAGTGAAGTATTGCATGGTGTGCATGATGCACAATCCTGGGAAGGGTACCCCTACACCACCCGGTAATTTTGCACCACCCACTCTCCCTTTTGAGGTCCTCCAGATGGACTATATTGAGTTAGATCGGTGCAATAATTTGAAGTATGTTTTGGTGGTAGTCTGTGCTTTTAGTAAATGGGTTGAGGCTTATCCCACTAAAGATAATACAGCCATTATGACTGTAAGGGTGCTCCTGAAGGAGTTCTTTCCTCGTTTCAGCTTGCCCCATTTGATTTGGAGTGATAACGGAAGTCACTTTAATGCTGGTGTAAGTCAGTTAATTTGTGATGGTTTGCACATAAAACAGAAGTTTCATGCCGCTAATCACCCGCAGTCAGCAGGTTTAGTTGAGAAGTATAATAGTACTCTCAAACTGAAATTAGCCAAGATTCAGGAGACAACAGGGTTACAGTGGCCAGATGCATTACTGTTAGCTCTTTTGCCCACAAGAACAACAGCACACTGTAGGACAGGATTCTCGCCGTACTAGGTCATGTGCGGACGCCCGGCAAATGTCTGGGGCATCCTGCGACCCCGGTAGTTCTCAGATATTGAATATCCATTGCTGATTGACTATCTTGCGAAGTTGATTGAAAATTTGCGTTCTATTCACCAACAGGTCCGGGAAACCCTGCCAGCTACACCAGAGGACCCGGACATGACATTCAGCCTGGAGACTTTGTTCTCGTAAAGAATTTCCAGTAGAAGAAGAGTTTGGAGCCACGTTGGAAGGGACCGGAGCAGGTCCTCCTGGCTACACACACAGCTCTCAAGGTCGCTGGCCAAAAGAACTGGGTGCACCCATTGTAAAAGGGTGCCTCTGCCTCTGCCCTATGACCAATGGGCAAAGGATGGAGTAGAGGATTCCGTGTGTGAAACGGTACCTCGATTTATCCCTTTCAGTACGCCAGGCTAACCTGGACCAAAACGGAGGAGGAAAGTGATGAAGTGCTGAATGCAGCAATACCCCCGGAAATACGGGCTATCCAGGAGCCCCTTTTTGTTGATCCCTCTGTGCCTGGAGTCACTAGGTACAGTTTGCGCCCTCGGCGGAGCAACAGTGCACCAAAGGAGAAGTCAGATCAGGTAGGGATGAACTGTGTAAGTTAGGTGTACTTTGCTATAGTACCAACGGGATTAGTTTAGGGTGATGTGAGACTTGTGCACTGTTTGACATTGGACAGGATATATTGAAAGTATTCCTTTGAGGGTACATTATCCTGGACGACGTGGGGAACCTGAGCTTAGGACAGAGCAAGCTCCATCGCCGGTGCTCAAGAGCGCCAACGTTTTGATGAACAATAGGAGCCTGTACCAGTGAGGCTCTGACGGACACTGGGAACTTGTATATTCCTCTTTCTGGCATTTTTCCCCCTTTGCTTCATCATTTGCTCTGCATCCCTTTGGCAGAATGGTTGCTGATGAAGAGCAGCCAGTGATTCCACTTTTTCATACAGGTGTATTTTGGTCAATTAAGAAAAAGATGCTGTGTACTATTTTTGTGATTTTACTGCTATTGATTCTAGGAGGGGTGTCCTGGGTCCTTGAACAAGACCAGAATGTTCCGTCAAATGTTGAGAACAAGGTCATTTCCCAAATCCGCACAAAAAGGACAGCCCCGAGTAATGTATTCCTGGACAAAAGATTTTTTGGGGCAGGTACAGCTTGTTATTCCACTGAATCTGTTACAAGTTTATGGACTGCATACCCATTGTCACTTGTTAATTACAAGTATACTCACCCAGCCCACTTCATAGAAGTAAGGGGTGAATTTGGTATGGGGTATCCTGGCCCCTTTTTGTATTACAGAAAGCCACGAGGAAAGGGGTACTCGGGGTGTGATAATAATACGTATTGTGACAACTTGTATATGAAAGAGCAGAACATCACCTTAGTGGGCTGGCATTTCCAAGATTTAACAGTTACTCGAAAAGCTGGATATTACCCTGCATGTTGCCCGATAATTAATAGTACTGACTCATTTTTGTATGTTAATTGTTCTGGAGTAATAGTGTTTAAGAATACAATGTCTGTAGTGAAAAAGAAGGATCCGAGTACCTCCAGAATAAATACTAGATATGCCCCTGTAGATTACCAAGGCCCGCTTTATGCACACCCAGGATTTTATTTCTTGTCCAATTTCACTTACTCAAATGTTCATAATGGTACAGATGATGTTGCTCTAGGAATGGTGCTTCCCCTGGGCGTACCCTGTAAGTACAGTAAGCCTAGAATAAGATGGGTAAAAAGAACATTGACTGCAGAGTTTTGCGATGGAGTGACAGATTTGGAAGTCAATAATTATAGCAATGGTATCACCTTTGAGTATATTCTTTCTTCCATTATTACCTTTGGTGGTACTGCAATGGCCAGGGATGAAAGAGCCAGAGAATATTTTGGATGTAAGCTGCAGATATTGTCTAACTCTACAGTAGCAACTTTGTGCGATATCACCACCCAGTTGGAAAGTATGCGGATATATTCCGAGCAAACTAGATATGCTGTTGATTTCATTCTAGCTAAGAGTGGTTGTGTGTGCATTGTAGTAGGAGACCAGTGTGTAGTCGAGATCACTAATATGGAAAAAAAATATTACCCAGCACATTTTAGACATCTTGGAAAATGTAAAAGGAATGGAGAGTGTGAACTGGAGTTGGTCACTTTTTGGTGGATGGGGCTGGATTCTTGAAAAGGTGATTTATTTCATTGTGATTCTGATTTCTTGCTGTGTTCTGGTCCATTGTCTCCTTATGTTGCTCATATTGCACCACCCTTCTCGCTCCTAAGAGAATATCGATTCATGATACTAATGCAACAATTATGATTCAGAAGTAAGTCGACGACCTCATGCAAATAGATGAGGGTATTTTTGAGACTTCTTCCCTCCTTACTACTTCCCTCCTCGAAGCTGAAGATATTGAGAGCTCATAGAAATGTATTCATGATTCATTGAACAATAAGTCTTATCTTGCTATGACACAAAATTACTTAGCTCATGCTAAAAGGAGGGTCTGTTGGAATAAAAATCATGTTTTTGCATTGTTTTACGTAAGTTTGCATTTGCGGTGCCATTTTGTGTACAGGCGCCATTTTGTATTATGATCGAAACCAAATCCTTTGCCATTTCTGAGAAACGGCCTTCTCTAAGTTATGTTTCTTTAGAGCTAGGTTTTGCTACACTAATGAATGCACTGTTCTTATTAGCGCATACCTTTCCTTTAGATGTTAGCCTTCGTCCACTCGTCTAGTGGCAGGCACAGGCAGAGTGACCTTGACAGCTAGATAAGGTGTGCCCGGCCTCAAAATCGAAACTTTACTCCTTTGTAATTTACTGTCCAGCTGCATCTCTCTGGAAAATTCCATGGTGGGCGTGCTTTCATTGGTTTCAAAATGTACATAATGTATCGTTATGCTTGCTGATGTCAGTCCCTCTGCAGCATTCCTAAGAGAATGGGCAGACTGGGCTCTGCTCGAGTGTATCTGAATAAATATATTGGCTTGTATTCTCTACTGTCTAACCGACTCTTCATTTGTATGGAAGGCTGAGAGGTGGTCGTCAGTGACTGGGTGACCCCAAGTGGGCCACTTCCTTCAGACCCCACCCATCTTGGGCACCTGACTCCTCCCCCAAGGCTACACTAGCCATCTGCCGATGCAGTGCACCAGAGGGTATGGAGGTAACATTTTTGGGACACCTAGGATCCCCTTGGAAGTGGCCCACCTGACCACAACTATAACACGCCTTGGAACCCCTCTGAACAGGCTTACCTGTCAGGATCCATGGCTTCTTTTCAGTGGGAGGCTGGGAACCCTTACCTTGGTTCCCTTGGGGATTACTTTGGGGCCCTTTTTGGAACTCCTTCTGTTTACCCTTGTCCCCCCCACTCTTCTGCTGGGGACCCTGCCCACCTTTGGCGGAGTCTCCCACACAACCCTTTTGGACCCTGGTGCTGACCCAGCGGTCCGCCTCCACAGCAAGCTTTCTGGGATCAGTCAGCTTACTGTCAATCAGGTGCTGGCGTAGCTCTAGAAAACAATTATCTGACAAGTGCTCCCATGCAACCAAATCATAGAGCCCCTGCAAATCTTTCACCTTGCTACCCTTCACCCAACCATCCAGTGCTCTGCAAAAATAGGACACATACTCCACCCAAGTACTTGACTCCAGCTTCTTGCAGTTCCTAAATGTCTGCCTATAAAGCTCTGGGGTCAACCCATACTTGCCTATCAAGGCTTCCTTCATGGGGGCATAGGACATCTGATCCTTAGTGGGCAAGTTCAGCAAGGTTTCCCTCCCTTCACTGACAAAACGGCCCCACAACCCCACTCCCCAATCCTTCTCAGGGACCCGGTGGGACCTCATCGCTACCTCATAGGCCTTGAACCACTGCCCAATGTCCTCATGCCTCATGAAATCCTTAATAACATCTTTGGGAATGTATACCTTTCCTTCTCCAGGCACTGTTGGTGTGCTGCCACCAGAGGGATTGATCTCTAAGCTCTTCGCTTTCAGATCCAACTCCCTCAACCCTCTCTCATGCTCTAAAAGCATCCTCTTTTCCTCCACGGCCAATTTCTGCCTTTCCAACTCCAACTTCTTATTTTCTTTGTCACCCTCCTTCCCCAGCCTGAGCTTAGCAAGCTCCCTCTCATGCACCCTATCTCTCTCTCTGTCCTCCAACTCCTCTGGAGACAGACCCCTTTGAAAAACACTGCAGCCATCCACAAGAGGTATGCTCCCTCCTGGCAGATTCAATTGCCCCTCCTGTTGCTCATCCACATTCTCTGCCTCCACCAGAGGCTCCTCATCCTGCCCACTGGCATTTCTGGATTCCAACCAGGACCTCAGCGCCTTTTGGTATTCATCCTTCCTGGTGAGGCTTTTCACAGAGACTTTACATTTCTTGCAGATAGCTTTCAGTTGAGACACAGTGTAGGTTTTCACCCTATCTTCCTCAAATTCGATATCAATGGATGCAATGGATGCTGGCTTGGTCATGATGACAAAATTGGCAGTTCTTTACTTTGCAGAAAAAACAATCCAAGGGAAAAAGTTCAGTAAAAGTATGTGGTCACGTAATGATCTGCACTATGCTAGTAGTGTACACCAATCACTGTATGTAAATCACAAATGCAAGTCCAGGATCCTCACCGCTGACCACCAACGTTAGAAATGGGGGGCTCCAGTTGGCCGAGGTAGGTACCTTTGTCCAAATAGGGACCCTTGCTTCTAGTCAGGGTAAGAGGGATATACTCCTAAAATAACACCTTCTCACCTCCTTGGTAGCTTGGCACGAGCAGACAGGCTTATCTCAGAGGCAGTGTGTTAAGCATTTGTGAACACATACAGTAATACAGTGAAAACACTACAAATGGACACCACACCAGTTTAGAAAAATAGCAAATCTTTATCTAAACCAACAAGACCAAATACAATAAAAATCCATCATACAATACTCTTGAAAAATAGTACTTGTGCAAAATAACCTTTAAATTGCAGGAAACTCAATAAAACACAGTTCTTCCAACTCAGTAGCTCCTCCTGGGGCTACCGCGATACTGAATACGACAGAGTCTAACAATTCCAGCCAACCGCATCGATACGGGCCAGCTAAAGCGTCAACAGATTCGGACGAAGTACCTTTCTTGTTGCGACCAACACGTCGGTGCGAGTCGGTTGGGGCAAACGTTGCGGTCGCGTTGTGGAGCAGAGCATTGCGCTGGGCAGCGTCATCACGATGCGGTGCAGGCAGCGGCTCCTTGACCGAGTCGGTGAGACCAGGGCTTGCGTTGAAGGGTGAGACGGTGCTCGCTGTGGTGCTGGCAAGTCACTGTGCGGTGACGGAGCTGGGCGATGTTCGGGTCAGGCAGCGGCGGAGTCGGTGACATCCTTGCAGCGTGTAGCATAGCGTTGCGGAGTGCGGTGCCCTCAGGACGCTGTGCAAGCAGCGGCTCGTTGACAGAGTCGGTGAGACCAGGGTTGTGTGGCGAAGTGAGGCGTTGCTCTCGGCGGTGCTTTCAGGACACGGAATCCTGCAACGGACTCAATGACAGCGTCGGTTACCCCTTTTCTTCTGCTGAGATGATCAGAGACGGTGCCCACAGACACGGTGAGGTCTTTGCTGTTCCTGAGACCTCTAGAACAGGGGGCAAGCTCAGTTTCAAGCCCTTGGAGATATTTTCTTCAAGCAGGGGACAAAGCCAGCAGCAAAGTCCTTTTCTCCTTTTCTTGGCAGCATGTAGCCACTGCAGGCTGACCCCAGACAGCAAACAGCACAGGGGGAGTATTCCTCCTCAGCTTCTCCGGCTCTTCTCCTTGGCAAAGGTTCCTCTTGATTTCCCAGAAGTGATCTAAAAGTCTGGGGTCTGGGCCCCTCTTTTTTACACAACAATCCTTTGTTCTCTGAAGACAGAGAGTGTCTGTACCCAGCCAAAACCAGTTCTGTCCTCACTGGTGCAGCTTCCTGGCAGGAGGTGGAGACAGCATTGTTGAAGGCAGACCAGGCCCATTCAGGTGAAAGGAAATCTCCTCCCCCTATTCTAAATGCAGCCCAGGTCTATTCAGCCCAGCCCTGACTCATCAGACGTCTGGAGCCGCTGGCCCTCTCCAGCCCCTGTCATCCAAAAGCCAGACATGCAATACACAAACCTAGCAGAGGCACACTGGATGGTTAGGCAAGAAAATACCTACTTTCTAAAAGTGGTATTTTCAACCACAGAATGTAAAAATCACCCTCACTAAAAGATGCATTTTAACAATCTGAGTTCAGGCATACTAAACTTTATTTTCCTACCTTGTTCCCAGGGCCAGTTATGTTTATATGATGTTATAAACAAACTCCCCATTGTGTCCTATGGGAACAGGTAGCCTTGCAATAGTGAAAAACGAAATTGGCAGTAATTCACTATCAGGACATGCCACACACACCAGGGCATGTCCTACCTTTCACATACACTACACCTTGCCAACAGGGGTACCTTGGGCCTACCTTAGGGGTGACTAATATGTAGAAAAGGGAAGGTTTAAGGACTGGCAAGTGTGTGCACTTGCCAAGTCGACATGGCAGTACCAGAATGCCCACAGGCTCTGCAATGGCAGGCCAGAGTTACATTTACAGGCTGCTTCTGTGGGTGGCACAATCAGTGCTGCAAGTCCACCAGCAGCATTTGATTTACAGGCCCTGGGCACACACGGTGCACTGTACTAGGGACTGACTAGTAAATCAAATAGCCAATCATGGAAACACCAATCCATTACAGTAATTTACAAAGGGAGCACTTGCACTTTGGCACTGAACAGCAGTGGCAAAGTGCCCAAAGCATCTAGACCAGCAAAACGGAGTCCAATAGACAGCAAAAACACAGGAGGCAAAGGCAAAAAATGCAGGGGAGACCCACGCCAATGGTGCCAGGTCTAACATTCACTATAAGCTTGAGCATGTGCCAGGTGCAAAGAAGTTTGCAGCAGACTGTATTTCTAGTCTGCCACAAGAATGTCGGGATGGTGAAAAAGGAGAAGATAATAACAATGCTGATATGGTTTGTATTGTGAGTATGGTTGGGGCAGTGCTAAATGGAGCTTTAAGTTTAAAGGAATGGATGAACTGTGTGGAAGATGAAGTGACATTACAGAGAATGAGTGGGTTTGTAGGAAGGTATGGCCCACCTTGAAGGATTTATTCAGTTGGTGCCATTTGGGTGTGGTGCAGATTAAGTAAACCTGATCAATAGACTTTTGAGATGTGGGGTTTATTATTAGTGCCTGATGGAAAGCAAAGCAAAGCAAAGTGCTCAACTTCACTAATGAGGGCCATGGGGTATCCATGTGCTTAAGCATAGGATGAGAGAAGACTTTTGGTGGCCAGGGATGGACAATGTTTCTGAGTGTCATGTGAGTGTGGTGCATGTGTCTTGAGTAACAAAACAAAAAATACTGCATTGTTGCCTATAATACCAATGGAAGCCCCAAAGATGCCTTTGAGGAAGCTTGCTTTAGACATTCCAGATCCTTTTGGTGTGTATGCCCAAATATACCTGGTCTTTGTTCATTCTTTATCCAAATGGCCAGAGGTGAGCATATGCAATTTGATTGATTGCTTACAAGATAGGTTTCCATCAGAGAGAAAAGTATCATGATGAGATCATGACAGATAATGTTACGCAACTGGTGTCAGCTGACATGAGGAGTTTTTTTCCCTTTGGCTGGTATCTGTCACATAAAGACTTCCATTTACCATCCCAGAAGCAATAGTCTAGTTGAAAGAATTAACTATGTGCCGAATTATCAACTGCAACTAGCCTTGGTCAATAGTATTACTTGGAGGTCTGCGATGAAGAACATGTTAGGACCATTCCACATGTTAGTATAGGTGCCTCACCTTTTACTCTTATGAGAGGGAGAATTGCTGGCTCAATTTTGAACAGTAAATGGATGGATTATAAATTGGTGGATAGCTTCGGAAAAGGTGAGTTTTTGAAATATATAAGGAACTATCGGGCAGTCACACATTGGTGACACTCCTGGTAGGATATTAATGGTGAAACTAGGGGACTGGTGAGAGTCAGTAAAAACATATTAATGTTAGAAAGGGGTAGTCAAGTTTCTCTGCACCTATTCGTGTTAGAGAGGTGAAAGACTTTGTGGTAGTTTGGAGGTCTGGAACAAGAATAAATGACAAATGTGTGTTTTTGTGAGATAATTTGAGGATTGATGGTGAGGACATTGATGTGTCAACTTAAGAGTATTTTGCTGCACGTCATGGAAGGGTGAGTGTTAAAAGTTACTATTGCAGTGTTGTGAGATGACACAAAAGACATGTTCATTCCAATTGCTAGGTTATGGATTATGTTTTGTCAGTTTTGTACTTTTGTCTCTATAAAGTAGAACATTGTGTTGTAAATCTGTTCTTGGAGTTGTATTGCTTTTTTTTGTTTCCCTTGCATTCTGTTACCATGCTTCTTATTTTCATGCATCCACCATAATACATTTGTGCATGTGTTTAATCCTGTTTTTACACTCAACCTTGTTTAAATGTGTCATGTAAGAAGAATTATGTGTGGTGCACAGCCCTATCCTTAACTCTAATTCTAAAGTCTACTGTAACCCCAAGCCTAACTTTAAACACAACTCTGATCCTATTTCTCAACCTAAAGCAAACCAACCCTAAATATAATTCTAAACAATCAGTTTCCCATTACCTAAACATATACTCTTGTAACATACTCAGATGTGAGTTGGCTGGATTGAGGTTGTGTATTCAGTATAGTGGGGGCAGCATCCTTTACATTATGGTGCTCACCCATATCTCATAGTGGCCATTGATAATGTCATAACCTTAGGTAGGATTATAACCTAGCAGATAGGCCCAAGCATCACTGAAGCCTAAAATTCTTGGTACTTATATTATCAACACAAGCATATGGAATCAGGCCGTGGGGAGATAGGGAGATGGGAATGGGAAGGAAGAAATACTGGAAAACATTATGTTCTGAGCCCCATTTATCACCTATGATCTAAAGGCATTACACAGTCATAATTAAATAGGTTCTACGAACAAGAACAATCTAGGCCTCTTTGCAAATTAGACATACAGTATTCATAATGCAAACATCCCCCGGAGGCTCCATGTATTCATCGAATGATAACTACCTGCAGGCATGCAAGAAAACGGCAAAGGTGCAACGGCGAGAGAGTCGGTGCAAATGAAGAGCGAGGGAGCACATCAACATGAACAGTGGCTAGGAGAAATCCAGCTGGAAGTGAAGCCGTTGTATACTGCTGTACCTACCAGGAGGAACCTGGTTGCCATCTTGGAAAGGTGTGACCCCATTTCTCTACAGAGTGAACCTCTTCCAACTTGGAGTGGTTAAAAAAACCAGTACCTGCATGCGTAGCTGCCCAACATCCACCTCCTAAGCATTCATAAATGTATGCAACCTTACAATTTGGTGATGTAACCCTGATTCTCCCATGCACCTTCTACTCTGTTTAGTTTGAAGCTTATTCTCTGGTGAGCCCTAACACATAATATGTGATGGTTATACATGTGAGTATTTGATTCAAATGGCAAGCAGACCTTTACTAAAAATGAAAAGGTAAAGATGAGCTTATGTTTCAGGCAATTGATTCATTTGCCGACCCTGTGCACATTTTTCGTGCTAACCAGTGGTAAAGTGCGTGTGGCCTAAAACAGGAGAAAATTTGCCTACACCTGATTTGTGCATTTAACATGTTTACTACATTATACATTTACTACATGTACCTATTGCCTGTAAATTAAATACTACAAGTGGGCTGCAGCACTCATAGTGCCACCCACCAAAGTAGCCTTGTAAAACTTGTCTCAGGCCTGGCACTGCAGCTTGTAGTGCTGTTATAAACTGCCATTTTGACCTGGCAAAATAAACCTTTTTCCAGACTGAAACCTTCCTTTTTAATACTTATAAGTAACCCCAAAGATAGGCCCGAATTGTAGGCCCTAAAACCCCCTAGGGCAGGATGCCTATATTTTCAAAAGTAGGACATGTGTGTTTAAGTTTTACATGACCTGGCAATGAAAAACTCCTAAAGTCTTGTTTCACTGTTGCAAGGCTATCTCTCCTATAGACTAAAACTGTGTTACCTTCTTGCATTTAATAGGTGCTTTATTCAGATTTGGAGCAGATAAAGATATGCTCTTTACACTTAAAGGGATGGTAATTTAAAATCTTCTGTAATAATCAAGTTGGATTTTAAGTTTTGAAAATGCCACTTTTGGTAAGTTGCCATTTCCTTGTCAAACTAACTGTGCCTTCCTGTCAGTGTCCTGGTTCACATGACTATGAATGTCTCTGATGTTATGGTGTGCGTATTGCTTCTAGACAGTGAGACAAAGGAAAACTTAGCTGTCAGGGGAGAGGGGTATTCCCTGACAGCATGGCTGGGGAGAAGCTGTACCCACCCTAATTACATTTCAAATGGCCCTGCCTGACTGCAGTACACACAAAGGAACCTGAGACCAGTCCTGCCTAGACAGTCTGGAGTCAGGACCAGCAAAAGGGGGCAAACTGACCAGAGCCAGTTTTGGGGGTAGGCCAGGGAAATGCCAACACAAAGGCTGGCACAAGGTATAAAAATAGGGCCCTCAGAACCACTCATCAGCACACTACTGGAATTGTGCAAGATTCAGAAGAAGGGCCATACTGCTGCCAGAAAAACTGCCTTCTTGCTTGAAGAACTGCCTTGCTGTCTGTAGAAGAAAATTCGGATCTGCTTGTCTTGAACCCATACTACACAGAGGGACTTCAAAGGTCAGGTGGCTGACCAGTGTGAAATACAGGGACAAAACAAGATTCCAGAGGCCTTCCTGCAACTGTCCAACTGATCAGCTGCAACTGGGCCTGCCTGTACCTGCCTGAGCCCTGCAGCTCTCCTCTGCTGGAGTGAGTCTTGATCCCTAAACAGTGACCCCAGGTCCTTGGCTGTTGGTTGGCTTCAATGAGAGCTCCTACACAAAAAAAGGTGAAAATTCTGAAGTTTGGGCTCTTTGCGATAGTGAATGGTCCATTTGCACCACAACTCTGCCGCTTGTGATGAGAACCAACACGAAGCTCCATGACCGCCTATGACCGTTCACGACGACCGGCAACACAAGACGTGCACTGCGCTGCAATAGTGACCGTTAGCTATGATCAATCAATGCGAAGCCTCAGCGAGGACAGGATCTTTGCTCTTCAGCAAAGTTCACGCCAAAAGCGTCCTCCTCACAACCACCTCCAACAATAAAAGGTACTCTTTGTCCCAGACTTCAGAAGTTAACTCTTCAGAGACTTACCTTGTCCCTCTATTCGATCTGTGCTCCATCATGGTCGGCCTGAACTTGTGAGTCTTCCTGGTTCAGTGCGACCAGATAACTGTGATTGAAGCTTTCTGCTTCTTAGCGCTATTTTTACTAAACACTTTAGAACTCAATATCTCCAGTTCTACTGGATTTTGTTCATTTTGATGTCATATTATTTATTGAAATGTACTCTTTTTTTCTAAATTGCTTTGGGAACTTACTTGTGTTATGTTTTCACTTTATTATTGTTTGTGTGCTTCATAAATACTTTACTCGTTGCCTCTAAGTTTAGCAAGACTGCTTTTGTGCCAAGCTACCAGAGAGGTAAGCAGAGGTTAATTTAGTGACTTTTGTGATTCACCCTGACAAGGATTGTGGTCGTTTCTTGAGTGGGGTTTCCACCCCTCTCAACCAATAATCCAATTTCTCACACAAATGGTGTCTCTCTATTTCTGATCCCCATTCCCTATCCTGTTATACACATAAGCAGAGCTCGTCATAGGAATAGATACTTTCTCCAGGGTGCATGAAAAGGAGGTTAGACATCATTCGTGCTGATACATAAATACTTAGACTTCTCAAGACTCGACAGCTATATAGCTCCTTTAAGCGTGGTTCATAACTATGAGCTCTAAAATTATTATATTTCTCATTGGGCCTCTAGAATTATGCAGGTTTCCATGCTCACGACACAGGATCTGGTCTTACTTTTATTTCGTCTGTGGTCTGAATAACTTCCAAAGAATTGGGCTAGTGCTTATATCGCAGGTGCAGCTTCAAGAAGGTTAACAGCTGTAACCAGGACATTGCCTGCATAGGCCAGCCCTTTTGAATCTACCAGTGGAAGGATTACCATTAAACAATAGGAAAACTTGTCAGGTGCCCAAGATAGTTCAAATGGGGCTAAGGAATGACTGTTTACTCCAATGTATCTGTGGCATTTGATAAAGGACCTGCGCCCATTGTATAAATTAATCTGGAAATCCAAAAATAAGCATAAGCACCCACAGAAGGGGCCACTCTTGCAGTCTAGCTGTTCAAATGTCTTTTCAGCATCTAAAGCAACAAGAACAAAGCACTGCTTTAGTATTTCTACGACTAAACCATGGAAATGGTGTGGTGAACGGTTTTGTGACCAGGCATTAAGCCATGTTACCACTCAGGGACAAGGGATGATATTACGTTGGTGAGACTATTAGGCACTGTACGAGTGTAGGGTTTGCTGTCAGTGATCCAGCGCGATATTAGCAAACAGCATTCATGCACCAGATACTCACTTGGGCCCATACATTCATACTACGCAAATACTTACGCTGGGTTTTATCAGTTGTTACTCTTTATCAAAATCCCTGCTACCAATTACCTTCCGAATGAAGAGTAATGACTTACCAATGAATCCTTTGCTAATTGGGAAATTTAAAATGAGTGACATTCATTATAGTACATAATCCTGAAATGACCACTGAGTCAGGAAGTTTTATAATGTTTATCTAAAGATTTAGCAGAGTAAAATACAGAACCACACGGTACTTAATCGCAATACCCAAGATGAAGCATAGAATAACTATTACTAATCAATGACGGTCCCTCAGAAAAGGAGAGGATAGAGACAGCAGCGCAACTAAAGGATGCATTATATTTACCTAAGTGCGAGAACCAAACCCCTTGGCCAAGGAGTTGGAAAGAATAGGACCCAGGAAGGATGAAGAGCAAAGACCTCCTCCAGGATCAGGACAGGACCGGTGACCTCTCTACAACGACGCCTGCGTCGTTCCCTCTCTGATACTCGACTTCTCCTCGATTCGCCCGTGTCTTCCTTCTAATTGACTCCGCCGCCCTCCTCAGGACCTCTCTGGACAGCGATTCAGTCTGCAATCGATCAGCTTGGCAGTCTGGAGCTCTTCTTCCTGACAGCATGGACGCCTTGTTCCTAACTAATTAACTAATGCTATATTCTATTATACCCTTCTACACCCATGTACCTCCCCTTAATGTTGCTAAAATATGGGACCACTACTTCTGATTGGACAGGTACAGGGGGTGGATTCTCACACCATATTGATTTGCCTTGTATTTCTGAAGCCTATTGTTTTTAAACTACCGCCCCTTCAATTTAATACATTTGCTTTATTTCCCACCCGTCTCACGACAAAATTGACAATTTATTCATATAAAATGTTGCTTTTCGACGAGAACATCTTGGTATGTAGTGGTGTCGGCCAGCAGGTCATGGCCTTGGGTGATGTCCAAATTGACTTCATCTCTTTCTTTCTCGTCTGCCTCTCCAGGGCGCATGTGCGGAATCTTTGTCACACGAGCTTTCAGTTCACCAAACCCAGGCCCAAGTTACGAACTAATAAAAGTCAAAGAAGAAAACATTAAAATCACAAATAAAATGTTGCACTGTATGCCCACTCTTTCTACTCTATTCCCATTTAATTATAAATTCTATTCCGCATTAGTAGCGTTAGAGAAACAACAGTTTAATAATGACAGGAGAGCAAGCTGAAGCATGTGAAAACATCAAGCAGCCATTTTAATGCACACTGCGCAGAAGTAGAAATTTCCCACCAAGCAAAGAAAGACGTCACAACACGTGATGTGGTTGGGACATGCGCAGTAGGGTTCCCGCGCTTTAGCGGCCATTTTGGATTACAGACAAGCGTTATTCATTAGCAAAACGCATAGGCAAGCATCCTTTCTATTCGTGTAGTGTATGCAAGGATTAGTAGAGACAATACAAGTTTAATAAGTTAATACTATGAGGAGATTGCGTACGAGCAAGTCTCATTTATGAGTCCTTGCTCCATCAATCCCTCTCTGATGGCGTTCTGAGCCATCAAAATACTACCCACAATCAGATGCCAACTTCTAGCAAATAGTTTCATTCTTATTTTTACATTTTCTATTATTACCATCTCCTTTCAATTTCTTGTATAATTCACTTCTCCATTCTTCAAGTTCTATTTCATCTAATTTTCTCTTCTTTCCCTTTCCTGTCACATTATATGTTCCTTCTTTCTACAACATTTGCACCATATTATTATTGTCAGTGCTATTATTGCTATCCCTGCTAAGGGTACTAATATTTGACCTATAAGTCCTTTTCCTACATTAGTAAACCAGGTACCAATTGACGCAATACTATGTGTCAATCTTTCCCATACACTATCAACTTCCAGTGGTTTAAGTTCCTTCTCAAGTTTAGTTATATTCTGTATATACGTTCCAATTTCTGCACTCTTATCAGGAATATAAGTGCAACAGTGTTTCGTCTTCAATAATTTACAGACTCTGCCTCTCTTTTGCCAATATAATATCAAGAGCAAGTCGATTTTGCATTACCATAGACCTAATCGCAACCATCTCTGCATTAATCATTAGAAAACCTCCAGCAGTATCCGTTGATAACCGATCAACCACTGTAGACAATTTACATATTTTTCTTGAGTTCAGAATTATTCCCACTGAAGGTATCAATGCACCAAATATATCACCTACAATTTCTGAAAATCGCAGCTCTTTTACTACGTATTAATTCACTACTGTTTTCATTGCTCCCAGTGTTTCTTTTTACGTGGTATATCTTTGGAAATACTATTCCAAAATAACAACTTCTGATACTGATTCAGGTAACTTCATACAGACATAACAATTACTAACTTCCATTGTGTCTACATACTGAAACAATAACTTTGTGAAAACGTTTAAACTAGTTAGTCGTTATCAGCTATTTCATGATGAAATTCTGGTTCATTTTCTGCCATTAGTTCTACTTTATTGCCCTTCATGTTTGCTGTCCTCTCCTTAGTTTCATTATTAATTCTTTTATCCATTATCATAAGGTAAGGAACTGCTACAATCAGGACTAACCATACTATAAGCACCATTACTAGACTACATATGCATATTGCACAGCATCTTCTACAACATCTCTGTTTTGGTCTCCCAGCAACTCTATCGTCAGGCATTTTCGACAAGAAAGATCGCTCTTCTTATCTATTTCGTCTTTTCTTTATATGACTCTTTTGCTTAGTCAAGGTGGTCTTGTTTCTTTCTCGTACGTTAGCTCTGCACTTGTTCCTTCGTCACCACTTTCACTTGACTCTTAACTTTCGTAATCTTCCAAGAATGATGTAAGTCCAATCAGGACCCTTGAATTTGTTATTCACAAGTTTCAGTCTTTTACTTCTTCTTCTCAGTTTTATTTTTCTTGTTCAGTTTGGCTTGTCACTTCATTTACTTGGTCTGGATCTTCACTTCTGGTTGTTATGTGGTATTTTACTCTTTTAATGACACTTGGCCAATGATCTCCTTTTCTTGTCTTCTTTGTTTGTACTATTTCTTTATCTTCGTCTTCAGAAATCTTTTTATTTTCACTGCTTAGCACTGTGTCTTTTCTGCAATTATTGTTCTTCTTGTTTGCTCTTTTTCAGGTCTGATTGGTTTCTCTTCAGCAGCTCCACTGTTAGTTTCCAATAAGTGACCTTGTTCTAGATTTATTTCTTCATGTTCACGATTCTCATGATCTTGTTCTTCTGTGTATTTTTCTTGATCTAACTGGTTCTGATCAGGGCTTATTGCACTTTGTACTTCTGCAGCCTGACCGGATTCTTCTAAACCTGTCTGTCCCTGCTCAAAATGTATTAGTTCTTCGTTAATTTGACCCAATTTCCTTTTCCTATCTGACCTTGCTCAGGTTCTCTTATTGTCTCTTCTTCTTTTTCCTGAGCTGCTTCTTCTTCACCTATCTGATCTTCTTCGATTTCCTCAAATCTTGTTTGACTTCTTGTTCTGTGGTAAACTTCAGGAATTTCTACCACCGGTATCCAGTCCTGACTTGTGCTCGGTTGTTCTTCTTCAGCTTCTCTTGAATCTCAGAGCCTGAGATTCCTCTGCTGGGCAACCTTCAGCTCCCTCAGTGATTGATGCTGTCTGAGGATTTTCTTCTTCAGGCTCTGGTACTCTTTTGGTGTGGCTTACATGAATCCAATTAGGAAATCCTGCACACTTCACTGCTGTATTTGTAGTCAGTATGACTTGACAACGACTGCCCCATCTAGGTGATAGACACGTTTCTCTGGTGTGATTCTTCACTACCACCCAGTCACCAGGATTCAGATCATGTTCTTGTTCAGGCTGCCTGGAAACTGCGTCTTCTCCAACCTGGTGAGAGACCGAGCGCACTAGGTCAGCCAGTCCTTTACAATAGTCCAGTACCATATCATCAGATATATTCAGCAGTTTGTTTGTTGGAACATGTGTTTGTCTCATTGCTCTTCCCATCATTATCTCGTGGGGCTCAATCCTGTATTTCTGTCAGGTATGCTTCTGAGTCCCATTAAAACAAGTGGCAATGCATCTGGCCATTCTAATAATGTTGACGCACATTTTTTTCCCAATCTTGACTTTATAGTGCCATTCAATTGTTCAACCACTCCAGAAGCCTCTGGACGATATGCACACAGTGCAGTTTCTGTTTAATTTGGAATGCTTCACAGATTATTTGGATCACTTCACTGTTAAAATGTTTTCCTCTATCTGATTCCAAAGTTACTGGGAAACCAAACCTAGGAATGAGCTCTGGTAGCAACAGTTTTGCGACTGTAATGATATCATTTCTCCTGGTAGGGTAAGCCTCCACCCACCTTGAAAACAGACACACTATGACTAGTACATATTTCAACCCTCTACATGGTGGTAACTGTATAAAGACGAACTGGAGTCTTATAAAAGGACCCTCTGCCTTTCCAATTTTTCCAAATCCAATTATTGTCTTCCGCCCTGGATTATGCATCTGGCAAGTTAAACATCTCTGGCAAAGACTCTCTGCAACAGCCCTGAACTTCGGATTGTACCAGTTTTATCTAAAAAGCCTAATCATTGCATCTCTCCCTATGTGTGTGTCTCCATGATACATTCTGGCCATTTGTGAGAGTAAACAGTCTGGCATGACTGGTCTGCCATCAGCACTAATCCACACTTCATCATCTCCTCTTTGGGAACAACCTACTTTGATCCACAAATTCTTTTCATTTTCATCAACATCATCTTGTAATCTTTTTACATCATTCCAAGTTTCAGGTGGCATATACAGCATAAGTTGGCAGCTGATTCCCATTCTTTCCACCCTCTTATTGACTGACAATCTATTTTTGCTACAATGTTGAGCTACCAGATCTGCATATCTGTTGCCGACTACCACCCAGTCATCTCCTGACTGATGTGCGGCACATTTCACCACAGCCAATTCTTTTGGTGATTGTATTGCTTCCAGCAATTCCTTTACAAACTGTCCATTTTTAATGGGGGATCCTGAAGAAGTCAGGAAATCCCTCTGCATCCATAGTTGGCCAAAATCATGCACAACCCCGTAACCATATTGGCTATCTGTAAATATAGTTACTTTTTGATTCCTCCCAATTTTGCAGGCTTTTATCAATGCAATCAATTCAGCTACTTGTGCAGATTTGACTCCTGGTAAATAGGATGCTTCGACTATTCCAGTTAATTCACATACCGCATAGGCAGCAGTTAATTTACCGTCTTCATGTCGTTGACATGAACCATCAACAAATAGCTCCCTGTCTGGCTTTCTGAGGGGCTGTTCTTCAATATCTGGGCGAGGTTTCGTACATAACTCTGTAATCTGTAAACAATCATGTTCATTTTCTTCGTCATCTTTAATGTTCTCATGATATGGGTCTGGTAGTAAGGTTGCGGGATTTATTATAGTACACCTTACCATGGTCACATTTTCAGCACCCATTATTATTCTTTCATATTTAGTCAGCCGACTAGGAGTAAGATGTTGTGTTCTGGTTCTTGTTAATAGAATCACAACAGCATGTGGAACAAACACCTTACAGGATGTCCCATCACAATTGACTCACTTTGTTCAATGCTCAAACAAGTAGCTGCCACTGCTTTTAAGCATCCTGGCAACGCGGCTGCTACTGGGTCCAATGTAGCAGAAAAATATGCTATAGGGCGTCTGTCTAAACCGTGTCTCTGGGTTAGGACAGAAAGTGCACAATTTTCTCTTTCATGACAGAATAATGCGAATTCTCTCTTATAATCTGGCATGCCTAGGGCTGGTGCTGAGCACAGAGCATTTCTCAATTTTACAAAAGCTCCTGCACTCTCATCATCCCAATCAACTGGGTCCTTTGCTTTCTTTCTTGTCATTTGAATTAGGGGCTTTGCTAACAAGGAAAATCCTAGTATCCATTGTCGACAGTAACCTACTATTCCTAGGAACATTCTCACTTGTCTTTGGGTTACAGGCATTTGCATTTTCTTTATTAATTTTACTCTTTCAGAGGTTATTCTTCTTTTTCCCCTCTCAATTTGGTGTCCCAGATATTTAACAGCTGTTGTACAAAACTGCAACTTTTCAGGTGAGACTTTATGCCCTTCTTCAGCCAAAAGATTTAATAGTGCTATGGAATCAACAACACAGTCCTCTCTGGTGTTTGATGCCACCAATAAGTCGTCGATATATTGCACTAGGACTGAACTTCCTGGCATCACTAGTTTCTCAAGGCACTTTTTCAGTATTTGATTGAAAATGGAAGGACTTTCCGTGTACCCCTGAGGAATACGATTCCATACATAGATTTTATTCTCAAATTTAAATGAGAAAAGATACTGGCTATCTGGATGCAATGGTATTGAGAAGAACGCTTGACATAAATCAATTACTGTGAACCATCCTGCACTCCAAGGAATTTGGTATAGAATTACTGCAGGATTTGGCACTATGGGACAACATGGTTCCACTATTTTATTTATTTTTCGCAGGTCCTGAACAATCCTATATTTTCCACTAGGTTTCTTTAGTCCCATGATTGGTGAATTACATGGGCTACTCATTACTTCTTTTAGTATGTTTTGTTCAACCATTCGATTAATTTCTTCAATGACTCCTGCCTTTACTTCTGCACTCATTTTGTACTGTCTGGTATTTGGGAAAATCGCACCTTCTTTTACAGTAATTTTAACTGGGTCTATTTTAGCCATAAGTCCTACTTCTTTTCCTGTGAAATCCCAAACTAAGGGGTTTACTGTACCTTTTAATTCTTCTGGCAACTCGTCTTTTGTTAATACTGAAAACATCTCATCTACTTCTGTACCCTGTTTTGCAATCATAATTTTATATACATGGTCTTCATCTGGTGTCTGAACTGCCACACCATCCGGTTGTGCAGAAAATTGTGCAGTTCATTTTGCACAATAAATCCCTGCCTAATAAGTTTACTGGGCTAGAATCACATACTACAAATTGATGCATTTCTCTGAAGTTTCTGATTTTAACTTCCATTGGTTCGGTAAGAGGTGTTCTAATCCTTTGATTAGCTACTCCTACTACTTGGATATTTTCACCAGAGAGAGGAAGGTCTGGAATGTCTGCTGTTCTTACAGTGGACCGGGTAGCACTCAGTATCCAACAGAAAAGTGATATCATTACCTTTCACATTTCCTTCCACATATGGACCTGACTGATCTACCGATAAGGATGCGCCAAGTACGCACTCCTTCTCCCCCTCTCTTAGGCACCGTCATGAACTGTATTGACAGAAATCGTCCTGTAAAAGAAATTGTGAGGTTATATAATCATTCTTACCACTTCCTCCTTGATATCCGATGTCTGTACCGTGCTTTGCTCTGCTTACATTACCCTGAATAGGTGCAGGTGGCAGCTGACTCTGAGGATTTACACCCTGCTGTGAGTCATTCTGCGTCTGTGGATTTTGATTTGGGCCATTATTATTCCGAATCTTTTTACATTCATCCTTCCAATGCCCCAATTTTCCGCATCCATGACAAGGACATTTCTTTTTAGCTTCTTCTCTACTCATTCGTCCTCTCACTTTTCCACCATTCCCAGTAACACCACTAGTTCCAGAATCCTTTCCCTGATTTTCACTCGGATTTTCCAAATTAATTCCCTGTTTCTCGGCCATTTTCACCTGAGCCCACGTCACTTTTTCCTGCAATTTCTTGTGTCTATCCTCAATATCGTCTCCACAATATTTTGCATATTTCAAAATTTCATCGATCGGCTTCCCTTGCCAACACAGCATGTGCTGTTTAATCATCGGACAAATTTCTGCCTTCAAACCGAAAACAAATCGATACACAAACTGACTCATGTTCTTGTCTCCAATGTCCTCAAATCCACTATACTGTTTAAATACCTGCAGTAAACGCTCATAGTAGGAATGTACCGCTTCATTAGCCTCTTGGGTAGTTCGGTCTATTTTCACCCAATCTGTTTCTTTTGGTGGTATTTTCCCTTTCAGGTAAGTTATCACCTGCTGATACTTTTTCATCACATCATTTGACGGGGCACCTGTTTTCGGATCTCTAGGATACTCGTCACTTGGCCAATCAACTGTAATTTTACAATCTGTCCACAAATCGGCAGGTACCACTATGTCAAACAACCCATCCAAATCCTTCAACAATACCTTTGACACCTTCACAAACCTTTCAACCTGCTTGTACCATTCAATTGGTTTTTCTCTCAATTTTGGAAAATCATTTGTAAATGACAAAATATCCTGTCTGCTCCATGGGACATGTACGTATCCTCCTCCCGCAATTTCTCTCATTGGATACATTTGGTCTGCTTTCCCTGTCTCCTTCATCACATATTCCGACGCTGATCTACTTGATCGTACTTCTTCCTTTTTCTTGGCCCACCTAGTTCTCCATTTATCTAGGTCTCCCCATTTTTGTAAAACTATTATTAATTCCCTTGCTTGTAATTTTCTTCCAGAGGCATTCATGTTTTCTAAATCTTTTTCTGAAAATTCTGCTCTATAGGGTTTCTGCAACACCTTTGATCTCCCTATTTCTATTCCCATCTGTAGTGCTAGATTGGATAATTTTTAATGGAATAATCTTACATTTCTTGTGATACTTCTATACATAAATAATAATTCTTCATCATCATAGGTATTCAAGCGATCTAGTCCTACATTTCCTGCTATTATTTCTTCTAATTCGACTTTCAATTTATGAATGTCCATTATTTTTGGAGGTGTGCACTGTTTATCTGATTCTTGTGCCCACCTTTCTAAATCTTCTGGGGTGACTATTGTGGCATTTTTCGCTCCTGATGAAGTCACTAGACTTATATCTTTTGAACACCCAGGTGTAGTTCTCTTGGGAGTAATATTGACAGAATCTCGAATGGGTAAATCCATCAATGATATTGTGGATTCGCTGTCACTAAAGTGATCTTCAACCATTACTACTGCTTCAGGGTTTGTAGCGTTTACAGGAGTGGGTACAAGTATCGGTGGAGGACAGTTTCCTGAGTACCATATAATGGAACTACTGGACCAATTGTTACAGGTATGGTCAATGAATCAGGATGTACTTTTATCTGTGTTATTTTCTGTATTAATTCTGCTCTGGTCTTCTCTAGGGCTTCCCTTTCTTTGTCATGAAGTATTCTACTAGGGGTGAATTCATGCATTACCTGTGGTACTAATGGAGTTTTCAACGGTGGTGCACTTGGGGTGCATCCACTTGTCCCTTCCTGATATGGTGGGGGTTCCTTAACATTTCTTCCATAAATTCGTCTTCAGAATCATCACTTCTCATTAAATGTTTTGTCTTTTCTGTACATTTACTCCCTAATTTCTCCTCTGCTGTTAACAATGGATATAGTCCTTCTGTAATCATTGCCCTTCTCCATTGTTTCATCTGACCGTCCCTAGATTCATGTAGGTTCCTGGGAAAAAATCCTCGATAACCCCTATTACTCCTAGATCGGTCACGCTCAAATGCCTCGGTTTCCCATTCCTCTAAGGCTTCGTATTGAGTTAATCTAGGTCTGGGTTCTAAGTCATTCATCCTCAATCTCAAATTTTGAAGAATTCTTCCATTGAAGGTACCATTCTTGGGAAATGCTAGTATTCCATCATTTTTGGTATATTCTATCCAATTCTCTATCCATACACAAGTATGATAACCTCTCTCCATCATCATAAATGAAGCGGGCGTTTTAGCTGGTGGAATGATAATTCCTTCCCTAATTTCGATTGGTTTATCCTTTTTAAAATAGTTCTTAATCTTTTGTAAAAATGACATTTTTCTCTTTTCTCCGTACATCTTAGGTGAGTATCGATGTATAAAATTATATTCTGCAAAGCCTAAATATCTCCTATCCGGACGAGTTCCTGTTAAAGTCGAATCGCGTTTTAACATGCAATCTCTACCCACTAAGATTTTTGCTTCTAGAATATCAACCAATCAAGTGTCTGCTATCTTTTATTCCCGAACCAATCCTTGCGCGGCCTTTTGGTGACGTTTGTCTGTCAACCCCTCCTTTACAATCTGTTCTTCACTGTCCCTCGCTGTTTCAACCAATCCCAGTGCGGCACCTGTGACGTCAGTACTACTCCTGACTATCAACCCCTCCTTTACAAGAGTCGTTCCACACCCGCTGATTCAACCAATCCCAGCGCGGCGTTTGTGACGTCAGCTCCCTCTCCGGCAGCTGACCCTCCCATTACAAAATCTTACGCAAACTTATTTTCTCTACAATTCTTAATCGAATTTCAGTAACAACATAAAACATTCGCTATCGTGCCAGTTTCTCTAAATTCGAAAAAGATAGTTTCTCTCACACTTAGTAAAACCTTTCCGTTTACTAAACATACACTACGAGTAAAACCCTTCCGTTTACTCTTCACACAAGCTCCAGAAGTACCTGTTACTTCTTCAATGTTACCCTTTCTAAGTGATATAACATCAAATTTTCACCAGCGTACTCTTTTGCTATTACTCACACGCATAGATTCCCTAACCAGTACTGATAGTCCTGCTTAACTTTTCAGTACTATTTCTGCCTGACAGATAACCTCACTGCAGTATGGCTTCCACTTACCATCCGCTATTCTGTTTACCCCGGGGATTCTGGACAACATAAAACAAACTTTGAATACACGGTTGTTAGTTCATAAAAATAAAATTCTCATTACCGAATTAACAAAGAGTAACCATCCTCTGCTACCAGAAAACTGATCCAGCGCGATATTAGCAAACAGCATTCATACACCAGATACTCACTTGGGCCCATACATTCATACTACGCTAATACTTACGCTGGGTTTTATCAGTTGTTACTCTTTATCAAAATCCCTGCTACCAATTACCTTCCCAATGAAGAGTAATGACTTACCAATGAATCCTTTGCTAATTGGGAAATTTAAAATGAGTGACATTCATTATAGTACATAATCCTGAAATAACCACTGAGTCAGGAAGTTTTAAAATGTTTATCTAAAAATTTAGCAGAGTAAAATACAGAACCACACGGTACTTAATCGCAATACCCAAGATGAAGCATAGAATAACTATTGCTAATCAATGACGGTCCCTCAGAAAAGGAGAGGATAGAGACAGCAGCGCAACTAAAGGTTGCATTATATTTACCTAAGTGCGAGAACCAAACCCCTTGGCCAAGGACTTGGAAAGAATAGGACCCATGAAGGATGAAGAGCAAAGACCTCCTCCAGGATCAGGACATGACCGGTGACCTCTCTACAACGACGCCTGCGTCATTCTCCTCTCTGATACTCGACTTCTCCTCGATTCGCCCGTGTCTTCCTTCTAATGGACTCCGCCGCCCCCTCCTCAGGACCTCTCTGGACAGCGATTCAGTCTGCAATCGATCAGCTTGGCAGTCTGGAGCTCTTCTTCCTGACAGCATGGACGCCTGTTCCTAACTAATTAACTAATGCTATATTCTATTATACCCTTCTACACCCATGTACCTCCCCTTAATGTTGCTAAAATATGGGACCACTACTTCTGATTGGACAGGGACAGGGGTGGATTCTCACACCATATTGATTTGCCTTGTATTTCTGAAGCCTATTGTTTTTAAACTACCGCCCCTTCAATTTAATACATTTGCTTTATTTCCCACCTGTCTCACGACAAAATTGACAATTTATTCATATAAAATGTTGCTTTTCAACGAGAACATCTTGGTATGTAGTGGTGTCGGCCAGCAGGTCATGGCCTTGGGTGATGTCCAAATTGACTTCATCTCTTTCTTTCTCGTCTGCCTCTCAGGGCGCATGTGTGGAATCTTTGTCACACGAGCTTTCAGTTCACCAAACCCAGGCCCAAGTTACGAACTAATAAAAGTCAAAGAAGAAAACATTAAAATCACAAATAAAATGTTTCACTGTATGCCCACTCTTTCTACTCTATTCCCATTTAATTATAAATTCTATTCCGCATTAGTAGCGTTAGAGAAACGACAGTTTAATAATGACAGGAGAGCAAGCTGAAGCATGTGAAAACATCAAGCAGCCATTTTAATGCACACTGCGCAGAAGCAGAAATTTCCCACCAAGCAAAGAAAGACGTCACAGCACGTGATGTGGTTGGGACATGCTGCAGTAGAGTTCCGCGCTTTAGCGGCCATTTTGGATTACAGACAAGCGTTATTCATTAGTAAAACGCATAGGCAAGCATCCTTTCTATTCGTGTAATGTATGCAAGGATTAGTAGAGACAATACAAGTTTAATAAGTTAATACTATGAGGAGATTGCGTACGAGCAAGTCTCATTTATGAGTCCTTGCTCCATCATCAGCACAAAGCAGTGATATTGGGTCATCAAAACCATGTGATTGACCGTACTTAGCCTTCTTTAACCCCTTCGCCGTGGGGCAAATTCCCCCGCGGTGCGAGAGGGGGCGGGGTTGGGCGTGGCGTTCGGGTACTCAGGACGGCTCCCGGCCGTCATAAATCACAGTGGGCGTGTGCTCATGATGGCCGGGAGCCGTCTGAACTCCGCCCACTGATTAATTTCCCCACACAGGCGGGGAATTAATACCGCGTGGGCGGATCGGCAACGTTCGGACGGGAGCCGTCATGAGCACTCAAGTGGTTAAGAAAATTCGAAAACATATGAGTTGCCAAGAAGATGACATGGAGCTTGGCCATTATATTCTGTATGAGAGAATGAAAAAGGGATGCTAGTTCTAATTTAAATATTTTTTTTAATTCTCTCAGGAGTGAGTCCATCCTGGCAGCCTTTGCAGCGGGGACCCTGTCAGCTATCTCGTCCAGTTCTTCCACTCTTCTGGGGGCAACTAAGCCTTTCTGTTGTTCGGAAGTAGTGGCGTAGCTAGACCTTTTGCTGCCTGTGGTTGCGTGTTAAGAACGGGGGGGATACTGGCGAGTCCTGCATTCGTTCGCCACCCCGTGACGGCTGCAGGTACGCGGGAGAGGCCCGCCGGCCCCACAACTCGTGCCCCCCCCACCGAGGTGCACCGCCCCCGCCTTGCTATGCCACTGTTCGGAAGATTGAAATGATAATACAAATTTTTCCAGAAATTGTTTGAAGCTCTTTATATATAAACTAACATCAGCAGCGTAATATATACCTGGCAATAATAATGTGCAAAGGTTTCAAAAATTTTTGATGCTTCATTGCATCTATTACTAGCCATATCCAAACCTTCTTATATAGGTTGTTTAGTGTTTGTGTAAATTACAAAAATAAATTACGAGTACTATCTTGACGACTGCCTATCTTTTTTATGTGCGGAGTCTTGGCCATGAGTGTAGAGACTCCACAGTCCTAAAGATACTGCTCATAGAATTCCTTTATGAATTGCAAAAAATCGTAAACTTACACAAAAGTGTAAGTTTACATTTGTGAATCAGTTCCTGGGTTTATTTTAGCTCCAAATTCAAATTTATATCTGCAGGATTGTGTCTATTGTGTCATCAATTTCTATTGAATTGCAAATAGTTTAGATCTAAACAACATTAGTTCTGATCAAAAAGTTTGCATTTGCCCATCATTGAGCTTGTACTAGAGAGACATATTGGTGGTCGGGGTCATAGAGTTTTCTTTTAAGTAAAGTTTTGAGTAAAGTTGTATCCTTTGGTTACATATTGAGCCCCATCTGGTTTCCTGAACATTCTCAAAATTTAGACAGTGTGGAAGCCTTCACATGGAGTGCATTTCCACTAATCCTGACTCGGTGGATCATTATTGCTTCTTTTATGCCAAAAGGTTATACTTAGGTGGGCCAAATGGTGTATGAAGCAAGCCTCCAATTTGTAAAACGAACCTGAAGCATAAAGGCTGTGGATACACCAGTGTTATATGTTGTAATCCTGTATTTGCCATTGAAATAGATAGGCTGGATTTATCAGTTTAGTTTGCCGCCAGGTAGCCCAGCTACTTGAGCTCTGGCTGCTCACAACTGATGTGTTCGGCAGACCTTAAATTAGAAAAATGGCAGGGCCAACTGAGGGCCTCATTTATGAGGTTTTGCCGTATGGCAGCGCAGCAGGCCTTCCTGCTGCGCTTCCCTACGGCAAAGGAAAATGAAATGAAATGAAGTATTTATAAAGCGCTACATAGACCCGAGGGTATCTAGGCCCTGGATAGACAAGCAGGCAGTAAGGTTGATTAGTACAGTAAGTTAGTAAAGCCATATCTTTAAGCGCTTCCTGAACTGTAACAAGTGAGGTTCATTTTTAAGAGAGGTAGGCAGGGAGTTCCAAAATTTGGTGGTGGTATATGCAAAGCTTTTGCCTCCCCATTTTACTTTACGCATCTTGGGGATGATCAGGTTGCCACTGCCTGAGGATCTCAGTGATCTGTCCGGGATGTAGAGCTTGAAGAGTTGCGACAATAGCCTGGGGCCTTTGCCGTGTGTAGCCTTGAACACAATACATAGAGCTTTGAACTGAATGCGTTTGTTGATAGGTAGCCAGTGGAGCTCGGCAAGAGCTTTAGAGGCTGAGTCAAGGCGGGTGAGCCCAAGCAAGACTCTGGCAGCGGCATTCTGCGTCACCTGAAGTTTATGTATACTGCGCTTGCTCGCGCTAGTCAGAAGGGCATTGCAGTAGTCCAGCCTGGAGCCAACTAAGGCCATGACCACTGTTTTCCTTAGTTCAAATGGGATGAACGGGAATACGTTTTTTAGGATTTTAAGAATAAAAAAACATGCAGCTGTAGTCTGATTAATCTGGGATTCTAAGGAGAGCTTGGAGTCGAAGAGAACACCAAGGTTTTTTACCTTGTTGGCTGGTATTGGAGGAGAACCCAGGCCACCAGCTGTCTGACCAGATACTTGGCGTGATGCCAAACAGCATGACTTCTGTTTTTGACGTATTTAGTTTCCGACAGTTAGCCTGCATCCAATTCCCTATATGACCCATGCAGTCTTGAAACGGGAAGCCGTATCCGCAGCCGGGCTGTTGATAGACACAATAATATGTGTATCTATAAGATACGGCGCATTCCTGTCCTTTTCCACTGCGCCGGCGCACAATGGGCTGCTGTGCGCAACGCAGGCACCTTTGCACCATGGTGCAAGGGTGCCTGCGTTGCGGGGATGATTATTTTTGTACAGGAAGGGAAACCTTTCTGTACAAAAATAATCACAAGAGGCTTGTTCCTCTTTCTATGTGTGCTGCAGAATGCAGCACGCATAGAAAAAGGAAAAATGAGGAGAAATAAAGATATTTCTCCTCGTTGTGCCACCCTTACGCCTCCCCTGGGGAGGCCTAAGCTTTTGGCGCTGCCTCAGATTTACGATTTCTCGAAAATCTGGGGCAGTGCCAAAAGGCCATGGATTTTGCAGGGAACGCCCCCAGCAACACCCATTGCACGCCCCTTTAACGCAGAACACTGCGTTAAAGGGACTGATATTTATCAGGCAGCATTAAGCCAAAAAAAGTGGTTTAGTGCTACTTGATAAATATCACGCAGGCTTCTGCGCCACGGAACGTCAAAAAAGTGACGTTCCGGAGGCGCAAGGAGTCTCATAAATGAGGCCCTGAGTCTTCTAATCTTCTGAGGTTGATATGCCTAGTATTCATGTATGTTTGCATTGGCGTTTGCATAACTCCAGCCTGTGGGGGAAGGGAGAAACACAGCACAGAGTGTGCACCCTGAAGTATACTTTAAGAGCCTTTAGAAGAGGCAGGTTATGTATGCGTGCCCATGGTCGGCTCTTTGAAGAGGTAGGTCTTCAATTTCCTTCTGAATAACAAAGGGTAGAAGCCATTCTGATATTGAAGGGGATATTGCTCTAGAGCTCAATAGCGTAGGTGTAGTTTTTCTAACTCTTGGGCAGTAGCAGCTGTTGTTATTACAGTGTTTAAAATGGCTAAGCTGTGGTGTTAGGCGCTGCATAAAAGTTATTAATACCCCACAGACTTACACTTCATCATCTCAGAGTGCGAGAATTTGATGCGTGAATTAGAAGTCTTTACATGACATTTTCGGGCCTCCTGTCTTATGAACAGAACATAGCTAGAATGCCACTGACCAAAATTTGCAGCCTGCAAAACGTTGTAGATTATGATGGTGTTATGAATCACCAGAATCGCGTTGGAGTGTCTCACCATAAAAAATATTGCTTTTTAGTCAGTATAGGAAGTTGATTTGGAAGATACCATAATCCGAACTTGCATCGGTCACAGTCTGGATTCATCATTTCGGCAGCTGCTGGAGGGGAAATTATGTGAGCTGATAAAACCTGTCTGTGGGACAGCAGAGTGCATTTGTTTTTCATGTTAAATAAGTCTACGAAAAATACCAGGTAGGCAGTTCACTGGTTTTGGAGAAAACAACTTTACAGGGAGTAATAAATTGTTATTAAAAGTCTAAATATGTTTTATCCCCTGCCTACTGCAATAGCTAGAGACTGCAATCTGATACAAGGGAGCCATACACGATGCCATTAAGGTAATTAGGTAATTATGCCCGAGTCCTTAAAGGTACTTCATGCCTTAAATTCCAGCTTTTGGTCGTCACAGTCCTTGCAATATGAAGTTGAGCTATATCCAGGAGACTGGATTGAGTAACACAAACCAAAACAAAATTTCGACGCCCAACTTTGACCAACAACTTAGGTTGTCTCCTGCCCCTGCCTGCCACCATAAAAGGCATCATTCTCCCCTGACCCTGATGCCAAGCTCTCCTGGGGTTCGGATCTGCTGTGTTCAGACAGTGGGGACACTACGACCGTGATGAGGAAGACACAGAGGGCTTGATTAACAAAGATTGCGCCGTTATTTGCTCATACATTATTACTAAAACAACGAGGGGCAGATCTACAAGAAAGTGGCGCTGCAAGCCCTTTGGCTGCGCCACGCTGCGGCACTTTCAGAGCACAGGAATGCGACATATTTACAAGAATATGTCGCATTCCTGTGCTCTCCCTGCGCTGGCGCACAAACAGCTGCCAGCGCCGGCGCAGGAACCCTTGCACCATGGTGCAAGGATGCCTGCGCCATGGGAGATTGTTTCTGTGCAGGAAGGGGCACCTTTCTGCACAAAACAATCAGTACAGGCTTTTCCTCTTTCAATGCGTGCTGCAGAATGCAGCATGCATTGAAGGAAAAGCGAAAGGAGAAATGAAAACATTTCTCCTCGGTGCACCTCGCTACGCCACCTCTAGGGTGGCGTAGCTCAGACGCATCTCCAGAGTTACGATTTCTCGTAATTCTGGAGATGTGTCTTGTTCCATGGGTGTTGCGTGGGAACACCCACAGCAACACCCATGGAGCAGCCCCTTCACCGCAAAGTGCTGCGTGGTGAAGGGACGAGTATTTACAAGGAGAGGAAAAGTCACGCATGGTGGCTTTTCCTCTCCTTGTAAATATCGAAGAGCCCCTGCGCCACCAGTACGTCACGAAAAGTGACGTACTGGTGGCGCAGGGGGCTTGTAAATCTGCCCCCGAGTGTGCCCAGGGGTAAGTCAAGAGCATTCCTGGTGTATTTAAGAGTATGTGACAAGTAATCATACAGTAATGTTTGTGAATCAGAGCCAGGGTGATTAAGATTGCCAGCAAATATTCAGGATATTACCTTCTCAGCTATCTGCCTTGTCAAAGTGTCTTCAAAGTCAGAATGTACTCAAAGAGATATGAGACCTGACAAAAAAACAGAAAAAGAATGAAAACAGAGCATTTCATGCAGCTGAAGATAAGCCTCTAGCAGAACCTCAGCAGCTAAAGCACTGAATCACAGAAGTGTACTCCTCTGTAACAGAGGAAACATTTTAAGTCCTCTGGCAAAGCCACTGTGAACCTGCAGGGACGCTGAATAATTGCACAGAAGATATCCATGGGGCACAAACTAAGCAGCACACTGAGATGATACCGATTCCTGAGTGACACATGAGAGGCACATGAAGCTACTTGGATGGAATGCAAAGTGGAGGATCCGATTTACCCTTGGCTTGCTGTCCTGGAAGGCATGTCTTCACCCTGCTTGACTGAAAATTGGAGAAAGCCCCAGTGAGGATCATGAACCTGGCCCAAGAAAAAGCATGTCCTGGTAAACAGAAAACACAAGGAATTCCATCCAGAATTTGAATAGATCCCGGGAGCAAGAAGGAATGGAATGATCTTGCATGAAGTAAACAGGAGAACACTAGCAGCGGGTGGTGTTTTAATAACACTTGGATGGTTAGACGAACACAGGGAATTACACATTTCATGAAGAAGTACAAAGATCCACTGATTTTCTTAACTTAAGACCACTGTTGTTTACTTCTCCCATGCTGCATCTGGGTCAACCGTCTAAATTGAACTGGACATTAGACAGCAGAAATCTCTATTTCCTCGCTGCCACGAAAGTGGTTGTCACGTGGGGCATCATCTCCTTTTCCCTGCTGCAGTAATTCTTACCCTGGAACTCCAGACAACTGTGAAAGGAGATGGAGCCAAGTTCACAAGGCAAAAAAGGTAAGTCACTGTTGCTCCTGGACCTGTGAAGGGGCTAGAAATTTCCAGATGGAGCAGTGTCCCTTTTTAACCTTTTTTATTTCTGAAACTTCACCAATTTGCAGTTTGCAAATCTGGCTCAGTCTAAATAATTTGTAACGCCGTAAACCTCAACACTTCCCCACCCCTACAATTTTCCAGTGGCTAATGTAGTTTGACTTCAATGATACCTGCAGCATGATGTCCTGCCCAAAATGAATGAGAAATCATACTCTAGGATTTGTAGTTTACTTCTGTCATAAGTGGCTGTAGGAAACACAGGGGGTCACAGCTTGATCATGTCCATGTTCCTTTTCCATCTGCTGGACGTTCCTCCCTAGGTCTTCTGTCAGTGGAAAACAGAGACAGAAAGCAGCACTAGAGGCAAAAAAAAAGGCAAGCAGTTGCCATCATGTTAATGCGTGGCAGATTTTACAATTTTACAATTTAAAAATAAATAAATTACAATTTAAAAAAAAAAACGTTGCAGCTCCATGGACCACTAATCTCGCACAGTTTAAGAAAAAATTCACAAAGTTGTATGGTCATCAAATTCACAACTTTGCCTGGCCCTCTGAGAGCAAATGACTTCCTAACACATAAACAGGCTACTGGCGAGAATCATTCATCTATAAATCTTTCTCATTCATTCATTGGCTCTTTTCCTCTGTTTAATAGTCAATATTTTTCTCAGATTTGTTGGTTTTTTGGGACATACCAGTAGGCTTTAGTTCCAGGACACTCGGTTGAGTGGCTGGACACTCTATACATCTTTCTCATCGATTCATTCATGAATCTGGAAGTGCCATTTCCATTAAGGCCCCTCTCACTACCATCCATAACTGACAATAATAGACAGTCCAAAATAACTTGGCCTGAAGATGGTGCATGCTGCTGCAACAGAAAAAAGAATGCATTCCTGGAAATCCAGCAACGACATTGAATGACATGCCCATTGGAGGCAAGCATTGCAAGCATTATCTCTACCAATTTTCTAGGTGGAAAAGGCAACATTTCTGGCTGGCTCGGAGAGGGAGCACTCCTCAACCCCTTGATGGGAACAAGTCATCTGAATAGCACAGAGGATTTAGAACAATCCTTAATAACCAGAAAACAACATGGAAGTGGCCAAATATATCAAAGCACCTCTGCAACAATTCATGGAGTGAGCATAGGAGGTAGAAAAAATGACTGCTAAAAAGGAAATAGCAGGCAGAGAAAATGGATGTTTTACAGGCATTCATTTAAAAAAAACAAATGAGCATCGGTTATATGGTTTCTCCTGTCCCCAATGTGGTGTTCGCCTATGTCTACAGGTTTTCTTGACCCAAGTTAAATACCTTAGATTTAGGGAATTTATCGGCTGTAGAGGCTAGTGCTGCTGTTCATGACTGTCATGACTGGAGTAGGAAACCTAGCAACATGCTCAGACTGAGGATCTCAAGCAGATATGCAGATCCCTCTCAAGAAACTGTCATAACTTCAAGATGGTTGTGGGGCAGTGTAATTTTAGCTCCACCCTTTCAAGTTTCACTAGGCCACATATACGTTTACGTATGGCATCATGTATTTATGTGATGTAACATTATTATTGTAATGTAATGCACTTGAACAGATTCAGAAAGTGTAATCTCAACACTTATATGAGTGTGCATAATAAAATTTCCCTTACAGCAATAAGGAATTGTAGCTCTCACATATATCTGCATTTGTGTGGCTTGAATAATATTGCAATTCATATATATTTGCATATTCATCTAAATAATACTCTGCATTTATTTTGTAACTGAAAATGTATTCATTTGAATAGTTATTTACATCTATATTGTAACTGTATATGTGTTTGTAATCATGCATTTAAAAGTGTACTGAAATGCTTGCTGCTCTAAGTTCACCAAAGGTCTTAAGAATTGGGATTTCTTAATGTTTAACTTTAACGTAAATGTTTGCTTTGGATGCAATGTTTTTCTCTCCTCTGCAGGTGCAGTTGCATAAGGAGACAGGAGGAATTCAAGGATGTTCTAATGTGTGGACCAAAGGAAAGAAATCTCAAGTGTAGTTGCCAAGTTTTGTTGTTTGAAGATGGAAATTAATGATAAATGTGACATGGGATTCTTGGAAGTTCTGTTGTAGGCATAATTGAGGATCATAATTGTGTTTTATTCAGATTCCATTTATACTCTGACAGGTAGAGACCTATTTGTGACATCTCTGTTGTGCGGTTTTATGCTATACAATATTCTTTCCCTTTAGAGAACTTCTACAGAGGTTCTACTATGCTGACACCTTTCCCTCCTTCCCTGACTTAATAGGGTTTCCTTGATTTCTAGTTTAGAAAGGGTTTGGTATCTTTTGTTAGACAACCTTGTGTATAGGTAGGAGGATCGAAACTTTCAATCTACACACCAGCAGCTACAAAATTCCTCATTTGTTTTCTGTTATTGAAGATACATTTTGTATATTTTTGGGAAATCTTTTAGTGATTTTGTATTTTTTTTGTTAAATATTTATTATTGAAAGGTAGAGGGTAGTAAAAAGTACAGTAGTTAAGCAAAATATAACAGGTTAAAGAGAGTACAAAGTTAATGAACTCATTTGAACGAGGAATCCTGTAAGAACATGAAAGTACGAAATACAAATCTAGTGTTAAACAAAATGAGCCAATGATGAATATTTATGTTATGTTATGTTATGCTATGGCAATTTATAGCGCGCACTACTACCCAGGGGTGTCTAGGCGCTCGCGGACTCCAAATCTGTCGTCAGGGCAGCTAATTTCTGAAAACCCATGTTTTAAGCAATTTCCTAAACTCCAACAAGGAAGAGGACTTCCTAAGAGGGATCGGGAGAGCATTCCATTCCTTTATGGTATTGTAACTGAAGCTCCTTCCCCCCCAGTTAGACCTTCTGATTCTGGGGGTGAGCATCAGGAAGGCATTTGCTGAGCGGAGTGATCGGTTAGGAGTATACCAGCTGAAGAGGTCCAGCAGGAATTGTGGTCCTTCTCCATGCAGGGCCTTAGCAAGGCCGTGCAAAGTGCCTATAAATTTGATTCAGCTGACCGATTGGTAACCAGTGTAATTCCCGAATGCCTGCTCTAATGGATTGGTATCTAGGAGCATCCAGGACCAGTCCTAGCCGCGAGCGTTCTGTACTGCCTGCAACCTTCTGAGTAGATTGGTTTGTAGGTTAATGTACAGAACCGTTGCAATAATCCAGTTTGGATAATACAAAGGGAGGTCATTACGGTTTTCTAGTATTGGAAGGAATGAAAGGCATAATTTTTCGGACCATTTTAATAGTAAGCAAGGCGGCAGAGACCACTTTTGACACTTGGGACTTCATATTGAGTTTGTCATCAATAATGACCCACAAATTCTTAGCTTGGCCACTGGTGTAGAGGTATTGCCCAGTGTATCTGCTACCATACTGGTGACCACTCAGGAGAGAGGTTGCCAAATAGCACCACACCTCCGTTTTTCCTGAGTTCAGCTTCAGGTGTAGTGCCCTAGCCATCCAGTTACTCAGGGCGCCCATACAATCATGGAGTTTAGCTGAATAGTTGATGTCCTTGTCCACTGCTGAGATCACTAGCTGAGTATCGTCAGCATATGAGGTAGGGCAGAGGTTAAAGCTTCTGATCAGGGAGGCAAGTTCAGAAACGTAAATATTAAAGCGTGGGGCTTAGAGAGGACCCCTGCGGCACCCCACATGGCAAAATGAAGGGTGCTGATTTAAAATTACCCAAATGCACAGTTTGTGTTCGATCGGACAGAGAAGCAGCGTTAGGAGGCAAAGGGCCCTGCCTCCAATCCCGATGGTTTTAAGACGTCTCGATCAGAGTCGCGTGGTCCCACGGGTATCAAATGCCGCGGGACAGGTCGAGAGGACAAGAGCTGCCGATCCCCCCGCCGTCTAGCGTTTTCTGATCTCCTCCGTCGTTTTTATTAGGAGCCGTTTCGGTGCTATGGCAGCTCTAAAACCAAACTGACTCTGATCCAGGATTTCATTTTCCATAATAAAAATAGAGTTCGGTATTAAGCCGTTTGTCAAAGATTTTAGGCAGTACAGGAGTCTAGCAATGGGACGATAGTTTGCAGGATCAGTTGTATCTAGATTCGCTTTTTTAAAAGAGGCAGAATGCAGGCCTGTTTCCATATAGAAGGAAAGTGCCCTTGTGATCGCATCAGATTAGAGCACGCTAGTTAGCTGAGAGTAATAATATGACTGATGTTATTAAGAATCCTTGGGGGCATGGGTCATCCAGGGATCCTGATTTGGTTTTTAGTAAGGAGTGTAGCTAATTGTTCAAGGGAATGCCGGAGAAAAATCTAAAAGGCCCTTTGCCTGCCACTGCTTGTACCTACGTCATTAGTGACTGGTCTGTGTATTGTAAATTGCTCGTAAATTTGATCCACCTTGGACTTAAAAAGTGGGCAAGGAGTGTCACAGAAATCTTGGTTAGCATTAGCGGTGGTCGTCCTGGGTGCTGAGGTTAGAGTCTTTATAATTTTAAAAGTTCCTTGCTGGACGTGCCTGCCCCCTCAATTTGCTTAGTGAAATACAGACTCTTTTCGGCAATTAACTTTTTCTTATATTCAGCCAGCGTGGCTTTGTACAGTTCTTTTCTGCATCTTCATAGTTTTTCCTCCATTTTCTTTCCTGCCTTCTGCAAGCCTGCTTATCAAGTCGTAGTGCCTCTGAGAACCAGGGGCAGATGGCGTTTTCTATTTTTGTTGATAACAGTGGTCGGAACTAGCGTTTCAAAATTTGATTCTAGCCATGTAGTATAATTTAAGGCTGAAGCTTCTGCTTCCAAATGCGAAGTAGGGTTGGCTTTGTGCTAGTTTGGCATCCAGAATACTCTGGTCAATTTTATGCCATGCCCTGCTGAGAGTCTTGCTGCTAGCCAGCTTACCAGCATGCGATCGAGGAGGATATAATTAAACAGTACAGCATAATGATCCAGTCAGGTCAGCGGGAGAGTAGATGTCTTAAAAATGGCTGGATTATTAGTAAATAGTCCATCCAAAGTGTGTCCTGCTACATGCGTAGGATAGTGTATAATCTGCTGTAGCCCTAATTCTGTAGTGGCCTCAAGAAGTTCCCGTGTGTCATTTTCCTCTGAGAGCTCAAGATGAAAGTTTTATGTATTTTTACAAAAAGGGAAAGAGAGAAAGGGAGAGGTTACAAAGAAGAAACAAAAGAAAGAAAGAGAAAAAGAAGAAAAGGAAAAAGAAGAACCATGAGTTTTAGTTAGGTGACGAGTGTGAAGATATAAAAGTGGTAAAGGGTAACCAAAGTAGATCGGATTTAATTTTTTGAGATAGCGAAGAAGAAGAAACGGAAGATATTCTATGTTCATAACAAATAAGGTTCCACCAAACCAAAGTACATAGTTTAGAGTTATCTTTCCAACAAGTTAATATAACTTTGAAAGCAAGAGCAATAAAAAGGTCATGTAAAATAGGGTTTGAAGACAGATGATCAAAATCAGCAGAAAAAGTACCGAGATATATATATGGATAGATAATGGAATATTACATGAGAAAATCATTAAACATTTTGACCAATAGCTTTCCAAAAGTCATTGACTTTAGGGCAATAATAAAGTAGGTGAGCCAAAGTACCATCAGAAGAGAGACATGACCAGCATAAAAGAGAGACAGAGAAGTCAATTTTATGAAGGAAAGAGGGAGTAATAACAGCCCTATTGTATACAAAAACTAAAGATTGTGTAATATTGGCAGCTTTAGAAGTACTAAAAATTTTACGCCAAAGTAGATCCCATTGATGGGTAGATAATGATTAAGCTAAGTCTCTTTCCCATGAAAGTTTAATAGCGGATGTATTTCTCGTAGGGATGGAGGAGGACAGACACTTATATATAAAGGAAGCTCTAGGGATGACATCATTAATTATATTGCATAACGGTGTCATCGGGACAAAAGGAGTGACATCAGGCGTGAAGTTATTGTTTAATAAAAAGGATGGAGTACATGAATTAATTGATTATATTGTTGGTGGCTAAAATTAGGGAGGTCATACTTCTCCTGCAATTTGCGAGAAGAATAAGATCGAGATTTTGAGAGGCCAAGTGATAAACATAAAAATACCCTTTTCCTTCCAATGTTTGAAGTAAAATGATTTGCGACATAATTTAATACATTTGTTGTACCAAATAGAAGATGCAAGGAAGGATTGACAAAAATCAGATCCTTGGGAAAAAAAGTGTGTGTAACAGATAGTGGGAATACTTTAAAATAGGGTTTTTAGAGATGAATGTACAATTGGACATAAAACTAACATATAGAAAAGAAAATTCATATAATAAAGAGCATTCAAAAACAATCCAAGTTGGTATAGGAGAGTCATAGTATTCTTTAGACATAGCATAAAATTGTCGAATTAAAAAGGCGGTATGATATAACTTAAAACCGGGAAATCGTACACCACCTTCAGTCTTTGGTCAGATTAGCTTAGACAAAGCAATACGAACACGCTTGTTGTTCCAAAGAATCTTAGTACAAATAGAGTTGATTTGGGAAAAATATTAATTAGGAATTTTAAAGGGTATCATAGAAAGCATAAAAAGAACATGGGGAACAATCATAATTTTAATGGTGTCTAACCTGCCCAACCAGGTTAAAAAAAGAGGAGACCAGGAAGATAGTAACTTTTGGAGTTTTAAGTTTTAAAAGCAGAAAAATTATGAGCTAGTGTATCAGGTATGGTGAGAAAACCAGATCCCCAGGTATTTGATCTTATGGGGACACCATGTAAAATCAGTCTTGTCAAACATATAAGCGATAACATGAGGAATTTAGCGGTAAAATCTCAGTTTTAGAAAGATTTCGTTTGTAACCAGAGATAGTGGAATATAAATCAATCTCTTGTAAAAATGGATCTAGGGAGGTCGAGGGATTAGATATATAAATTAGAATGTCATCTGCATAAGCAGAGAGTTTGATTTTCTGGGTATTAAATTTAAAACCAGTTATATTGGGGTTACTTCTGATACGTTCAAGAAAGGGTTCTCAGCAGAGAAGAAAAAGTATAGGAGAGAGGGGACAACCTTGTCTAGGGCCTCTATGCAGATTAAAATAGGGGGAGGAATGACCATTAACAAACACACAGGCATGTGGTACAACATATAACAATTTGATAAATGAAATACATTTATGACCAAAACCAAACCAACGAAGAGTAGAAAACATAAATTGCCAATTTATACGACCAAAAGCTTTTTTAGCATCAAGCGACAAGGCTGCTAGGGGATAGAGATATTTTTTCCCAAGGGCAAGAATGTTGGAGAACATTCTGGAATTATCGGATGCAAGCCTGCCCTTAATAAAACCAGCCTGGTCTGGTTTAATAAGAAGGGGCATGATGCTCTCCAAACGAGATGCCAAAATGTTTGCAAAAATGTTACAATTGTAATTGATTAGTGAAATGGGCCGGTAATTTTTACAAGGGTTGGGTCTTTATCTGGTTTTGGGGATAATGACAATAAGGGCTTCAGAAAAGAGCCACTGGCTTTAGAGTTAGATAAAAAGAATTAAAAGTTCAAGTAATTTGGGAGGAAAAATAGAGGAAAAAAATGAGAGAAGTTCGGACGGAGTAAAACCGTCAGGGCCAGGAAGCCTTAGCTTTTTTAAAGACTTAGGAGCATCAGAAATTTCCTGAAGAGAAATATCTTCTTCAAGGGATAGTAGAGTATCAGGAATGGAGGGAGGGTTGGGAAGTCCCTGGAAAAAAGATTTGATATCACATTCAGAAGGGGTTATGTCTTCTGTATATAATAGTTCATAATAGGACTGAAAGGCTTCTCTAATATCAGAGCCAGAGGACAGCATCTTATTACTATGTTGACAACGAATAGGACAAATAGTTTTTCATTCCGATTTAATTTTTAAATAATTGGCTAGCATTTTACCAGCCTTATTTTGGCCTCCATGGACTTCAATTTCAGGAGGACATTACAAGCGTCGACCGTAGCAATCTTATTTAAGGCAGACTTGGCTTTAATTAGATCCTGCAAACTCAAGGAGGATTTGGAGGTTTTATATGTTGGGGAGTTGAGAGGTACTTAGCATTTAATACTTTTTTCTTTCTGGCAGAGTAGGCAATACTGAAGGACCTGAATGAAGCCTTAAAAGCATCCCAATTATTGTGACTTGAGGTATCTTTAGATTGATTAATTTGAAAAAATTTGTAAATAAAAGAGGTTGCTTCCAGAATAAAAGTTTGGTCTGACAACAAAGTATTATTAAAATGCCAACAGCCCTGTTTAGAGGTGTTGAGGACATATCAAGGAAGACAAATCAGACGCATGATCAGAAATAAAAATAGCACTGAATTCAGATGATTAGAATTGAGGAGTAATGATTTGAGAGCAAAATATAATCAATACGAGACATAGTGTGATGTACATTGGAAAAAAATGTGAATTCACATATCAGGGTTACAAGTTTTCCATACATCAAAAGAATGGACGAAAGGAAATGGCGGATTGAAAAGCTTTGTGTGACTTGTCAGGTTTAAACTTACAGGTACATTTTCTATCAGTGAACGGGTCTAACCAGTCATTAAAATCACCGGCAACAATGATATTGGAGTTGGAAATAGAGGAAAGTTTCAATTTAATACTGTGCAAAAATTCAGGATCAGATTTAACAGGGCCATAAATATTGAGAAAGGTGACATGATTTTGAAATATAATAGCATCAACCAATATCCATCGTCCATTCGTATCACATTCAGTTGATAAAATTTGAATATTTAGTGACTTGTGGAATAGAATGGTGTTAGACCTGGCACTGTTGGCATGGGTCTCCCTTCCATTTTCTGCTGTTGCATCATGTGTTTTTGCTGGTTATAGATGCTTTGGGCACTGTGCCACTGCTATTCAGTGCCACAGTGCAAATTGATGTATGGATTAGTGATTCCATGATTGGTTGGTTTGGTTTGCTTGTCAGACCTAGTACAGTGCACTGAGTGTGCCCAGGGCTTGTAAACCAAATGCTGCTGGTGGGCTTGCAGCACTGGTTGTCGCCACCCACAGAAGCAGCCTGTAAAGTGTGTCTCAGGTCTGCCATTGCAGAGCCTGTGTGCAGTCTGCTACTGCCATGTTGACTGGACAAGTGCATCCACTTGCCAGTCCTAAACCTTCCCTTTTCTTCATATCAGACACCCCTATGGTAGGCCCAAGGGCAGGGGTGCATTGTAGAGTATAAGGTAGGACATGCCCTGGTGTGTGTGGCATGTCCTAATAGTGAATTACAGCTCATTTTCGTTTTCACTATTGCAAGGCTACCATGTTCCCCATAGGCCAGAATGGGCAGTTTGATTATTACATCTTATAATCCTAACTGACCCAGGAACATGGTAGAAAAGCGAATTTAGTATGTCTGAACTCAGAATGATAAAATACATCTTTTTAGTGAAGTTGGTTTTAACATTCTGTGTTTGAAAAATACCACTTTTAGAAAGTAGGTATTTTTCTTGCCAAACTATCCAAGCCTGCCTCTGCTAGGTTGTGTATTCCTATGTCTGGGGTTTGAGTGACAGGGGCTGTGGGATTCCAGGAGACAGGGTGAGTCAGCACAGGGCTGAATGAGAGATCTGCATGGAGATGGGTGGGAGGAGTTGCACCTGGGACCTGAATAGGGCTGTGCCTTCCCTCCACGATGCTGGCTCCACCTCCTGTGGTGCGTCCTGATGTCCCTGGCCTACACTGTAGAAAGGAAAGAAGGAGTCTTGTCAACAAAGTGCTCCAGGACTGAGCCAGAGAGCAGGTTTGGACTGAGCAAAGGCCTCTCTGCCTTCAGAAAGAACAAAGGGAAAATGAGTATAAAGAGGGGACCTGAACCCCAGAACTTTAGATCACTTTTGGGAAACAAGAAGAACCTTTGCTGAGAGAGGAACCAGAGAAACTGAGGAGGAGACTATCCCTAAGCTGAGTGCTGTTTGGGATTGGCTTGCAGTGGTTGCCCCCTGACTGCCAAAGAAAGGAGAAAGGAACTTTGTGTGCACTTTCATCAACTTGTAAAAGATCTCCATGAGCTCGAGAGAAGGCTTGCCTCCTGCTGAAGTCTCAGGGACAACACAGACTTCACCCACCAGCTCCCAAAGAGTTCTTTTGAAGTGCCTGCTGTTGTGTTGGGCCTTCTAGAGGGACTGCGTGTCGCAAGGAGCTGGAGCGCGACTCATGAAGAAGCGAGTGTGCGCTCGCCGCAGCCGCTGTGCGTGCATCACCGAGAAGGGTGTCGCCGATGCCGCTATGCCGCCGCAATGCAGAAGCACCTCGCATCGCCGGAGAAGGAGGATCGGCGTCGCATCCAGACGCCGCCGCATCATCGCAGGAGGGGCGTGTCGCTGCCACAGCCGCTGTTGTCGCATCGCTGAAGAAGAAGTGTCGCCGCTGCAGCTGTCGCATCGCCGGCGCCTCACATCGCCAGAGAAGAGGATCGGCGTCGCATCAGATGCCGCCGCATCACCGGGAGACCGTGTCGCAGGGCCTGTCACGGCTCAGAAGAATCGTTGAGTCACCGCCGCGGCCGTCGGGCGTGCGCGCATAGTGTTGCATCAAGAAGAAGACGCTACCTTTGTTTCATTGCACTGGATCTTGTCGCATCCGCCGTTTGCTGGTGCGCATCGCCACAGAGCGCAGTAAACCGACACATCACCTCCCCACGCCAAGAAGAACCACGCATCCTCACGCATCCAGTAGGGACCCGGCGCATCACCGTTCTTGCGTGCAAGGAACCAACGCATCACCTTCCTGCAACACTTTGGATTGTATAGCGTTACGCATCCAAGGTACATTGAACTCAAAGTGTCGCATTTACCATCTAAAGAGCACTGAGCTAATTCTACCATTTTTGAAGTACAGTATTGTGGATTTTTGTCGCTTGTGGTCTTGTGTGAAAACTATATAAAAGATCACTTATTTTTAATATACAACTGGTGTGGTGTCCATCTGTAGTGTTGTCACTTGATTACTGTATGTGTTCACAAATTCTTTACACACTGCCTCTGAGATAAGCCTGTCTGCTACGTGCCAAGCTACCAAGGGGGTGAGCAGGGGGTTATTTTAGAGTGTGTCCCCTATACCCTGACTAGGCATAAGGGTCCCTGATTTGAGTCAAAGGTACCTACCTCTGCCAACTAGAAACCCCCAAATCTAACAAATGGCCACACCACATTTACGATTAACAGCAGGAGAAAAAATAACCTGATTAACCCATTGACGCTTCAGCTTAAGTGATTCAACATCATTTACAATGTGTTTCCTGTAAAAAAGCAACATGTATTACGATTTAAATAGATGAGAAAGTACCTTTTGACGCTTAACAGGATGACCCAGACCATGGGCATTCCACAGAAACTAGCATTAAACATGTTGTGGGGTGTGAGGAAAGTATCACGGGAACAGCCACAATGGGCTGCAAGACCAATAAAAAAACTAAAAGACACCATTTAACAATCATAAATTAATATACGCATATAGTTATGAGAGGAACACAAAAACGAATAAAGAAAACACTCATGTAAGATCGAGAATAGTGAGAGGGGTGAATAAAAAATAACAAAGATAAGTACGAGAGAGGGAGGGGTGAGGAAAAAGAAATAGGAAAGAGAGAATTGAAAGACAGATCAAGGATAAAGATCCAGATCTGAATTGAGACAGTAAAAAGGTAAGCAAAGGGCATGTTTAAGCTGAGAGCAAGAACGACAATGGAGAAGAAAAAAAATAAAGGAAAAGAGATTGTACAACAAGTAGCCTCAGACTAGGGGAAAACATAGAGACCAATAAAAAAGGTAAGACAAATCATGCAGGAAAAAAAGAAAAAATTAAGAATAACAGTATTGTGCATATAATAATAAAAAGAAAAAAACAAGAAAGCAAAAATAAGAGGAGATTAGCCATAGTCTTAAGAAATGTATAATAAGAGCAAAAGTTAAAACAAAATGTGAGAAGACTTAAGTATGTTTAAAGCATCAAGCATTAGTCTCCATGTGTATGATTTGTAATACTCACGCAAGATTTCGAGCTTGGCTGGGTCATCAAAGGAATGTAGGAGTGCCTTAATGGGTGATCTTACAAAGGCATGGGTGCAAATGCCATAGTTAGATATTCAAATTGACTCATCTGGGGACGAAGAGCAAGGAATTCTTTAGCATGAGCATTGGTTGCGTTGGAAACATCCGGTAAAATAAAGGTTATGGCCAGACCAAATAAGATGGCGGTTAACTTAGACAGCCTTAGGACGTGCATCAGGTCAGTGAATTCCAAAAGAGCATTATGATGCCACATGGTTTAATTGAATGAGGTTGATGATGGCCCAAGCGATGTGCACGCTGAATGTTGAGGCGGTGAAGACTGAAGATCCATGAGGTCCGGAAGAAATTTCTTCAAGAAGGTCAGAAGGTCAGGGCCCTCAATGTTCTCAGGAAGGCCGTTAAGGCGTAGATTATTCCGCCTATTTCGATTTTCGAGGTCTTCGGTGTGTAGCTTAAGCTTTTCGATTTCTTGTTCTAACATAGGTATCTTAAAAGATATATCCTGAAGATCCCCACACATTGTTCTAACTCTGACATCTTCCCTTCCATAACAATCCATTGATCCTCAATTTGTTGCAATTTTTCATTAGTTGCACACTAAAGTTTGAAGACCACGTACCTCATCTAAGATAGAGTCTAAGATAGGATTCTGGGAAGATAAAATAGGAGAAGGAGGATCGTTCTTTGCTCTTTGGTTTTGTTCCTGAGGAAGACGGTTTAGAAGATCTATTCAAATCGCTGGCCATCTTCCTATAATGAGTTGGATGTTGCTTAATGATTTGAGAAGAGCGAATCCGGCCCATACAAGAGAGAGGAGATTGACAGCTCAGTATTGACACACTTGCCAAGAATTCCTAGTTATCACAGAGAGGAACCACAGTGGACTTCCAGAAATAGGCACATGAAAGAAGCATACCCAGATAGCGAATAAACAAAGTCACTTGTAGGCAGACAGGTTAGGAAGTTACTCCTTCACTGAGGAAACATTAAACGGTCAGAAGGGGCCAAATTATCACTGCATTAGCCAAACCAAAACTATGTGAAACATAAACACTAGATCAGCGATGCAAGAATCCAGTCAAAGAGAAGAAGCCAAGGGTCGCATCCAAGATAGGTAGGTTCAGCATTGGAGAGGCCACAAAAATCTTCATAGAGATCTTTTGTCAAAGAACTCCTTCAAAGCACAAAGAGAAGCATTTCAACACTACGGTTATCCTTCTTTTCCCTTATAAATTGTAATTGTCAACCGTTTTATACTAAGCTTCCAAGGAGATAGATAGTCTTTGAAGGCTCTCTCCTCACCGTTAATATGAGCAACGCGACCTAAAATGGCTCACGTTCAGCTGAGGAAAATCACTGCCACGGCACACGGGTCACAGACTGCACCTACATTGTGCAAAACAACATGCGGATTCACTGCTGACGATGCGGAGCCAGGGACTGCATCTAAAATATACAGGTACAGCATAGGAGAGGCCACAGAAACCAAAAAGCTCAGAGTCTGTTCCGGAGTCAAAGGAACGTTGCCATCTTGCGCCAGCACCGAAGCCATGCCCCCGTGATTTTGTATTTTTATACTATGTTTTTGCAATTGATTTATATCAGCTTGGCTTTGAATTTGTATTAAATACATACTTAATCCCATCAATCGACTCTGAACTTTACTGCGTGGCAAAATGGGTTACACTGTAATTGGTAAATTGTAGTTGATCCTAACTCCTTTTATTTCTCAGGCACCTATAGCTTTCCATTGCACAGGACAAGAGAAAAGGAGCCCAAATTCTACGTGGTGTCAGGAGTGCACAACATCCACTGGAGGTAGACTGAGCCCTAGGGAGTTTAAGTAGCCAACAGCGTGTTCCAGTGGAATGCACGGTGGAGAGGCAAGATAACTGTAATGCAGAGCCTCAACTGGCAGGATTAGTCATTATTCCTTTGGATCACCGCATGCTTGATTGGGAGTGTCCCTGATCCAGGGTGTGTCCCACTAAGCTGTATGTCAGTTTATTGTATACAGAAATAGAATGACGTAAATGTTTTAAACATTGTTTACATAAATATTGGGCCATTAGGTGTAGAGTTTCTATTAACTCCAATGGGGCAAAAAAAATTAAAACAAAATTAAATTCAGTTCTAGAAATTAATCTCAGATGAGAATGGTTTTCTCATACCATACCTTCCTGTTATCCCCTGTTACCTCAGAGAGGTCTTGCCTGCCCTGATCAGTGCTGGTGGCCCTGGATACCAGGAACATAGAAGCACACAGGCTGAATCACCGGCTGACAGAAAATCACAAACATAGATCTCCTTGTTATACCATAACCCACCTTATTCGGTGAACAAGGACAAATCCCACAAAGGTGGCCTCTGGAGAGGTGAGCCTTAGCAGATAAGAAGACATAAGCCTCAGCAGAAATGAAATAATATTTTTTCCCAGAACTTCATACATGAGCAGTGAACCTTCTTTACAATACTACTTGGCCTTTCACAAAGAGCCCCAAGGAGACTTGGAGCCTGTTTACCAGAGTAGTTCCATCACAAACATGACGGACACAGAGTAAACCATATTACAATTGCCATAGGATATTTTGCCCTTGTTATAAGGCAGATAGGATACTCATCATGATTGTGATAGAGTAACCTTTCCACCAGTTCAGACCCTTGATGCTGAAGTAGGCAATGATAAAGGCGAAAGTAATATACATGCTGCTAAGACTGGTCTTTATTCCCTGACATCAGTCCTGTTACCGTTACTAGAAGACAAATGTTTCAAAAGCTCAGAAAATACTTCATAACTCATGAAACCTATGCCAGCATACTACATCTAGCTTGTTAGAGATTAGTTTTGTGAGATAAAGTCTCAGTGGGTCATTTAGAGTTTGGCAAAGCTGTAAAACTGATGTAAATGGACAATGCTTACACCCCACAGAACTCAAAGCTTCCTCCTTTTATTTAGAGTGGTAGGGGGAGCCATGCAAACCTTTGATCCAGTGGTCTGTCCACCACAGGATCACTGGTTCGTGATGGTGGTCACTGAGGTCTATGTCTTTTTTTTTATTGCTACCATCTTCATTGTTATAAGCATCTTAGATTTGGTTTTATGTCCGCTTGATCATTTGTACATTTTCCATTCCTCTTCTGCACGGACCTTGTGTTTGGTGTTTTGATGTCCATTAGCTAGCTGTTATGGGTTGTGTTGTGTGCAGCTAATATTATCAAGCTTGCTTTTTGTCTTTAAATAGCTCGCAATATGACACTACTTCTTGCATGAACTAATAAAAACAGGTTTTAAAAAAATGAGAATATCTGTAGACTGAAAAGGTGGATAGGGTTAAAGCCCAGGATAGTTTGAACAACTGAAATAGTGAATCCAAGAAAATATCTTCAAAAGATGCTGACGACGTGTGGAAGCATTGATTCCATTCAACTACATTTTATCACTTCATGAAGAAGCCTCAACTCAAATCCCTGCACTCACTGGAAGCACATTCGTTCTCCAGTCTCCTCTATTGACTTAGTGGCTTGGATCTTCTGTACGTTTGGACAATGTTACATGCAACACAGACTGTGCTGTTTGTAAATAATGTCACTCTTTGTGTACTGGATTAAATGAAATGGCATAGAGGTATGAGGTACAAGCTTCTACTATCTAAGTCCCTTAGCCTCGCTAGCATAATAAACTAAGTATGCCAATTGTCACATATTATCTATTGCTAGCCATTAATATCACGGGAAGAGGTTTTCGATGCTGTGCAATGGGTTATATATAACAGGAAGCGTGCAAGCAGAAATGACCTTGTGCTAGTTTGTGTCAGACGAACCAAATGGTAAAACACAGCTCCTCTGTGCTTCCAAAATTGAATGGAGGCTTTCTTCACTGCCCTGTGTAACAAGTACAGGAGATGAGTGTGATCAAACCTCTGTGCTCCATAGACCATAATGTACTGGTAACTGCATCGTTGGACTGACCTGTAGGGCAATCTGGCAGTGCCCAAAGGATTCGCCTGATAGTTCAGTGTGTGGGCTATTTTGTGGCTGTTTTTTGGCTGGTTTCATGGGTTAGAGGGCTGGTTTATACTTTATATTTCTCTGCTATTACCTCAAGCAGGGGGCTATAGCAGTCACAGATGCATACAGTCTCTCATACCTTGATACAGAGATGAGGGTGAGCAAATCTCTGTGCTCCATAGACCACACTGTACTGGCTACTGCAAGGTCGGACAGGCCTATAGGGCAAGGGCATTCTGGCAGTGCCTAAATGACTGATCTGACAGTTCAGTGTATGGGATGTTTATTTGGCTGTTTGTGGTTTGATTTTGTGGACTGTTGGGCTGGTTTGTACTTTTAATTTCTCTGATATTACCACAGGCATTGCCAGCAACAGGCACAGATGCAAACAGTCTCTCATACAGTGGCGGCTCCTCCGCTATAGCGGAGGAGCGTCGCTCCACTGCTTTCTCGCAGTGTGATAAGCAAAAAGATAAAATGGTAATAACTCTTAGTTATTACCATTTTATGTTTCCTTTGCTGGTGGGTGGGGCTACTCTGCTTATGGAGCAGGGCAGGGGAGGAGTTGTTTGCCCACTCCTGAGTGTGCAATGACTGTTTGGTTGGCCCTCTCGGGCCACCCAAACCAGTCATGCGCACTTTCCCTTTCTCCATGCAGGCCTGCATGGAGAACATACCCACCCCTCCAGCCCCTGGCTGCGCACCGTGTCACGGCACTCCGCCCAATCACAACGCTGCATTGCAGCACTGTGATTGGCTTAGGGGTGGGAGCCTGGCTGACTGATTCCTGTTCCTGTCCGAGTCGGAGGCAGGAGAGCAGGAGCAGAGAAGACGCGGGACCCGGCCTCAAGGTAATTTTTTATTTTTATTATGACCACCTCTGCGTGACCCCCGTGCAACCCCCCCATACCCCGTCTGCGCACATCCCCACCTGCGAGCCATGCTGGCCGCAACTGCTCTCATACCTTGCTAAACACCTATATAACTTGTCTTTAGAAGTTTAGAATTGCCCTGATTTGCAAATGTGGGCCACTTTTTGTTGCCACTCTTAATTTGGAGCTTGGGCCTATTTTCTGTCCCAGTCTGACACTGTTGCTGGAGGGATGACGAAAGGTTGCATTTAGATTTCAGAACAAAAGACACCGGGGCATATTTACGTTCCCTGGCGCATCCCTGCATATCAGCAGGGATGCGCCAGGAAAAATGCGTCACGCAAGTTTACCCTTGCGCCACGTCCGATGCGCCGCATTTACAATGCGGCGCATCGTGGCACGAGGATAAGCAGATGCGTGACGCATCTGCCGGCGGAGGTTGGCGCAGTGCTGAAGTTGTGTCGCAAGCGCGGCGCAGCTCCAGCACTGTTCCAACCTTCCCTATTCCTAACATGGTGCGTCAATCCTTACGCCTGCTTGAAGCAGGCGTAAGGATTTGACGCACTCAGCGTCGAGAAAGTGACTGCGTGAAATCTTGTAGATTTCACGACATCACTTTTCCGAGGCGTTCCTGCGCCGGCACCGCCCCCCTGCGCTCGATACGCCACACATGAAACCTGGCGCAGGTTTCATGTGGCGCAGGGAGTTTACTACGTGACGCATCTCCCTAGATGCGTCATGTTGTAAATATAGCGCAACGCGGCGCATGGTTTGCGTCGCCGCTGCATCACATGCGTGACGCAACGGCGGCGCAAAAGTGGCGCAAGGGGCTTGTAAATATGCCCCACAAAGTTTTGTGTGGGGCTTTACATGGCTCAGCAAAATATTCTAATATAATTATGCAAAGAACCAGGCTGTGAGGCAGTCAAACACACTGTACTGATTTTTGAGTTTGTCTATCACTTGCAGATGAAAGTTTCTATGACAGGTTTGACCAACTCTTAACTCTTAACAGTCCCACTCAAAAGTAACACCACTTTCCTGGGGGGGGGGAGCCATTTGCCGGTTTTCCTTTTCCCCAAAACCCCTATATTTGAAATCTACTGCATGTGACCTGAATAATCTTAGGGCATGTCCCACTATGAAAAAAAGAATCCATCCCAAACGATACATGAAATAGAACATCCAGAAGCCCAGGGATAAAATTATCCATAAATCCCTATAGACATTAACATGAAAACATCAGGGTCCAAGGGTAAAAATTGAAGCAGTACAAAAGAAAACCAAAAGGCTTTTAAGACTCAGGTTCCAGAGTAGGCAAGGGTACTCAGGTTTAAAGAAATTAACTAACCATAAAGCAATATCCTCTAGGTTTCCTGAAGAAAGCCATTAATTTTGAGCAAAAAGTGAACGCCAACATTTTACTAAGTAGTGTGTAGAGAAAACTGAATGTGTCGCAACACTTTCGCATTTCACAGAGCAAGAGAGCGAGAGAGAGAATGGTGCATGGATCGAAGTTTGTAAAATTGAAGCAAATACTTTCAACACTTTACATTTTCTGCATAGAATACAAATCAAATGAGATCAATATCATTTACCAGTCTTGATTCAAAACCAAGGGCCATATCATACAAAGAGCACATTTTCCTTGTTTGCTCCAAGCACACCTTTTAAAAGATGCGCCAGGTGCAAACAAGAAAAATGCTCCGTATTAGGATGAATGCGCTGCCCCCACGGCAGCCGTAAACTCACACTGCCATGGGGGCAGCGCATTCAGGTAAAAAAAAGGAGCGGCTGCTTTGAAGCCACTCCGTGTTTCACTTTCCTTTTAAGGGGGATTAGAGATACCCTTGCAGGTGGGAGCAGTGAGCGACTGCACCCACCTGCAAGGGGATGTCTGAGGGGCCCATGGGACCCCCTTTCCCTCCTCCAGACAGCTGCCATCAGGGGGCGCACTGACAGTGCCACTGTCAGTGCACCTCGTGACAGCTTCTTTGCCTGTGCGCTTGCATCTGTAATACAGCGCGGGCGCAGAGGCAAAGGGATTCCCTCCTTTGCATGGGGCCACGACCCCATGCAAATGAGGGAATGCCCTCTGATGATAGTGCTGGTGCTTTATGTGCACCAGTGCTATGGGTTTTACAGAAGGGTACACACAAGTGTCTGCTGCCCCTTCTGTAATACCAAAGTGCCCCGGGGAGCGTAAAGCGGACGCCAATGCCCGTTGCGCCCCAGGGCACTTTTGTAATAAGGCCCCAGGTGCCTTGTTAGACGTGTTCTCTTGACGCAATAGTTTCAAAAGTCCTGATTCAGCAGCCAAATGTTGGGTGAGGGGAGTCAGATGAAATTTAAGTTTGCCCATTAATAGGGGTACAACAACATTTAAGATGAGTAGGCAGTGTGGTTACTGGCAGAGAACAGTCAGAAGATAACTAATGCTTTCACAAATTTAGTCACACCGTGATAAATGTTGATACTAAAAATGTGAATTTTCTATTAGGCAATGACTGTGTCAGGAGATTTTCTCCTGTAATAACTGAGAAAGCAGTCAAAGATTTGTTTTGTCAAGAGTAAGAGTAAGAGTAAAACGATTGCCATAGTGGGATTAGGCAGGGTACATTCCCAAAATTGTAGAGGATGCGAAAAGTTATATCTTCACTGGTGAAACACAGGTTCTCCTTGCAGAAAGAAAAATAAAAAATAAAGTAGACATGCAGTAATGCAACACGACTTTCACACATGCAATTATACATTGCACAGTATTATGCATGCGAGGTAGGAATTCATAGAAGATTTCCAGGAATACTTTTGGAAGCTTTTGAAAATTTCATCAATATAAAAATGCACTCTCAAATACAAGTGTAAATCATAAATGCAGTTTTCCTAATTTCTTTAAGAATCGAGTCATTTGCTGTATATCTTTTAAACGTAACACATTTATTAAAGGTAATGCCATTTTCTAAGTGTTTCAAACAACTTAATGAAATGTAGGCAAGTCATACGATTTTGCCCGCTTCTAAGTTACCCACTTTTTGGCAAAAGTTCATAGAAAATGATGGATGTCTCAAACAAACCTATATTAAATTATAGGAAAAATGATTAATTCCAGCAACAAGTTCAGAATGTTCTCTGCTAAATCATGAAGGAGCAGGGAATTCATCTTAGAAATAACATATTCTTACATCTGTCGGATTACTGTACTACGTGAAAAGTAAGACCAAATCTATAAATAATGTAAAATTCCTGTTAAAAAGTACCCCCCACACACACACTTTATAACAGCAGTTTAAACCGTGGAAAATGGGCCTATTGGCCACAATAAGGGAATGTAGGCAGGGTTGGACTGGCCTATGGAGCATCAGGAAGTGTCTGATGGGTTAGTCTGACAGATCAGTGTGTGGGTCCTTTTTAGGTCTCGCCTAGGCAGCGCTTGCGCTGTCTCGTTGAGACATGCAGTATATACTATAGCAGGGAAGTTTTGTTTAAGCTCCGCCCACTCTCCACCCATGATTTGGATTGGCTTACTTCCTAAATGCAGCATTCTTATTGGTTTTTGGCTTCCTAGTCCCTCCCTATGACAGCCATGTCGTCATTTGTGTCCTTCCATGGCTATCAGCCCCTTTACTGCACAGACTATTTTCTTGTCCTGACTTCTTGCCACCACTCCCCTGGAGCGCGAGGGCTCAGATTTGTTTCCGCTTCCCTGGAGCGCGAGGCTCCGATCTGTTCCCGCTGCTGTCCTGGCAGAGACAGCACCTGTTGTGCTTTGCAGGCCATCCCGAGGCCCGAGCAGGAAGCTGCAGAGGAACTAGTGCCTCTGTGGTGGGCGGGGCTCAGTGAGTGAAGCCGTGCCGCCTGTGCCCGTATACCTTGGCTAAAGCCATACGGCCCAGTTCGAGTGCTGTGTTCAAACAGGAGACTTTGCTCTGTGCTGCACCCGACCCGCCTGAGACCAGAAGAGGTCTCCTTTCATTTGTTTAGCTTTTCTTATCCTGCGGGACCGGGACCGGACAGTTGGCCTGAAAGCGGATTTGCGTCAGTGCAGAAAAGCACACGCTTCGTGCTCGCGGGCAAAATAAATATTTAAATGCTGTTAAAACTAGTCGCTAGGGGAGTTGCCTGATTCTTAAATAGCCGCCGAACGGGACGTGCAGTACCACGTGCGCCGGAGTCGGTGCGCACTGTAGCACAGCCAGCACGCTTCTTCCACTTTTACAGCTCCCAGTTTATGTGCCTCCTGCGGGTGGACGCCTCCAGGGCGCTGCAGCCATTCTATTCCTGGAGCCACCTCCCGATGCTGGCCCGTCCGACCCCCGGTGTCTTCCTGCCGTGGTCTCTGCACTGCGGAGGGGCCCAGAACGCGGCCGTGCTGGACCTGGTAGAGGTTGGTGGGTCCTGACAGGTGGTGCACTGTTGTGAGGCGGGCTGCGATAAGCCCGATGCTGGCCCGTCCGACCCCCGGTTTCTTCCCGTCGGGGTCTCTGCACTGTGGACAGATCTATCACATTTTGGTATTCTAAAGAACACTGGTGTTGCCTTGATATGTGTTAGGTCTGCAGGGACATCCCCGTGCTGAAGTAAGATTTAATTAGATTCACGAGCTTCCGCCAGTTTTTCAGAAGGGCCGGAGGTGTAATATTCTTGGGGGCAGCACTGTCTCTCCTGTTCTTAATCAACTCAATCGTTTGGACTAGTGAGAGAAGAAAGAAATTAACTGAATGAAAGTAGGTTGATGTACATCCTACACCACACATGCTTTGCCCACGCACCTACCCCTAACCCATAGCCTATATCGTACCTGCGCATGCAAACCAGCAACACTGGACCTACAGCTACACGAGCCAAGAGAACACATACAGCTTATGCGTGGCAGTCCCCAGTGTTTGCCCTTGACACGCATTTAAAAAGAAAAACCATATATTCCCGTCATGCTCTGGGAGTTTAATATCATAGTGTGGGAATGTGGCCTTTCCTTCAGCATTTGACGGTATTCGCGGGTTTAAAGGTAGTGGACACTTATTGTCCTGAAACATAATTATTGCATTTTCACTATCAGAAATTTGCATCTACAAATGTGTACAACTTATAAGCAGTGCTTTAAATGGGCTGGTACTGAGTACCGAGACATTTTTATTTTGAGAAGGAGAGTACCGGCATTTCTCAAGAAAAACGTAATACTTTTAATTGGAGAGTACCTGCACTTAAAATAAACAAGCAGGCACTCTGGTACAGCGTACCTGCACTTCTACTTCTCCATTTCAAGCACTACCTATAAGGCTTTTCACACACAATATGATACTATGAGGGAATCCAATGTGTTTAGTGTGTTCCACCTGTTTGTTTGTTTGTTTTTGTTTTGTATTTTGTCCTTTGCTATGGCTGCAGCCTGGCTGTTATGTGATTAGGCACTTGTGTTCTATACAAAGGCTAAGCGTGTCTATATGCTAAATTATCGTATTTGTCCTTCCCATAAGACCGCTGTCTGTGTGCAGATGTCTTGAAGCTCTGGAACTAGGCTACAGATATGGGAAACAGAAGAAGAAGATTAATTTGTCCCACTTGCTTTTGAATGAAGTTTGGTTTTAGCCTGCATATTTTCCTGGCAGTTCGTGTGCAGGAATATATTTTCACTGCTCCTTAATGAGCAATGTGACAGTTCATTTGGAACCTTGACTGTAAAATGGGAACATAACAAAATGTGCATTGTACTGCTAATCTGAAGCGAAACAAGCTGCAGTTATACTCCAGTCATCCTGTATGCTTATAATAGTTATGAGGTATTCTGCCTACAGTCACGTTAAGTGTATTTCAATAATATGTAATTCACACTTCGTAATTTCTCAGCTTTCCAGTAGCCCTTTTAAATGGACTCTTAACACAGTGCACAGGACCAAAAGTAGTGGTTAGCTTTGGCATAGTGTTTCAGGGGCATCCTAAGGATTTTGAGGGCCCTGTTCAGAACAGATGTGAATGTATGATCAAATTGCAGGCCTTTTATGCCCTTGTGGCAGGGTCAGTGACAGGGCAGAGGCACACTGATCCACAGTCTAAGTGTGTTTACATCTAATACTCTGTGATAGTGACGTGGTTTCAATATCGTAATAAAGCAACACCTCATGAATATTATTGCAAATAATCTCTGTGACACCTCTCTTTCCTCAAATGCAAGGTCCTGTTCCGACCTAAAATAAACTTCTTTTTATGGATGTTGCATGGTGTTGAAAAACAAGCATTACATTTCTCTGCAAAATGTCTGTTACAGAGTCCTACAGATCATCCACAGTAAAAATAAATGAAAGGAAAACAGATTTTTAAACAAACTGTTTAAGAATCATTCAAGGTCATCAGGGTAGGACTGTCTGCAGAACCGAGCAGGCTCTATCAGTGGGCCCCCTGAAGCACTGCAGCCCTGGGCCAGTGCCCACTTTGCACATATGCCTTTAAACGTCTCTGTATTGTTGTCACATTTGTTGCTGAACTGAATCTGTAACAGGCTTTTCCTTTAAGAGTGGAGGTTAGTGAGGCCTTCTTATGTCCCTTCCTTCTGGGAAACCTATGCCGAACTGTGACAGAGAAGAGCTTTGCCCAGCTGAGACAAGGTCCCACCATCTTGTATTTTAGGAGCAAGGAACCTCGGTGCTCCTTTGATGCAACAAAACACATTCTCAATACAGGAATTGCATCACACTGTTATAAGTAGAAGTGGGAGGTGTGGGAGGTTTATTTAGGAATGGTTTAGGGATCACTACAATTTGTAAACTAGTTTACCCTTGCTTATTTGCTTGATCCATTGCTATTAGAAACTCTGCTTGAGAAATGAACGAAGGGTGGTAGCAGTACCCTAAGCAATTCTGCTCAAGATATTTGAAACCATGTTTTTGCAAAATAGTGAACCTAAATCTTGCTACAATTTATAGAACACACCCCATTGAGTAGCCAGTTACCCTTAATATGCTTTCTGTGTTTACGGTTCTCTGTTCATCATGCTTACTTTGGGCGTTTGAAAACTGATATTATGATTCAGTGTTTCCCTTGCTGATAGTGGGAATTAACATTGGTTTAAAAAGATTTCAGTATATAGTTGAAACGGGGGAGGATGTGGGGAATGTGCAGTGTCCTGGCATGCGCTACTAGTTGCTTATTGGCCTGCTGAGTCATAAAGCCTTCATGTAGCAACTTTGCAGGGTAAGATTTTTGTTTAACATATGTCTCTAAAGTCAGACTACTGATAAAAACGAGACGTGCAGTGTACTGTTGTGTCTTCAATGCAGTGTGTGTTATTGCTTGTTACCGATTCCCTTTAAAGTATTTCTTCCATATGCATAATTAACACAGCCTGAGTTTTCACAAGGGCTTTGGGTTTGCACCATCGTTGACCCATTTCCGTTTCTTCACCTCTTTTCTTTTGATCTGAATTTTAACAGCACAGCTGTCAAATAGACCTATTGCTAACTGCATACAAGGAAGTGGGTTTGGGTCCTCCCCTTTCATCCATTGGCTTGTTTGGACCAGCTACTTTGCTCATTGAATTGAGACTTTGTCAATCATGTGTTTGTCATCCCAGTGGAGTATTCATATCGCCGCTAAGACCATTGTCTGTTTGGGTGTAACCTTCCGCCTCCACTTGATTTCTTACATGGAACTGTGAGAGGCTACTTTCCAGCTACAGCCCTCTCTGTCCTTCCCTGCTGGCTGTCTCCCGTGTGTGGCACTTTACTATTAGTGTTGGAACATAAAACACACACCTCAGAGGTTAATTTGTAAAATAATAAGTGCAGGTGGTCAAAAATTTTCTTAAGAGGCCACCACCCACTGCCCCTCGCTCCACCCACTGCCACCATTGGCTCCAGTGACATGCACCCTATATTGCGGCGTAGAGAATTATTGATGGAGCAACATTATAGGCTAATAAATCAAAGACGAGAGGTTTTTGTGAAGCCCACATCTTGAACTTGTGTATTTAAAGGTGCTCTTGTGTGATAAATGGACCTGTTGACTTTGCTAGAGGCTTTAATGGTGAGAGGCCCCAGTGGCGGCCTTCTAAAGCTGTCCTGTCTCCCCGAACCCATTCCCAAGGTCAAATGTCCCCTAGACTCCACATGCTCACCTCCCTACTCCGGTTCCAGCACAGATGGCATTCCACACGTGGTCGCTATATTGTGCCAGAAGGCCTCGCCTGCCCAGTCATGTACTAGACACATCACTTAAAAGTGGGTTTGATTGTGGTCATCTGTGTTTTTAACGGCGTAAGCCGCACACCCCCTAGTAAGACTGGAAACCACTTCACAAGGACGCGTATTGTTTCATTAATGTTACTACTTGAGCTTAAGGGGTAAAGTGTTTATTTTAAACCTTGTGTCGGGGTGTGTGTATTCTTAATATGGTGTCAATCTTAATTCGCTTCCATGTTGTAATTGGAAGTTTATGGAGTGAAACCTTTTGTGGTATTTTCGTTGCTGTTAAGGTAATGTTTTTGTCGCACAGGATTGTTTATTGTTATCGTAAAGTTGCATTGAGAAGCTGTTTCCACGAATAACTGCATTCAATCAATTTAAATTCGGTGAAAAGCTACAGTTCATTTAATGATAGCACGGTATTGAGACAGTTAAATGTGACTCGATTAGCAGAAATCAGATTGACAAACTGTGTTAAATATCCTCCTAGGTATCTATTATACAGATTATTTGTTTTTATTTAATACTTAACAGGTTTAAGCATAGAACAGGGATATTGTGTACTTTTTTAGATACAAACCGGCAGTTTGAAAATAAAAGAAACAAGCATTGGTAATGCCAATCGGTCTCGCTATTGGGATGTTATATGTATTTTGCTATGCTAGCATTAGCGGAGGAGGAGCACTGACACTCAGCATTTTTAGCTGATGTCTGAGGAGGGCTTCTGCTGCCTCAAAAGCGCCTTCCTTATTGATATGCACTTGCCCTGACTTCTAGTGCGAAAGTGATTCAGCACCCACACTAATGTGCTGCATAGCTACATACATATATTATCCTAATGGCGAGACCGATTGGCATTGCCAATGCTTGTTATTTTTAGCAGTTTGTGGGCTTGTTTTATGGCCAAGTGGCCCGATTTTCTCTGCTATTACCACAAACATTGTATTGTATTGTAATTGCATTTATGTAGCACTAACTAGCCCTGACAAGGCGTCAAAGCGCTTTTTTGCCGAGTAGCACGCTACTCCGGAACCCATAAAGGATTAGTGTTGAATTAGTATAGTGAAATATGAAAGTAATTTGAGTGGTGGATAGGTTAGTCAGTTATTTGGATTCAGAAGGATAGCCGAAGGATAGAAGAGGGAAAGAGGTTTACATTTATATAGCCCTTGCTACCCCTGATGGGGTGTTGAAGCTCTTTTTTGGCGAGTAGCACGCTACTCAGAACCCATAACGGCTTAGTGTTGAATTAGTATAGTGAAATATGAAAGTAATTTTAGTGGTGGATAGGTTAGTCAGTTATTTGGATTCAGAAGGATAGCGGAAGGATAGAAGAGGGAAAGAGGTTATGTTAATGTTAGCATGAGACTTATTAAGCGCTACGAATACCGGGGTGTCTTGGCGCTATTGACTGCAGTAATTCCTCCTAGTTACTCAGTTCTGGAAAAGCCAAGTTTCTTAGCTTTTTCCTAAAAGATAGTGAGGGAGGCTGCTCCTCTCAGCTCGGCTGAGTAGTGTATTCCACAGCTTATCGTGTACCATAAGAAAGACTCTCTGCCGCCCCAAGTCGTGGTGCGTATTCTGAGTACTTTCATCAGTCTTGTACCTGAGGACTGCAACTGTCTGGCCGGGTGGTACCAGGCAACAGCCTTTTGAGCGATAGCGGTCCTGCTGTATTATTCAAAACCTTAGAAAGCTAAGCAGAGGGCTTTGAAACTCACTCATGTTTGCCACTGGGAGCCAGTGGAGTTTGCGAGACTTTCTTGGAGATGGATTCATATTTAGGGATATTACCCAGCATTCGAGCAGCTGTGTTTTGAATGGACTGGAGTTTTTAAGAAAATGCTTAGTATGCCCAGGTAGAGGCTATTACCACAGTAGTCCAGTTTAGCCTGGACCAGTGCAGTAACTACCAGCTTTCTAGAGTCGGTAAGAATGTAAGGCATGATTTTCTTAAGTTTTTTTGTCATGTTATGTTATGTTAAATGGCTATTTATAGAGCGCGCAGCTACTCAATTGAGTGTCCCGGCGCTGAAGCAGGATGAAGGCCTAGCTAAGCAGTGTGATCCCCGCACTGGATATTAAAGCTGAAACAACCAAGTTTTTAGTGATTTCCTAAATGCAAGGAGATCCTGAGTCAACCTTAAGTCCACCGGCAGATTGTTCCACAATTTTGCTGCTTGCACCTGGAAGGAGCGACTTACGATGCGTGCCCGGAGGTATCTGGGGGTCAGGAGCCAGCTGAAGTGCTGCAGACCTAAGTGCACGGTGAGGGTGGTAAAGTGAACTCTCTTCGCAATGTACCCAGCCCCTATGCCGTGGAGAGCCTTAAAAGCCAAAACCATGGCCTTGAAATGGATCCTTTTGTGGACAGGGAGCCAGTGTAAGGATTTCAGCTGTGTGGACATACGAGCTCTGGGGCCAAGCATGAGTGTTGCTCTTGCTGCAGCGTTCTGAGTCACCTGCAGTCTTGCCAGTAGATACTCAGGCAGCCCCAGGTAGAGTACATTCACGTAGTCCAACCTGGAGATTATTAATGCCGGGACCACCGTTTTTCTGTGGGTGATAGACAGGAGGGGCAGGAACTGTTTCTAGCATTTTGAGCAGGCCAAAGCAGGAACCGGCCACTGATTGGATCTGTGCCTGCATGGAAAGATTATCATCCAGCTTCACCCCCAGATTTTTCACTATCTTTACGGGGGACGTGGGGGGGGACATGTCAAATCAAATCAAATATAACTTTATTCGGCTTTTAACTCATCAGATATAAAAACCATAAAAGCACAGTATTACAAAGTTATATATCATAATCTCATACATTTAGAGAATAAAACATATACCAAAAACAAACACTATTATTTCATTTAAAAAACATTAAAAAGCCAATTTCCATAATTTGATTTAGGTGCTTCTTAACTTTATAAACTTTTCCTGCACTTAATTGTACTCTTTAAAAATTGAACAATATACTTCATAAAACATTCATTATCTAAAAATTGCAAGTGCAAGATACGCTGGGTGGCATTGCCTCCAATCCCCATATTTTCAATATCGGTTTAAGCCACCTCCTCCTCTGTTCTACATAATATTTACAAAATAAAACCACATGCATTGAGGTTTGCATAGAGACTTCATCGCAGGGACAGTTTTGTAAAACTTTAGACCAGTCATTAACAATGGGAAAGCTGACCAAGCGGTGGAACGTATCCAGCCTAAAACGTATAAGGACAAATCTATCATATCCACTTACTGTGCTTATCAAATAAGGCTGGATCCCAAGACCCACTCTCATCAATTGGATTATTTTGAACAGTGGGCCTCAATGCCTCGTTGGCAAATCTATTTGCGTCCAGATGTTCCATACAACTTTTTTAAGGCTTTCCTGGAAATAGTACCCACTAATAAAGGATTGGTATAATATTCTGGGTGTTCCAGATCGTTCATGAATTCTTTAATATATTGCAACCACCTGATCTTTTGTGAGTGGTCTAATGCCAGGCTATCTTTTTATCACCTTCTGATTGAATGTAGTTTTTGGGGAAGACCAGATCCGATGCCATAACATAGCAGGCTGTGCTCTTATTATATCGGTAATATAGGAGAGCCCCAGCTCAGTATGGCATATATATGTCGATGTACATCATGGGACTGCCAACAGGAATCTAAGAAAGGCATTCTCCACCCTCTGTATATCTTTAACATCACAGTATCCCCAAATTCCGGCTGCATAAATAGCTGTGCTTACACACTTGGCCTGGTATATGTGAAGCAACTCTAGTGGAGGTCTCTTTCCTAATTGTCTTGAAAAATTGACCAGCGCTGTCGTTCTTAAAAAGGATTTTCTTGCTTTAATAGCCTGGACGCCATGATCCGTTTTGATCTATTAAAATACCTAGATAAGGGTAAGTAATCGTAGGTTCCACCTTTTGACCATCTATTAAAATATCCCTGTGCTTCCGAGATCCTGATCCACAACTCATGATAAAAGTTTTCGAAGGCGTTAACTCTTAGACCCAGATTTTTCATAAAAATATTATATTGGTCTAGAGCTCTTTGTAAGCCTAAAGGTGTTCGGACCATTATTACAGCGTCATCCGCGTAGAGAAGGGCCAGTATAGGTCGACTAAATACTTGAGGTAGGTCCCGGCACCTCTCCACCAACCGTTTCTCCAAACCGTTAGTATATAGTGTAAACAGAAAAGGTGCCAGGACACAGCCTTGCCTAACCCCCCTCTCTATTTGGAATGACGCTGTGCACTCTCCATTAGTACCAAACCTAACCCTGGCTTTAGCATTCCTGTAAAGTTCCCTTAGAAACTGGATTAATGGTGGATCCACCCCATGGACGCTAGCACGCTCCATAGTTTCCCATGGAGAACACAATCAAATGCCGCAGCAGAAAGATCGACGAACGCCAGAGTACATTTTTCCTTTCTTTGCCTGCATGTATTTCCCCATCATGATTGTGAGAGTTAAGACCTTGCACTATTGTGCCCAGACCCTCCCTAAAACCGAATTGAAGATCCGATATAACATTATTATCTTCCGCCCATTGTTTGGAGACGGTTGGAGCACTATGTGACCTGCCACCTTGCCTAGCGAGATCCAACAGCGATATTGGCGATAACAGGCAGGATTCTGCCTGTCGCCTTTTTGAAAATTGGTACCATAATAGATTCTGACCAAGATTCTATAAATCCGGTCGCACAACAGGCTGCTAATACTCAAGTTAAAAGTGGGGCCCATAAGTCCACTGTATGCTTGAAAATATCAATGGGCACCCATCAGGCCCGGGGCCTTCCCCTCTACTAGCTTTTAAAGCGGAAAGTACCTCTTGTAGTGTAAAATTTGGGGTTATTGGGAAATTAAGTGGAAGTAGTTGTTCCTTTGATATAATTACATCCACGCTCTCCACCTCTCCAGTTTGTCTAAACATATTAGCAAAGTACTCCACCCAAGATTCTTCATCGATTGCAATCTCTACTGTAGGGATACTTCTGTTGCCAGAAAAGGAGATTTTACCACACGCCTAAAGGCAGTACTATCTTTAGCGATGCTTGCATTCCCTAAGTCAATCCATGCCTTACGTTTTAATTCTAATTTGCGTGATTTCAGAGCCTGATTGTAGGCCTTCCTACACTCCCTAATTTCAATTCTATCTCTGTTGGTTTTGTGTAGTGCCTGTTTTAATTTCGAGTAAGCTTTAGTGCAATCGTGATCAAATCACCCTTTAGTTTTGCTCTGTCCTTTTTTTTTGTCTCTACCTTTAATGTATTTCTAATAGTTTCAGCAATGTGTGCGTACGACTCCATTATACCATCATGAGCTGTTCCTTCATTTAAACATTTCAAGATTGAATGATAGCTTGTCTTGACCACCTTCTTAGTTATTTTTGCCGGCTCTACCTTTTCCCACTTTAGAGAATAACCATTTATTTTATTAACCTCTACTTCTTGAACTGCGTAAACCCTTTCTATATTGTACCTTCGGGTAACAAGTGGGAGGGATATGGACACACTCAGGGGAAATGATCGCTTATAGCATTTTTGTGTGTTTTGTAGTCAATTAATCGGGAGCCCATCCAATCTGATGTAATTATAAAATCTATTATTGAGCTCAATCCTCTTCCATTAAAAGTCTGTGAGAAGGGGATAGGTGGTAAACACATTTCATTCGCAAAGCCCAACCCCAAAACAAATAACATCTCATTTAAGAAATCTCCATACATCGAATGCGGAAAGTGCGATAAGGTACAGTTATCTTCATCTGTTAAACCACAGGTTATATCCCGATTAAAAGGACACAGTACCGTGTTAAAATCTCCTCCCCACACAAAAAATATTTCTCTCACATTGCCATTCTGTAAATCCTGTAAGGTAGACATAAGTTATTTCAGTATATCCAACACTTGGGGGCCGATTCCGATTCGGGCCGGAAATCTCTCCGACCGAGTTGGACCTGGAGAGATTTCCGACCGAATCGGACCCCTGCAGCCCGACCGAACGAGTACGATGCGCACGTATGCCATCGGACTCGAGTCGGTCAGGACTCCCCATTGAAGTCAATGGGAGCCGGTCGTCATAACGCGTAGGCGGGCTCCCATTGACTCAATGGGTGCAAGGCGGACAAGGCGCGCCTCACAGCGTGTACGCGGCGAAGTGACTCGCGCCGATACACGCACAGGCAGGGGGGACCCATGGGTCCCCCTGTGTGCGACTCGCGCGGCTACGCGCACAGGGGTCCGACACGGACCCCAAAGTACGGCTCCGACTGCTCTTTCGGAGCCAGAGTGCGCGGCTCGGTCAGACTCTGCTCGCGGCGCGCATCGATACTTACCCGGCCGGGGAACGTCTCCATTGCGCGGTGCGAGTCGAGTCCGAGCGCGAGTCGGTCGGTGCGGTTAGACCCGGGAACAGAGTCGGTCGGAGCGGTCGGGACGCCCGGACGAGTCGGTCGGCGATTTCGCATCGTACTCGCCGCCCGGACGCCAGCGTACGAAACGGTCTGGCAATAGGGCTCCGAATCGGATCCGGTTAAGCCGAATCCGATTCGGAGCCCTACCGGCCGAGATCGGAATCGGCCCCTTGGTCTTTCTGCGCATTATTGTAAAAATTAATCAAGACAGCACTTTTACCTTGCTCCATAGATAAAATGACTATTTGATAATTGGGTTCTGATTTAAAAAATGATATTTTATAACCACTTACCAAGTTTGAGATGTATATACTTAAACCCCCTTAGCCCTTCCATGTTTCGATGGTAAAGCAGGTGTATGATATGTCTTATACCCTTCAATGTGGATCTCATTAACGGACCACGTCTCTTGTAAACAGAATATATTAAATTTTTCACGAATTCATACCAAAGCCGGTTTGTTGTTTTTGCCTGCAAACCCGCTATATTCCAAAATAAGATTGAAAGATTATTCCCTATGTACTCACATGGTTCAGCCGTTAATGCCAAGGGAGACAATGAGTCTTCTGAGGGCTTGATCATAGTTATTCCCGCATCTATCTCTTGTCTACTCATGGCTATGTCACATATAGATGAAACGTGTTCCTCTAAGATTTCACTCCTCATCTCGCTCTTTTCTACTATGGGCCGGTTCAGTCAATCGTTCTCATCTAACGAGGAAGCAGGTCAAATCTATTTACAACCGGCACATTATAACTAAAGTGGCCACATACGTCAGAATTCCTATTTACACCAACCCTCTCCATCCCCGGGGTGGCTGGTAGAAAAACCGAGGGTAGTATATTAATACCCTCAGTATTTATATTGTCATTTCCTGCCTTCCGCAGGATGTTCTCAACTAACTGTGGAGATCTAAATGTTATCACCACGCAATCACCCGGTAGGATTTTTCGACCTTTCCCCACCCACCTGACCCTTCGTGCCATCTTATAGTTCATAAAAAGTTGTTCTGTTTGCCCAACCTTTGTGCCTAGCCAGTGCAGTGATTTATTCCTTAGAGTTTCCCACTGTTCGTCATCTTGTTCCCTCGTCCTAGGGACATTCGCAAGAACAATTATGTGCAGGGGTAACAGCCGGGGGCAAATCCAGTATTGGTAGATCTGAAGAGAACTTCTCAATGGGTAGAATTTCTTTTTCACCATTAACCAATCTCTGGCTAGTGCTATATTGGTGTTTGACAGCCGACTTTGTTCCCCTATTTATATTTCTACTGTCATAATCCCCTAATGGGATAACCCTGTGTGATAGCAATGGGGCAATTAAATCTACTTGATTGTATATATTAGAATTGGTACCTGTGGATGGTCTTTTCCTTTCTAACTAAATCCTGATCTTTCTGCTTCTTTGTACAAGAATCTACTTCATGAGTATCCACTTGCCTGATATCATGTATTTTACATTCGGCTCTTCCCTCCTTAAGCAACAGGTTAGCCAATTTGACCTCTATCTGGTCAACTCTTTGTTCTATACTGGAAAGGAGTTTCTTAAAAAGCATCTAGTTTTTCAACCGTTGATACTAAATTCCCTAATTCATTACTCTGTGTTTTAGTTTTTATCCTACTTCCCGTTCCCCTGACATTGGGCAGAGTACTTTTCTTACTGGCTCTATTTGAACTCCTGCTAGGATTCCGTGGGTTAGACTTCATTATTTTATCATTTGGATCGGTAATCTCCCCCACTACTTGCTCTTTATTTGTATGACATGCCTGTGCCGGGTTTCTTTGGCGCTTCAAAGGTGGCTGGGAAAAGATTCGTGGTCACTAAGTATGATATGATCTGGTTCATCTTGAATACATCCATTTTGGACTATATTTTCTTTTGGGGGTCCTACTACTAGACTAGACATGTCCTTTTTCTTAGATACTTCTTTATTTGCACCGTCTATACCTATAGTGCCTATGGTCAATGACTCTTCCACTGATGTTATTGGTTGTTCGATTGCGCCCATGGCCCCTGTAAGATAACTCAGAAGTGTTTGGTGCGATTTCCCAGGATCTAATTTGGTTACAGATGATCGTTGCTGGGTGGTGCTTGCTTTTCTTTTACCCATTTTCTTATTAGCCTTTTATTGGGGCGATGACCCGTTACACACCCGTTACACACCTCTATATTAGGCTACAGGATACGATTTAATTTACAAAACTACAAAGAGTTAACAAACAACTGTATGTCCGTAGTAGTTTTATGTCCTTTATGTCCTTTATGCCACCACAGTCCCAGCACAGATCTACCAGATGAGTGTCACCGATGATGGATTCTCCCGGATACACGTTTACCTTGTCCTCAATTTGTTCTGCACTGTGTCTATATTACGGCTCCACTTGACGGGACCCAATTCGAACGATATGAGGGACAGTCAGTGTCTCCGTTCGCCTAGAAGGAAGATCCAACAATCCACTGGCCAAGAGATAGGGCCCAGCCCAGCCTCCTCAGTCGCAGACGGGCGCAGACGGGCCTGCGCCCGTCCCGCGGGAGCCCAAAGATGATTTTGTAGGCGCTTCTAGTGATGCTACGGGAGCGGCAACGGCCACGCTGGATGCTGGTACCTGCAGTCCCCACGGACAGGTAAATGGCCTCACAAGATGTTTCGCTGATGGTTGCTTTGGATTTAATTGCAGCGATGGCCCGCCGGCAGCCAGCGAGAGCAGATGCTTTTCCTCTTACACGCCAGCCGCCTGGATCGCCTGCAGCCCGCAGCCTGCATCAGATTCGCTCGGACCTTCTCAGCTGCAGTCAGGGTCCCGGTGCTCTCTATCAGGCCTCGAATGCACCTCCAGGCCGCCGCAATGGGAGTTAATCAGTCAGGCAGCAAGCGGGGAGCGGTGCGAGTGGGTTAACTTGCGAACCAGGAGTGAAATGAGTCGGTATCAATATGTTGTGGCCATCACTTACGTCCGGAGTCAGCAGTAGCGCTTAATATACAGACAGTTATCCCCGGGTTCCTCTTCTGGCTTTCCTCATGGCTTACAGCACTCTCATGTCAGCAGGCCACCAACTGCGCCAAAGGTTACTGGGGCGGTGGCCAAAGAAGATAATCTCCGATTTACCAGGATTACATTTAAGCTGGTTGCGCTGGAGCCAGGAGAATACTTCTGTTAGACAGCTGTTAATCATGTCTCCCTTGAAGTCCGCGTCTTTGTTGCAGTAAAATGGGAGGCGGTGACAGTAGGATTAGTCTGATAGTGCTAACTTATTGTCAATCCACACGCCTAGATTTTTTGCCTTCAGCACAGGTTTAGGTGCTTCGCCCAGCTGGCCACCAAAGATTGTCCCATCTAGGTTTTAACTCACCGAAAATAATGATCTCGGTCTTTTCAGAGTTAGGCTTCAGGCAATACAGTCCCATCCATCTGTCAACTTCTCTCATACAGTTCTGAAACTGTAGAAAGGGGGCGGTTTGTTTATTGTATGCTGCCACAACTATCTGGGTGTCGTCCACGTAGGACGTCAAATTGAACCCAAACTTCCGAATCAGTGGGGCGAGTTCTGCAACATATATATTAAAAAGAATTGGACTTAAGGATGATCCTTGGGGGACTCCACAGGGCAGAACATAATGTTTAGATTGGAAACTGTCCATGGCGACTGTTAATCTCCTTTCTTTCAGGAAGGAGGCCAATAAGGTCAGAGTCGTTCCCCGGACCCCCGTCGCTTCCAGCCGTTGTTGCAGCAAATTGTGGTCCACCGTATCAAAAGCGGCTGATAGATCGAGGGGCATCAGGGCTGCCGACCCTCCTCCATCCATCACCGTTCTGATTTCCTCCGTGGCATTAATCAATGCAGTCTCAGTACTGTGTTCCCTCCGGAATCCATACTGTGAGTGGTCGAGAAGATCATTATCTAAAACGAACTGAGATAGTTGCTTATTCATAACTTTCTCAACTATCTTAGCTGGGAGTGGCAGACGGGCAATGGGTCGGTAGTTGGCTGGATTAGTCGCGTCCAGGTTTGGTTTCTTCAACAGGGGAAGAATGGAACAATCTTTCCACATGGAAGGGAAAGTGCCACATTTGAACATAATGTTAAACCTCTGAGTAAGTATAGGGCTAACCACCTCCGTTATCTTTTTAAGGACAGCAGGAGGACAAGGATCGGTTGGCGAGCTGGATTTAGCTTCTATTATGTGCTTAGCTACCACATCAGAAGTAATTGAGGCAAATGAACATAAAAGGTTTCTCTGAGATTCATCATGTATGGGTGGTTCTATAGGATCAAGATCAGGCGTAGTTAAAAAGACATTATAAATATTCATAACTTTAGATTTAAAAACTGCTGCAATGGAGTCACAAAAATTTTGGTCCCATTTTATTGCATCAGTCTTTGGCAGTGAAGCTAGATTGTTAACTATTTTAAACAGCTCTTTGGAGGTGTTTTTGGCTTTCTCAATTTGTTGAGTGAAGTACTCCTTTTTAGTATTTTTTAGTAAATTTTTATAGTTGCTTAATGCAGTTTTGTATAACTCTTTTTTTGTTGTGTCGTAGTTAACTCTCCAGCGCCTTTCCGTTCTACGGCACAATTGTCACTCCTTACGTAAAGCATCCGAGAACCAGGGGTTCCCTGGAATTTTTCTACTGGGCACTGAGGTTTTTATAGCTTCGTAAAGCCATTCAGTGTATTTTACTGCGTTTGAATCTGCACACAAATTAAGTTGAGGACGTGTCTCCTCTAAAAAAGTTTGAAATGAAGCCGAATCTATTTTACTCCATGCTGTATAAGTCGATGAGAAGTTTTTTGTCTTCTTCACTGACAGAGCTGTCGGAGCTACAAGGTTAAATTTAATTGAAAAATGGTCTGTCCAGGTCAGAGGGAGGACTTCTTTCAGTGACAGTCCTACTATGGAGCTGAAGATTCCGTCAAGCGTATGACCTGCTTTATGAGTGGGGGCTGGGACGATCTGAGAAAGGCCCAACACCCCTAGTGCATCTAATAAAATAACCATCTCTCTATCTTCCAAGTCTTCTAAATACATATTTAAATCCCCAAGGATAGTTTGCATTTATATAGCGCTTGCTACCCCTGATGGGGTGTTGAAGGTCTTTTTTGACAAGTAGCACGCTACTCTGGAACCCATAAAGGATTAGTGTTAAATTAGTATAGTGAAATATGAAAGTAATTTGAGTGGTGGATATGTTAGTTAGTTATTTGGATTGAGAAGGGTAGGGGAGGGATAGGAGAGGGAAAAAGGTTTGCATTTATATAGCGCTGCCCTGATAAAGAGCTTATCACTCCATACAAAGGACTACGTTGGTCGAGGTGACAATCCGATGATAAAGGACATAGGCCTAATCTGTTTACTGCGAAAAGTCATGGCAAAGGCAGTAGCCCTGACGTATTTACTATGAAAACCACTTATGTCCAAGTCAAAAGGCAACGAGGGTGGATTCTGTTTACACTGTTTTGAGGACTGTAGAGGCATTTTGTTACCTAGAATGTCACAGACCGCTGTATGAGGTACAGGTTTTGGTGCTGGTTACCACCGGAACAAGCCATGAGTGTAATAATGCTTGCTACACCATCCTAGTAGACGGTTTCTATTGTTTTGTCAATTGTAATTATGCATATATTTGTAATTTCATGCCTATTTCACATGTGCTCAGTACAGCAGGCCTGGTGTTCAAGCAATTGGAGATTTTCAAAGCCCGGCAAATCCCCTGTGAGGGTCTCAAGGCGATGAGGTTGCTGCTAGCTTCGTGGTGATCCGTTCATTCGAACAGCCAGGTCTTGAATCCTTTCCTTAATTGCTAGAGCGATGAGGCGGTCCCCAGGAGCAGGGGAAGGTTGTTCCAAGCTTTGGTTTCCAAGTGTGAGAAGGAGCGTCCCCTGTTGCTTTGGTGGATCCGGGGGTAGTGTTGTCTGGGAGGAAGAGGGAGGCGAATCGTAGGTGTCTGGTTGGTTGGTGGAAGGTCATGCGTTTGTTGATGTACGCTGGTCCTTTGTTGTGCAGGGCTTTGTATGCGTGGGTCAACATCTTGAACAGGCATCTCTCCTGGATCCTGAGCCAGTGTAGCTTCTTAAGGTGGGGTGTGACGTGGGTTAGTCTGGGGGGGGTGGGGAAGGGGGTCATTGAGGATCAGTCTGGCTGCTGAGTTTTGTATTGTCTGTAATCTCTTCAGGCGTCGTGTGGTGAATCCTACACAAAGCGCGTTACCATGGTCCAGCCTGCTGGTGATTAGGGCCTGTGTGACGGTGTTGACTGCGAGCCACCAGAAGATCTTGTGGAGCATGCATAGGGTGTGGAGGCAGGCGGATGGGACTGCGTTTACCTGTTTCTTCATAGATAGCTTGCTAAGATGATGCCGAGGTTGCGTGCTTGGTCTGCCGGGGATAGGCCCAGTTCAGCCGGCCACCCTACGTCGTTCCATGGAGAGGTGTTATTCCCGAAGATGAGCACTTCTGTCTTGTCCATGTTGAGTTTGACACCGTTGTTGGTTAAGGTGACGAGCCAATCATAAAGGTTCTAGGATGAATTAGTTCACAGAGAAAAGTTTTACAGATGCAGCAAGACTGGTCTATTTATTATGAGAAACAGTGTTTTATTTGTTGAAGAATAAGTGCTGGTGCCCAAAGCTTTGCTCAGAAGCATGCGGCCAGCACCGGCACATAGAATGACAAGGCTGCATAGTCCGGAATCAACCTCATGCCTCATTTAACCACCGACTTCCAGACACTCCCTGCCACTTTCTCTCCCTCTTGCAGGGTCCCGCTTTTTTCCATCTATCCCTTTCTCAATCTTAATCTGTTGAGCGTTTTTCCTCTCTTGCTCTTGGGAAATGTTAGATGAGGGAAAATAAATACCATTCCCAAAAAATGAGTGCTGATGGCCCCCAAGGGCAACTTGCGGCTCAAATTAAGCACTGAGAAAAGTTACAACACAGGTAGTACAGCTCGCATATACTGTGAAAAGCACATGTTAAAGCTAAAGGGCTTTAACGATGCATTGCTAATGTACTGTGTCTATGCAGGAATTTTGTTATGTGGGACCTCACAGGTTAGTATATTAGGAAAGAGTTCTAGTGTTGGTTACCCCCTCTCACAGAGCTTTGGGGTACAAGCTCTGCACTCCCATAATACTGGTAAGGCCCTCTAAAGAGTGGTTTAGATTGTTTTGCCAAGTATAATTCTGCATGTGCTGCAGCCCCCTTTCCTACTCTAGTATAAGAAACCAAGCACAGCTCTGCCAATGCAACCGGACTTCAAGTGCCAGCCCACAGGGTTGTTCATTACTAGGATACAAACACAGCTCTGTTAATGGGCCTCAATCCTGACCTGCAGCACCCCCTGCTAGGCCAGTATTAGGACCCACTGCGCCTCAGTCCTGAGCTCCCATCACCCCGCTGCTGTTCCATTAGTGAAATGCAGACAGAGCCCTGCCAATGCACCTCAACCCAGAGCTTCACACGCCTGCTATTTTCAGAGGTCTCGAAGCTCAGCTGTACTGAAACTCCTCAATACTGAGCTGCACAAAACAACTACTACTCCAGGAGTGCGGTTTGGATCAGTTCACTTCTGCCCCACCTGCAAGCAAGGGGCCACTGAAAGGTACCCAACCAACCCATCTAAACCGGTCAGAAAAACCGCTCAGACACCATATGGCCTCAGGAACTTGAACAACCACTGCAGTGAAGACAAGAATGGGGAGGGGGCAATCAAGGGGTCTGGTAGGGAAAATGGTTTTTGCTTTCCGACTTCTTATGCGTGGACCTCTGCTGTCTCCAACCAGTCAATCGTGAACTACCAGTAGGCCCTAGACACCTTCAAAGTAGCTTGCAGCCTTGAGTTCATTTTTAAATAAGCGCAGGGTCACATTTTTCTTTTAATGTTGAGAGAAGGCTGTGCTTACTCTACATTGTTATCATCAGGCTGCAGATAGCAGAGCCTGATAGTGAGCAGTGCTAAGCCAGGTTCATGGCACAGGCTGGATCACAGAGGTGTAACACTGAAGTATTTAACTCTTAAATAAAATTCCTTGTTGAATCAATATTGCAGGCGAGAAAAAAATTATTTTGCTGAATGCTTTTAAATGGGATAAAATGAAAATGAAAAGTTACCTTAATGATTAAACTCTTCATTTGAATTTTCTCCCATTTCAAAGCATCACACTGACAAACAGCAGGCCTCCCGCTCCCAGTGGCCAGCAGACACTGACACACCTATAACTGAAAAATAGTACTTTTTTTCCAAATGGGAGAAATTTAGAGCAAAGATGACTTTTTCTATGAAACGTTAAGTATTAATGTCTTTCTCCACTTTCAATTAAGCCAAATATGTCTTAATGTTTTATGAAACATGTTTATTCACTTAAAATTCCTCCCATTTAAACAAATTTATTTTTCCGTTATAAGCATGGCACCATGTCCACAGGCCACCGGGAGCAAGATGCCCGGTGTCCGTAAATATGACACCTGGAAACGGGAGAAAACGCAAATGATGAGTTTTATGCAATCTATATTAACATGAAGCTAACTCTCCAGTTTAATTTTCTTGATACAGTACCATATTTATAAGTGAAAAACACAGCCATTATTTTAAGTTGGAGAAATTTAAAGTGCAGAAAAATGTTACATATTGTTTTTGCACTTTTAATTTCTTCCATTTGCCTTATATATGTAATGGTGCCAAATATGGTGTAAGGTATGTCCAGTGCCACAAGTCACCCATACACATATATCCCATTCATATGCACACATGTTCAAAATACATCCTCAAAGATCACAGCCTCCTTGACGCACATGGCTGCCCAGTCATAATGGCCCTAGTCAAAGTATTTTGTTCAAACCATAGTATCTGGCTCTATGGACATTGGGGTGAAAGTCAATGAAGCTGGGTGTGGGGGCGTCTGACAACAAAGTGTGCGAGTTGCTTCGCCTTCAGTCGCTCACAATGATTTTTACTGATCAGAAGTAGCTCCACTACAGAAAATGTTGGAGACCCCTGGGTCAGCCAGATTGGTCTTTGTAAACTGGCTTAAAGCTGCAGCCTGTAGTGCCCGCCTTTGAATACAAGGCCAGCTGCCCGCAGACAGCTAGAGTGAGGGGCTCGGGACATGTATGGATTATGGTGAGCACGGAGTATATCTTTAGTGCTTTCCTGCATGGGAACTGGGAACCATTTTATAAACCGACGCTATCAACCGTGCACAACAAATGAAGTGGCCTGTTACACAACCACCCTGAAGAGCTTTGGGACTTGGTCAGCGGTATATTATTTTTTCCTTGTGTAGTCTTGTATAGCACCAGTCACCACTCTAAAAGCCTCACAGCACATACCCTATTCAGGCTTTCTTTTTGTCTGGACCTAGAGAGAACACCCCTCAAATCCGTCAAATATGTGGGGCGCCACTTGGTTGTCCTTAGAAGAAAGTGTGTTGCATTTTAACTTTCCAATGGTTTGAGTGAGGAAGTGTGAAATTAAAGAGACTGGTCTTGGAACATGTTTACAATGTTTAAGTTTATGGGTGGGAGCGAGAAAGGAGTTTTCCTTTTTTCTCTTGATTGGTGTGGGGGTGGCCAATTGTCCATGCTCGGCCAATTGGTATTTTCAATACAAATGTTATGTTATAACAAAGCCATAAGCAGACCGTACTCACAAGTCAAGATTGGACCCCGCACCCCCGCCCCCTGCCAGGGACACTCACTTCAGCAGGGTGCACGAACAGATGGCCTAGCGCCCTTCCACCCAGATTTAGCAGCCTCCACCTGCTGTGAAACACCCCTCAATGGCCGCTGGTGCTCCAGGGCAGCCGCCTCCAGCCAGGCGCCTCCTTACCTCCCACAGTTAGATGCTTTCAGCCATGCCTGCTGCCAGGTAGAGGCCATTGGGAGAAGCTGCCAGGCAGAGCACGGGCCCTGGGCAGATGATCTTCTGCGGCCGGCGCAGGTCCCACACGTTGATGCAGCTCTTGCCCGGCTGCGCCCTAGCAGGTGCTCCCTGCCCAACAGCACCAGGGTCCGGGGCCCGGAGCCGGCCCCGCGGAACGAGCCTAGCGCCGAGCCCGACTGAAGCTCCTAGGCCTCGCAGGCCGAGAGCGGGAGACCGGCATCCGAGGAGAGGGCCAGCTCCGGGCCCGGGGACGCCGGCATGTTGCATGGAGAGGGAGGCATGAGGGGGCACCGGAAACAAACAGGGGAGGGGGCAAGAGACCACCGGGAGAAAGAGAGGCACAGCACCTTTACGTAACGAACACAAACGCATACAGTCTCTTATACCTTGCAAAATACCCATACAGCATGTCTTTACAATTTCAAAACTGGCCAGATTTGCAAATGTGGGCCAATTTGTATAGCCACCAGGTTCGCTAATGGGGGTGAGGGCATTTTTATTTTAGTGCCCTGACCTGTTTTTGTACCAGTCCGTTCCTGCTGAAAAGAAATAGAATCAGGGACAGTAATCCCTCAAATAGACAAAATACCAGCTGGAATATGGTCAATAAGGGGTTGTTAGTTGATGTTCAACATGGGCAATCCTCTGACCATTGAAGGACAGCTGAAACCACAGATAACACTGAAACACACCTTAATTCCCCATGTGATGAGGACACCTGTCTTGCACAATGAATGTCAACAAATGTTCATTCACTGGCTCTAATAACACAAGAAAAGATTTACTACTGTGTATTGAGAATACATGAGTAACTCTCAGGTAACAACATGATGTTACCTTCAGTTAGTCTTTCGACTAAGCATTTGGTCAGATCTCAGGACGTTGCTCACCAGTGTGTTTGACCATATGAAGGAAATGGTACTTTTGTTATTGGTTTCAGTTGTGCACGAAATGCATTGTTTGTACTGTTTGCCCTTATGGAAGCTCAACGGTATGCACTGTGCAAGTATAAGCTCGTAAATCACATTGGATTGATTAAAGTCATTAATGTCCATGGAGCACTCTAAAGGACGTACTATTTACTGAAAAATACATTAAATTCTTAATGAGAGAGAATTAGCATGTGCAGTGACCTAAACACTCAGCAAGGATTTCAGTGGAGTCTACATTCTACAGATTTTGATGTGATCACTGCACAGGAGAATGAGCACATCACTTTGATAGTTTGAAGTTCAAGTTCTATTGACATTTGCAAGGCCTTACAGCCGCAACATTTCGGACCATTTGTATTGTCACTGGAAAATCACAGTCCACAGATACACTGGGTGGTGTCCATATTTTCAAGGTCTTTCAATTCGTTTATATAAAAATTGTGGCAGAATTGTTCTCATCTTAGGGCCAAGAATAACATGACATCCCAGAAGAAATACACAAAAGGGCCAAAGGGTGTGTTAGGGTCCCAGTGTCAAGAGGCTCTAAAACCCATAGAATGTTATTTTATGGCCGATTTAATTTAAATGACAGTAGCCGCAAATATCATTGTCAGGCTAATTCATGTTTTTTTTTTTACTTTTGTGTATACCAATTAATGATGTTACTCTGTGCCAGTGACCCTGAGGAGACAAGAGAGCAGAGGACCATAAGAGTATCATAGATAGGCATCCAATCTATCATTTCACATTCACATACATATTTTTGAATTATACTAAAAGTGATGGCTTCTGTCAAACTATGTTCAACTGAAGTAGGTCTATAATGAAGTGCCATTCAATGTAACGAAAGAACACATTTTAAATAAACATGTAATATTCACTTCCTTTCATGCAGACGTCACTCATGGGGAACAATGGGCGTTTGTTTTCACCCCAGGAATTTGCACTAATTTACTTATACCGAATTTATGTTACTTATTATACTTATTATATTAACCAGTTATGTATGGTGACCTATTTGAACTGGAAAAGGGATCATGGAAGGGTTGGCAATGTCTCTCAGAAGAGATGGCTTCCTCCTTTCTTGTATTAGTGTTTTGGGCTGGCATGACTGGTGTTGGTAGCCTCAATATATGCATCAAATGTTAGGACGATAGGGGAGTTTTCTGTGTGTACTAATTGAGAAGGCTTAGAAAGGGTGAAGAGAAACAAAAAGGTGGTCTCGATAGATGATAAAGAATATGTCACCCCATTTCGAGCACAGTGGAATGCACTTTAGTTATTCTGTCCCATTAATTTAAGTTTTGAGGGTGAGCGAACCGACAGTGGCTGGAAGGAACGGACAGGATATCAAAGATTTTGAAGTCAAAGGCTGATGGCTGGAAAAAGAAAAGGAAGTTTTCAGAATCCTTTCCAGCAAAACTGATGAGTTATGTTACATGGGGAGTGAGTGATCCTGAAGGCCTATACAATAGCACTACTATGCCAGTTCGGACAACCAGGGCTCAACTTGGCGTAACATTGCAGCTTGAACATAGCAGCTAGTTTATGAACACATCTGTGTTATGGCGCAAAAGCACCAAGCAAGCAAGTTTCAAACTCGAATGGAGTTTACTAAACACAAGTTGTATGCAGTAAAGAAGCCACAACTGTTGTCTCATCATGATGCGCTCCAACTGCCACTCACTGGAACACACCCTCAGTGAGCTTCAGCGGTGGAACTATAAGAATAACATTCTACACATTCCATTACAACATTCTGCATGCACCATACATAGATGCAGAGCAGAACATACTATCTCTCCTTTTCACAAAAAGAAACACACATGCAACCATACACATAAAATAGTAATAAAAAGAACAAACCAAAAACTAAAACAGGATAATATAAATATTTATATCACTTATGAACATGAACAAAACTTGTCCTGAAAGCATTCCATGATGAGGTCTGCATTACGCACATGATTTTCACCATGGCTCGAACCCTGTCTCAACTTCCATGATACATATTTTTCATGAGTAGACCCACTAATGCCCTTGTCCGTGGAACCCATTTCGGGGACTGATGGTTTAACCTTCTTTTCAAAAACATGGCCCGATGACATGCCTGTTTTCTCACCCAGCCCCTTCAGGGTATCACACTGTACGTCATAATTTTACCAAAATTCCACCAATGTTCATTCTCCACCATTGCAGCATTACCACAAACTATTTTCACCGTCAATAGTTCTCCACAACTGGCATCCCCTTTCTTCACAAAATTTGCTTTCTTAACACGTACTTCATCACCAGATTGAAATACTAGCTGTTTGGTGGACTTTTGCTGTAATACCTGTTTTTTATGTTATTCTGTTCATTTCCTACCCTACTAAGCATGGCTCTCTGGCCTACGCTTCTCGTAAATGTATTTTGTACAGCTTTAGATAACCAAGCAGAATAAAGTATCGAAGTAGATTAGCATCCTCTAAGTTACTCAAAGGGGGACACCTTGATGAGGGAATGTGGCATAGTACGATAAAACCACAGCATAGATTTCATGGCTTCTTCTGTGTCATAACCATTTTTCTTGGCCCACTTTATACACTCAACCACAACTCTATTCACCTTTTCCACCAAACCGTTGGTTTGTGGATGATACAGCAAGCTCCTTTTATGTTTCCATCCAGCCTCTTCCAAGAAGAGTTCCATATCGTGATTCACAAATTGAACTCCGTTGTCGGAGATAATGGACTACAGGAAACCTTCCCTCATGAAAATGTCTTTTAAAAACCACACTGCATTACTAGCTGTGGGAGTGGAGAGAAAAATTAACCGCAAGCTATGGTATTCCATCAGCACAAATGTGTAGCGCAAATGATAAGGAAGAAAATTATGGTACTATCACATCAATTCTCACTTCCATCCAAAGCCTTTCAGGTAAGGGTATGGGTTGTAGAGGTGGTGTCACAACCTTGAGCCCTTTCTCAGCACTGCTCCACACTATGCACTCATTCACCACCATATTTACATCCCTGTCCATAGGAGGCCACCAGTAATGGGCCCTAACCCTTCTCTTCATCATGGTTGACCCAAGATGACCTTCATGGGCACTGTTTACTGACAAAGCACAAATAGTGTCGGGTGCCAGACATTTATCACATCTCATCACCACAACATCTTCTATGGAAAGTTCTTCTGCAATCTTACAAAACGGTTGAATTTCAGAACACATACTCATTTCCTTAGGCCATCCATTTACAATGAACTTCTTGACCTTCCTCAACATTGTATCTTCATCACCTGCCTTCTTCTAAGCAACCTCAGCACATGCTTTAATTTCAACTGCATCCATTAGGGATATAAAGCAATCTTCCCTATCGTCTTCAAGATCTACTATATCCTGATCACTGACAGGTAACCTTGACAAAAGATCTGCTGTGATGTTCTCTTTACCCAGAATGTACTTAACATCAAATAGTACTGAAGCAATTTAGTAGTAAGTCGGGCTATATAAGGGGTGATATATTTGACTTTGTCACCACTCAAAATGTACATAGTGGCTTGAGATCAGTCTGCATAACAAACCTTCTACCCCACACATAACCTCTGAATTTTTCACTTGCCCAGTAGCATGCCAACAACTCCTTTTCAAATACTGAGTAATTTAATTCTGGCTCACGAATCACTCTAGATGCATGGCTAATGGTAACCTCACCTTCAGTAGTGCGATGAGTCAAAACCACTCCAAATCAATACTTACTGGCATCCACTGCGATGGTGCAAGGTATACTCACTGGATCACATGCACACAATGTCTTGGCATTCGACATTTCCAACTTAACCATGTCAAATGTATCTTGGCAGACATCGTCTCAAATGAACGGAACTTTGTTTTTCAACATGTTTGTCAAGGCTTTCATTTTAGTAGCATATCTAGGGATAAACCTGGCATAGAATTCACAAAGTCCAATAAATGAGAACAGTTCCTCCTTATTTTTGGGCTCAGACACTCTACCACAGCCCTAGCCAAACCCTGCCTTGGGCAAATGCCCTAGCTTGAGATTCCATGTCCCAGAAACTCAGTGTCCCTTTTCCAAAACTCACACTTTTTTCCACCACACCATTTTTCTCAAAAATATGAAGCACCTATCTAAGAACCTTATCATGATCCTCCAGGTGCTTGGCAAAAATAATGACATCGTCCTGAAATACAAGCACTCCTTGAACATTCTCAAATAGTTTCTGCATGATTCGCTGAAAAACTGAGGCAGCAGACACCAAATCAAACAGCATTCTACAGAATTGGAACGTACCAAAAGGTGAGTTGAAAGCGATGTAATGGTGGGATGAATCATCCAACACCACCTGATGGTACGCAGATGCCAAATCAATTTTAGAGAACCAAGCAGCACCTCTTAGCTCCTCCAAAAGTTTGCTAATCCTGGATAGAGGACGGGAGTCCACCCAGATCTCCTTATTAAGGCGCCTCAAATCAATGCACAATGCAAACGCATATCCCCATTGCATTTGCAAACCACAACAAGTGGGGACAACCAAAGGCTAGATGCAATGGGTTTAAACACCCATCTTTTTTGTAGATTATCGAGCTCTCATTTGAGATCCTCTCTAGAGCTGAATTGCACAGATCTAACCTTGTTCTTGAAAGGGAATACTCCTTGTTTGACTTCTATTTTATGTTTGAAACCAATGATCTTTCCCAAGCTGGGTGAAAAGACATTAGGAAGCTCACTCTCAAAAGGATCTGATGACGATATGTCTTTGATAACTGTCCTGTTCACTAGCCCCCGACGTAAGCACCATCCAAAAAAGACTCAGCTGCTCCTTGACTAAGATGGCAGCCTTATGTTGGAACACAAACTATAATAGAGCTGGAAAACCTAAAATGGTGGCAAAACGTAATGCAGAGAGTGACGGTATAGTGATCCTTGAATGGTGATGGCTTTTGCGTCATGTAGTACGTGCACCCTGGAGCCAGTCTAACCCGCAAAAGGCAGCTGCGCAGTCTGGTGTCTAGTGTTGCAGTATAGGACACGACCCTGCAACAAATGTTCTGCGCTGAAATTAGGTGAAAGAATGGGCCGCAAGGAAACTTCAGCCGCGCTCACCTTGAACAGCCAACAACAACGTAAAGATCTCACCAAAACTGTGACAGGCAGCGTGGGCTCTGTGCAGTGGGTCGTGCTCATCACCAAATTATGTTATGGCGAAGGAAGCCCCTAGCAGGTGAGTTTCAAACTTGAATGGAGTTTATTAAACAGAAGTTATATGCAGTAAAGAAGCCCCTGCTGTCGTCTCATCCGGAAGCGCTCCAACTGCCATCCAGAGGAATGCACCCTCAACGAACTTCAGCAGTGTAACCATAAGAATAACATTCTACACTTTCCATTACAACAATCTGCATGCACCGTACATAGATGCAGAGCATAACAACATCATCTCTGACAATTTATCAGGTCATTAGCATAAAAAAGCACTGCTTTGCATTTGTGGGTTGTGGTATAAGCTGGGCAGCAGCAAGTCATTAATAGTTGGAACAGAACTTTAGGCTGCTGCAGCTTGATTGTCTCATGATAAAATAATGAGGGTCGAAATTTATGTGCGTCAAACATGCTCGGCCAATTGGTATTTTCAATACAAATGTTATGTTATAACAAAGCCATAAGCAGACCGTACTCACAAGTCAAGATTGGACCCCGCACCCCCGCCCCCTGCCAGGGACACTCACTTCAGCAGGGTGCACGAACAGATGGCCTAGCGCCCTTCCACCCAGATTTAGCAGCCTCCACCTGCTGTGAAACACCCCTCAATGGCCGCTGGTGCTCCAGGGCAGCCGCCTCCAGCCAGGCGCCTCCTTACCTCCCACAGTTAGATGCTTTCAGCCATGCCTGCTGCCAGGTAGAGGCCATTGGGAGAAGCTGCCAGGCAGAGCACGGGCCCTGGGCAGATGATCTTCTGCGGCCGGCGCAGGTCCCACACGTTGATGCAGCTCTTGCCCGGCTGCGCCCCTAGCAGGTGCTCCCTGCCCAACAGCACCAGGGTCCGGGGCCCGGAGCCGGCCCCGCGGAACGAGCCTAGCGCCGAGCCCGACTGAAGCTCCTAGGCCTCGCAGGCCGAGAGCGGGAGACCGGCATCCGAGGAGAGGGCCAGCTCCGGGCCCGGGGACGCCGGCATGTTGCATGGAGAGGGAGGCATGAGGGGGCACCGGAAACAAACAGGGGGAGGGGGCAAGAGACCACCGGGAGAAAGAGAGGCACAGCACCTTTACGTAACGAACACAAACGCATACAGTCTCTTATACCTTGCAAAATACCCATACAGCATGTCTTTACAATTTCAAAACTGGCCAGATTTGCAAATGTGGGCCAATTTGTATAGCCACCAGGTTCGCTAATGGGGGTGAGGGCATTTTTATTTTAGTGCCCTGACCTGTTTTTTGTACCAGTCCGTTCCTGCTGAAAAGAAATAGAATCAGGGACAGTAATCCCTCAAATAGACAAAATACCAGCTGGAATATGGTCAATAAGGGGTTGTTAGTTGATGTTCAACATGGGCAATCCTCTGACCATTGAAGGACAGCTGAAACCACAGATAACACTGAAACACACCTTAATTCCCCATGTGATGAGGACACCTGTCTTGCACAATGAATGTCAACAAATGTTCATTCACTGGCTCTAATAACACAAGAAAAGATTTACTACTGTGTATTGAGAATACATGAGTAACTCTCAGGTAACAACATGATGTTACCTTCAGTTAGTCTTTCGACTAAGCATTTGGTCAGATCTCAGGACGTGCTCACCAGTGTGTTTGACCATATGAAGGAAATGGTACTTTTGTTATTGGTTTCAGTTGTGCACGAAATGCATTGTTTGTACTGTTTGCCCTTATGGAAGCTCAACGGTATGCACTGTGCAAGTATAAGCTCGTAAATCACATTGGATTGATTAAAGTCATTAATGTCCATGGAGCACTCTAAAGGACGTACTATTTACTGAAAAATACATTAAATTCTTAATGAGAGAGAATTAGCATGTGCAGTGACCTAAACACTCAGCAAGGATTTCAGTGGAGTCTACATTCTACAGATTTTGATGTGATCACTGCACAGGAGAATGAGCACATCACTTTGATAGTTTGAAGTTCAAGTTCTATTGACATTTGCAAGGCCTTACAGCCGCAACATTTCGGACCATTTGTATTGTCACTGGAAAATCACAGTCCACAGATACACTGGGTGGTGTCCATATTTTCAAGGTCTTTCAATTCGTTTATATAAAAATTGTGGCAGAATTGTTCTCATCTTAGGGCCAAGAATAACATGACATCCCAGAAGAAATACACAAAAGGGCCAAAGGGTGTGTTAGGGTCCCAGTGTCAAGAGGCTCTAAAACCCATAGAATGTTATTTTATGGCCGATTTAATTTAAATGACAGTAGCCGCAAATATCATTGTCAGGCTAATTCATGTTTTTTTTTTTTTTTACTTTTGTGTATACCAATTAATGATGTTACTCTGTGCCAGTGACCCTGAGGAGACAAGAGAGCAGAGGACCATAAGAGTATCATAGATAGGCATCCAATCTATCATTTCACATTCACATACATATTTTTGAATTATACTAAAAGTGATGGCTTCTGTCAAACTATGTTCAACTGAAGTAGGTCTATAATGAAGTGCCATTCAATGTAACGAAAGAACACATTTTAAATAAACATGTAATATTCACTTCCTTTCATGCAGACGTCACTCATGGGGAACAATGGGCGTTTGTTTTCACCCCAGGAATTTGCACTAATTTACTTATACCGAATTTATGTTACTTATTATACTTATTATATTAACCAGTTATGTATGGTGACCTATTTGAACTGGAAAAGGGATCATGGAAGGGTTGGCAATGTCTCTCAGAAGAGATGGCTTCCTCCTTTCTTGTATTAGTGTTTTGGGCTGGCATGACTGGTGTTGGTAGCCTCAATATATGCATCAAATGTTAGGACGATAGGGGAGTTTTCTGTGTGTACTAATTGAGAAGGCTTAGAAAGGGTGAAGAGAAACAAAAAGGTGGTCTCGATAGATGATAAAGAATATGTCACCCCATTTCGAGCACAGTGGAATGCACTTTAGTTATTCTGTCCCATTAATTTAAGTTTTGAGGGTGAGCGAACCGACAGTGGCTGGAAGGAACGGACAGGATATCAAAGATTTTGAAGTCAAAGGCTGATGGCTGGAAAAAGAAAAGGAAGTTTTCAGAATCCTTTCCAGCAAAACTGATGAGTTATGTTACATGGGGAGTGAGTGATCCTGAAGGCCTATACAATAGCACTACTATGCCAGTTCGGACAACCAGGGCTCAACTTGGCGTAACATTGCAGCTTGAACATAGCAGCTAGTTTATGAACACATCTGTGTTATGGCGCAAAAGCACCAAGCAAGCAAGTTTCAAACTCGAATGGAGTTTACTAAACACAAGTTGTATGCAGTAAAGAAGCCACAACTGTTGTCTCATCATGATGCGCCTCCAACTGCCACTCACTGGAACACACCCTCAGTGAGCTTCAGCGGTGGAACTATAAGAATAACATTCTACACATTCCATTACAACATTCTGCATGCACCATACATAGATGCAGAGCAGAACATACTATCTCTCCTTTTCACAAAAAGAAACACACATGCAACCATACACATAAAATAGTAATAAAAAGAACAAACCAAAAACTAAAACAGGATAATATAAATATTTATATCACTTATGAACATGAACAAAACTTGTCCTGAAAGCATTCCATGATGAGGTCTGCATTACGCACATGATTTTCACCATGGCTCGAACCCTGTCTCAACTTCCATGATACATATTTTTCATGAGTAGACCCACAATGCCCTTGTCCGTGGAACCCATTTCGGGGACTGATGGTTTAACCTTCTTTTCAAAAACATGGCCCGATGACATGCCTGTTTTCTCACCCAGCCCCTTCAGGGTATCACACTGTACGTCATAATTTTACCAAAATTCCACCAATGTTCATTCTCCACCATTGCAGCATTACCACAAACTATTTTCACCGTCAATAGTTCTCCACAACTGGCATCCCCTTTCTTCACAAAATTTGCTTTCTTAACACGTACTTCATCACCAGATTGAAATACTAGCTGTTTGGTGGACTTTTTGCTGTAATACCTGTTTTTTATGTTATTCTGTTCATTTCCTACCCTACTAAGCATGGCTCTCTGGCCTACGCTTCTCGTAAATGTATTTTGTACAGCTTTAGATAACCAAGCAGAATAAAGTATCGAAGTAGATTAGCATCCTCTAAGTTACTCAAAGGGGGACACCTTGATGAGGGAATGTGGCATAGTACGATAAAACCACAGCATAGATTTCATGGCTTCTTCTGTGTCATAACCATTTTTCTTGGCCCACTTTATACACTCAACCACAACTCTATTCACTCTTTTCCACCAAACCGTTGGTTTGTGGATGATACAGCAAGCTCCTTTTATGTTTCCATCCAGCCTCTTCCAAGAAGAGTTCCATATCGTGATTCACAAATTGAACTCCGTTGTCGGAGATAATGGACTACAGGAAACCTTCCTCATGAAAATGTCTTTTAAAAACCACACTGCATTACTAGCTGTGGGAGTGGAGAGAAAAATTAACCGCAAGCTATGGTATTCCATCAGCACAAATGTGTAGCGCAAATGATAAGGAAGAAAATTATGGTACTATCACATCAATTCTCACTTCCATCCAAAGCCTTTCAGGTAAGGGTATGGGTTGTAGAGGTGGTGTCACAACCTTGAGCCCTTTCTCAGCACTGCTCCACACTATGCACTCATTCACCACCATATTTACATCCCTGTCCATAGGAGGCCACCAGTAATGGGCCCTAACCCTTCTCTTCATCATGGTTGACCCAAGATGACCTTCATGGGCACTGTTTACTGACAAAGCACAAATAGTGTCGGGTGCCAGACATTTATCACATCTCATCACCACAACATCTTCTATGGAAAGTTCTTCTGCAATCTTACAAAACGGTTGAATTTCAGAACACATACTCATTTCCTTAGGCCATCCATTTACAATGAACTTCTTGACCTTCCTCAACATTGTATCTTCATCACCTGCCTTCTTCTAAGCAACCTCAGCACATGCTTTAATTTCAACTGCATCCATTAGGGATATAAAGCAATCTTCCCTATCGTCTTCAAGATCTACTATATCCTGATCACTGACAGGTAACCTTGACAAAAGATCTGCTGTGATGTTCTCTTTACCCAGAATGTACTTAACATCAAATAGTACTGAAGCAATTTAGTAGTAAGTCGGGCTATATAAGGGGTGATATATTTGACTTTGTCACCACTCAAAATGTACATAGTGGCTTGAGATCAGTCTGCATAACAAACCTTCTACCCCACACATAACCTCTGAATTTTTCACTTGCCCAGTAGCATGCCAACAACTCCTTTTCAAATACTGAGTAATTTAATTCTGGCTCACGAATCACTCTAGATGCATGGCTAATGGTAACCTCACCTTCAGTAGTGCGATGAGTCAAAACCACTCCAAATCAATACTTACTGGCATCCACTGCGATGGTGCAAGGTATACTCACTGGATCACATGCACACAATGTCTTGGCATTCGACATTTCCAACTTAACCATGTCAAATGTATCTTGGCAGACATCGTCTCAAATGAACGGAACTTTGTTTTTCAACATGTTTGTCAAGGCTTTCATTTTAGTAGCATATCTAGGGATAAACCTGGCATAGAATTCACAAAGTCCAATAAATGAGAACAGTTCCTCCTTATTTTTGGGCTCAGACACTCTACCACAGCCCTAGCCAAACCCCTGCCTTGGGCAAATGCCCTAGCTTGAGATTCCATGTCCCAGAAACTCAGTGTCCCTTTTCCAAAACTCACACTTTTTTCCACCACACCATTTTTCTCAAAAATATGAAGCACCTATCTAAGAACCTTATCATGATCCTCCAGGTGCTTGGCAAAAATAATGACATCGTCCTGAAATACAAGCACTCCTTGAACATTCTCAAATAGTTTCTGCATGATTCGCTGAAAAACTGAGGCAGCAGACACCAAATCAAACAGCATTCTACAGAATTGGAACGTACCAAAAGGTGAGTTGAAAGCGATGTAATGGTGGGATGAATCATCCAACACCACCTGATGGTACGCAGATGCCAAATCAATTTTAGAGAACCAAGCAGCACCTCTTAGCTCCTCCAAAAGTTTGCTAATCCTGGATAGAGGACGGAGTCCACCCAGATCTCCTTATTAAGGCGCCTCAAATCAATGCACAATGCAAACGCATATCCCCATTGCATTTGCAAACCACAACAAGTGGGGACAACCAAAGGCTAGATGCAATGGGTTTAAACACCCATCTTTTTGTAGATTATCGAGCTCTCATTTGAGATCCTCTCTAGAGCTGAATTGCACAGATCTAACCTTGTTCTTGAAAGGGAATACTCCTTGTTTGACTTCTATTTTATGTTTGAAACCAATGATCTTTCCCAAGCTGGGTGAAAAGACATTAGGAAGCTCACTCTCAAAAGGATCTGATGACGATATGTCTTTGATAACTGTCCTGTTCACTAGCCCCCGACGTAAGCACCATCCAAAAAAGACTCAGCTGCTCCTTGACTAAGATGGCAGCCTTATGTTGGAACACAAACTATAATAGAGCTGGAAAACCTAAAATGGTGGCAAAACGTAATGCAGAGAGTGACGGTATAGTGATCCTTGAATGGTGATGGCTTTTGCGCCATGTAGTACGTGCACCCTGGAGCCAGTCTAACTCCGCAAAAGGCAGCTGCGCAGTCTGGTGTCTAGTGTTGCAGTATAGGACACGACCCTGCAACAAATGTTCTGCGCTGAAATTAGGTGAAAGAATGGGCCGCAAGGAAACTTCAGCCGCTGCCACCTTGAACAGCCAACAACAACGTAAAGATCTCACCAAAACTGTGACAGGCAGCGTGGGCTCTGTGCAGTGGGTCGTGCTCATCACCAAATTATGTTATGGCGAAGGAAGCCCTTAGCAGGTGAGTTTCAAACTTGAATGGAGTTTATTAAACAGAAGTTATATGCAGTAAAGAAGCCCCTGCTGTCGTCTCATCCGGAAGCGCTCCAACTGCCATCCAGAGGAATGCACCTCAACGAACTTCAGCAGTGTAACCATAAGAATAACATTCTACACTTTCCATTACAACAATCTGCATGCACTGTACATAGATGCAGAGCATAACAACATCATCTCTGACAATTTATCAGGTCATTAGCATAAAAAAGCACTGCTTTGCATTTGTGGGTTGTGGTATAAGCTGGGCAGCAGCAAGTCATTAATAGTTGGAACAGAACTTTAGGCTGCTGCAGCTTGATTGTCTCATGATAAAATAATGAGGGTCGAAATTTATGTGCGTCAAACATGATGTCCACGCTGACAAATGCTTCCGGGAACAGTAAAAATAAGCTAGAGAAGAAACTATGGATGTTCAAACAGAGGAGCAGCAGGAAGGGTTTTGACGGTCAGGTTTAGGCAGAAGTCAAAGGCAACTGAAGTTTGCCAATTAAAAGTGCATAAATGGGACGTTGCTGTTTTGCTGTGGGCCGTTAAAGGTGGATTCAAACTGACCAATTCCCAGTTTAATTTTGTAGGCTATTGATGGCACAATTTTTGGCTGCTTTTAGTTGGCATGATTTAAGATGCATAAAAGTGGAACATCTGCTTAAAAAATGGATGGCTCACACAACTTGAAGTAGCAGAAACAGAAGATACAATGTGGCACCTATGGTTGATATATTGAAATTAGAATGTCTATTGCATGCACATTCGGATGACTTCGATCTGGCCAGGGTGGAGATGAAAGAAGGAGCATAAGTGTGTATATAGTGGGTACTAGTACACTTGTGTTAAATATGATACTTCTGATGATCTGCTTGACACGTGGTTCTTGAGGTGATATTATCTCGGGATAGTTGCCATTAGAGGGACTTTTTTAATTTTACCCCCGTCCCTTTTTTATTACTTTTTTGGGGGGGCAAGAGGTGTTTTACCTCTGGTGAGCTGGTATGAATATCACTGGAAAGGATAGAAAATTCATAGGTCTGTATGTGGATGATTAGGTTACGTAAAAATGCCTGGAATTTCTGTGATTTTCAGTCATAGAGGATTATGTTAGAGGGTAATTAATGGACCCTTGTTAGGGTTCAGTGGCTGCAGCAGACTGAAGAGTCTAACAATGGTGTCAGTGCCTGTGTGGCCTTTGTTTATTATCTCTCTCCTGATGTCTTTGAGAATACCAGCTTGTCACCTTGAAGCACCAACTGCTTTCATGAGAGTAGCAAGTATAAACGTTGTTTAGGCTGAGGCCAGTATTGGGATAAGAGTGAATGTAGAGAATCAGCAAAAAACACCCTTGGCTTAACCAATCATATACACTTTGGGCCAGCTTAAGAACAGCATGAGCTGTGCTATCGTCTGCTTTCCTCTTGGGGGTAGTATTATCGGAGGTGACAATAAAATATATATGTGGAACATTTAAAAGACCCCAGGCTGCGCCGAAGATTGTTTGATTTAAAAGGCACTGAAGAAGGAATTTTACCGAAATGCATTTGCCACGAAATTAAATCAATTTGAATACTCCCGTGAGTGCTCCTAATCCTTTCTTAATGTAGTTGTTGTGAAACACACGGACTCACCATCCGCTTGGAGGCACCCGCCGAGATGTTCGATGGCATGGTGAGGCGAAGGAGTTGTTTGTGTTTGCCATCAGAACCACTGCTTGCGGATCTCGTCATCCAAATGGATGTGAACTATGCAAGTTCATGGTGCCCCACCATATGAGGGACGCCTGCGAAGATTCCGTGGATTCCATCGTGCAGGAGGCGAGGGAAACGGACGCAGCAAGCGGTAATGAGGAGAGGGTGACTAACGAGGTGGCGAAATACAATGAGGAACAGTGGCAAAAAGAAATACCAACATGGAAGAATTTTCAAACGGAACAGATGGATTGTGGGACATTGAGCCTTTCTGTTCTTACAGACACCCAGCCACCTGTTGATTGGTCATAAAACCCCACCAATAGCAAGAGTATCATGGAACATTTAAAAGACCCCAGGCTGTGCCGAAGATTGTTTGATTTAAAAGGCACTGAAGAAGGAATTTTACCGAAATGCATTTGCCACGAAATTAAATCAATTTGAATACTCCCGTGAGTGCTCCTAATCCTTTCTTAATGTAGTTGTTGTGAAACACACGGACTCACCATCCGCTTGGAGGCACCCGCCGAGATGTTCGATGGCATGGTGAGGCGAAGGAGTTGTTTGTGTTTGCCATCAGAACCACTGCTTGCGGATCTCGTCATCCAAATGGATGTGAACTATGCAAGTTCATGGTGCCCCACCATATGAGGGACGCCTGCGAAGATTCCGTGGATTCCATCGTGCAGGAGGCGAGGGAAACGGACGCAGCAAGCGGTAATGAGGAGAGGGTGACTAACGAGGTGGCGAAATACAATGAGGAACAGTGGCAAAAAGAAATACCAACGTGGAAGAATTTTCAAACGGAACAGATGGATTGTGGGACATTGAGCCTTTCTGTTCTTACAGACACCCAGCCACCTGTTGATTGGTCATAAACCCCAGCAATAGCAAGAGTATCATGGAACATTTAAAGACCCCAGGCTGCGCCGAAGATTGTTTGATTTAAAAGGCACTGAAGAAGGAATTTTACCTAAATGCATTTGCCACGAAATTAAATCAATTTGAATACTCCCGTGAGTGCTCCTAATCCTTTCTTAATGTAGTTGTTGTGAAACACACGGACTCACCATCCGCTTGGAGGCACCCGCCGAGATGTTCGATGGCATGGTGAGGCGAAGGAGTTGTCTATATATCTATATATATCTATCTATCTATATATATCTATCTATCTATCTATCTATATATATATATATATATATATATATATAGATATATATATATATATTAATGTGGTATTTGCTTAGTGCAGACCAACACAGTGGGCAGGAGAGTGCTGTAGGGGCTCAAAGGCAAGAATACAGTAAATACGTCATTTAAGGGGAAGCTAGGTTCTGAAAGTGGAGGTGAACTGTAATTCCATTGGGATGCAGTTTTCTTTAGAAAAGTATATCTTCAGCTTTCCTAAATTAGAGATGGATTTGGATGCTTCGGAGAGTTACATATATATATAGTTCTAGATCATGGGTGCAAAGATAGAGAAGGCCTGTTGCTTTTTTTTTTTTATTATTATTCTTTTTCTTTATTTCCAGTCTCATGGTGTCCTGTCTGCAGGTGTGTCAACAGCAACCAGAGGTGGTGAGCTAGTCAACCAGATATGCAGCTAGGTAGGTGGCCCGGTAAATCAGAAGGGTTGCGTTATTCCACTAAAACACCAGATACCCACTAGTTCTACCTTTTGGGTATTATACTTACAGGAAATTGATTTAGTGCCCCCTAGAATAGGTTTTCTGGAAGGATAAACCAGATAGGCAGTGGTGCTGGTCTCGAAGGCTTTGGTGATGATGCAGCTGGTTGTGAAGATTGTTTTGAAGAAGGTTCAGGCTGGCAAGCAGAGCCAGTGAATTTCCATCAGGGTGGGAGTGTCGTAACTATATTACTTGATGAGGCATCTGCAGAGTGTAGCATGTCTTTAAGGAAGCATAGAGTTAAATGTGGGACTCCAACGGGCAGGATGTTTTCACCATCCAGACATGAGTGTCAGGGCTTGAACAACAATTCTGTTGTCGTTGTCTGTGAGGAATGGTTTTATTTTCTTTAGTAGGCAGAGCTGGTACCAGGTCATCTTGGTTTGTTTAGTGATGTGTTAGAGGGTGATGTTGGTATTCATGATGATTCAGAGGTATTTGGCATTGGGTGAAAAGTTGTGTTTGAATCAGTCCATGTTCACATCGGTATGGACCCAGTGGTGGCTGGTGGATTTTGAAAGTGGTGGGGCGAAAAATGTTGTACCCTAATGTAATAAGTGAGTGAGCGAATCGAGCAAGCCTGAACTGCAAAAGGAGGGTGCGGGGGGTTTTCCCCCCGCAAGAAAATTTTGAAAAAAATGGATTCAAATGGTGGGTTTTACACCACATATTTACTGCAAATTGTTGAAAAAAAGGGGATCCAAATATAGCATTTTGAAGCACAAGTGTGAAGAAAACATTAGCATCAAATCAAAAATGTGCCCAATCCTCAAACTGGTCTGCTTGCAAAATGACCCCCAAGCCAAGCACATACAACCAACGGAAAAAGGCCCTCTAAGTGTTTCCCACCTGTAACACATCTCTGAACCACCTATGTTTTCATTGTATATAATAATGAAAATGCTGCAGTTTATTCTTATTTATCTTATGCAACTTACAACCATTGACAAAGCCTATAGTCCTGGCTGGTTGTAGGTTTAATGTCCCTAGTATTATATATCTGGAGGCAATGACAGAAGAAGCACAATACCAGTGGGGCAGCACACTATGCTAAGTACAGATTTTTAGCTTAACATTTTTAAGCCACGCTCATAATTACATCGGCTGCCCCCTACGAGAGACCCCCCCAGTTTTTTCATCCCACTTAAGCCCTGCACACACAGAAGTGTGTGTGTGTTTCGATTGATATATGGGGGATTTGTGGTGTTCTCCCTCAAGAATATTTTGAAAAGAGGAGAGCAAATAGCTCATTTTAAAGCAAACTTAATTAACCCATTTTGTGAGAAAGCAAGGTTTATGTAGCAATTTTGCATGTACACATCCTGAACTCACGTATTTGAAGGTGCTCTCTGGTATTGCAATTGCTGTTATATAGATGTTATGGCAATTTGTAGTGTTTCTCCAGTATTATTAAATTCCAGAACACATAACTCCTTCAAATCAACTCAATTTAATGAGCTGCTGCACTCTAACAATACCTAAGCATCCTAGAAAAATCTGCACAACAGAGCACACTAAACTCACCAACAGCACACATACTCATAAAACCAACATAGCATGAGAAGCATACCCCTGGCAACATGTTTGAGCCCATCAATATTAAAAACAGAACCCATCTGCAGCACACATCAGAGACACAAAATGGCCCACTGTAAGCATGCAGCTGCAAACTACGCAGCATGCACACTACAGAACATGATATTCCGCACTCACATGCAATCAATAGTGCTAAATGCACAGGACATGCGCATCAGACAGTAGAAGCACCCACAGGCGCTGCCCCGGTCCTGGTTCAGAGACTCACAGCCATGACTCTGCGCTGCTAGGGACAACAATATATGAAATTACTGCTATAAAGCACACACGTGGGAAGAACCAGAGGAGAGTTCAGCTAGCAGAAAAGGGGCAAATGACATTGGCTTCTCAACTTGCACTGGAGCAGCATATATTTCAGACGTGAAGAAGTTACAAAAGTAGAGACATAGAAACCTGGCTGGAATTGAAAGAGTTTAGATGCCGAACTTAGACATTTTACAAATATTCTAAAGTAAATAAAAATAAAAAGAGCCTCTCCATTAAAAAGGGAAGGTGGGCTATCATTTCAGCACCTTGAAGATGTACATTACTATCAAGTCCGCACATGTCACATTACTATCAAGTCCGCACATGTCACGTTACTATCCAGCTCGCACATGTCACATTACTATCAAGTTCGCACATGTCACAAGCCCACACTTGTCACATTACTATCAAGTCTGCACATGTCACGTTACTATCAAGTGCGCACATGTCATGTTACTATCAAGTGCGCACAGGGTCAATCTATTCCAAAGCCAGAGCACTTGACAAACGCTTTGTAAGCTCACCTCAGCATTGTTACTGAGTATCCATGCTGCGAGTCATTACCGAAAGGACCTCTTCTTGAAAGGACTGTGACACAGACACACATGGCAACAGAGCCAGTGCTCTCTTCTCGTCCCAGATCAGACTCCAGAGCAAGTACCAAGCTCTCTGCCAGTGCCTCATATTTGTCCCACGGTAGTGACTTGTCTGGAGCGCCAGGATTTAGTTCAAAACCTCGACCTGGGCTGTAGTCGCACATGTGATAGAACAAATCCCATCTCTCGCTCAGGCCTCTCAGCTCTCTGGGGATAGATGTACCACAGCCATCAATGGACTTTCTTTCCCTCCTCAGACACTCGACAATACGCAGAGGCAAAGAGTGCACATGTGGCTGTCACGAACATGAAGCCACATGTCATGGGGTGCGACTGAAACAAATTAGGAAACCCAAATTAATTGTGAACTTGTGCGACTACTGGCACGAGTTTCCTGCATGTATTTCAGTCCCAACACCTACGCCCAGAAACGGACTGAAGACAAAGGGGCCGATCCGATCTCGGCCGGTAGGGCTCCGAATCGGATTCGGCATTACCGGATCCGAATCGGAGCCCTGTTTCCCGGCAGAGTCGGACGTGCGTCCGGGCGAGGGAGTACGATGCGAGCACATGCGAAATCGCCGACCGACTCGTTCGCGGGACCCAACCGCTCCGACCGACTCGCCCGGATTCGACTCGCACCGCGCAATGGAGACGTTCCCCGGCCGGGTAAGTACGATGCGCGCCTCGAGCAGTCCGACCGACTCGCGCCGTCCGGCTCGAAAGAGCAGTCGGAGCCATACTTTGGGGGTCCGTGTCGGACCCCCCCTGTACGCCTAGCCGCGTGAGTCGCACACAGGGGGGACCCATGGGTCCCCCCTACCTGTGCATGTACGCCGCGACCCGCTTCGACGCGAAACCGCTGTAGGGGGCGCCCTTGTTTGCCTCGCACCCATCGAGTCAATGGGAGCCCGCGTACGAGTTGTACGTCCGGCTCCCATTGACTTCAATGGGAGTCCGACCGACTCGAGTCCGATAGCATGTGAACGCATCGTACTCGTCCGGTCGGGCTGCTAGGGTCCGATTCGGTCGGAAATCTCACCGAGTCCGGCTCGGTCGGAGAGATTTCCGGCCCGAATCGGAATCGGCCCCAAAGTGTGAGGAGGCCGTGCCGATGTCCGCAGGCAGTGCCCTGTCTGGGGGGCATTGCAAGATATCGTGGGGCATAAGGGCCCCCGTAGCACGACTGAGTGTTAAAAATGTTATCGGGTTCAAGCCTTAGCCTGTGATTGGAGTATTTCAGAGACCGCATATTCAGAGGGTACTGCATTCTTTAGGCTCGCCTCTCGAAATTAGTATAATAATTCTAGCGGGGGAAGTTTTAATCTCCAGCACTATGGGACAATTGCAGAAGTACAACATATCAGGTTTGTTAACCGGATTGGTGGGTGAGCGCAGACCAATTTTAATTTGTAATAGGATTCAGCCCCAGCTTGCTCATCTTCATTCAGTTTTCAATAAAATCAAGTACTCAGTACAAAGCAATTAAACAGTCGCGGCCGGTGGACCGACTCGCGGCCCGCGAGTCATGATGCCCCCGGCTGCGACTGAACATGGCAGTCGTGGGTAGGGGACTCGCGGGTAACTTACCTTACCGGGTCCTGAGTCCCGCGCCGCCTCAGCTCCTGGCAGTGGCCGGGTCCCGCATTAAACGTTTTCCCAACAGGAAACAGCCACAGGCAGCCTCCCTCCCCTCCCCTAAGCCAATCACAACCTTGCAATGGCAGCGTTGTGATTGGTAAGGCGCAGCGGAGAGCGCCCCAGCCGGGCGCCTGTTGGGAGGCCATTTTCTCTATGTAGGCTGCATGCAGCCTACATAGAGAAAAGGGGAGAGTGCGCCTGACTGGGTTGGTCGGCCCTGGGGCCGACCAAACAGTCAGTACCCACTACAGTGGGCAAGCCACTCCCCCCCGCCCTCGAGCAGGACCGCCCGCCCCCAACCAGGCACTTCTGCTTTCTCGCAGTGCGAGAAGCAGGAACATAAAATGGTAGTTTTACCATTTTATGTTTCTGCTTCTCGCACTGCGAGAAAGCAGTGGGGCGATGCCCCCACGCCCCTATGGAGGAGCCGCCACTGTATGGACCACTCGTAGCTTGTTCTTTTATAATTAATAGGAATTCTGTGTTGGTAGGCTTGAGCTTCAAGTAGCTGCTGGACATCAAGGTCTGGATGAAGTGCAGACAATTTTTGATGCATTGGATATCTGGACAGGGAGAGACTTTAAAATATAGTCATGTGTCACCAGCATGTTAGTGAATATAGATGCTATTATCAGCAAGTAGAGTACCAAGGGCCTCTCTGGAGGGACTGAAGAAGATGAGGATCAAGATGGAACCCCAGGAGACTCCACTGTTCAAAGGGATTTTTGAAATTGTGGGTACCCACGAGTACCTTGGTAAATTATTTACGAAACATTTACTATAGTGCCTAACATTTTACTCAAAAAATTATTTGAATGAAAAAAATGGCAAATACATATGTTAGTGCGAGTTTATATTAAACTGACAGCGATGTTGACAATTCATCTCATCCTAGAAAAGGAGCACTGCCTAGAAAAATCATTATTCGTTCTTCTAGCAACAAATAATTGTCTGATATTGAATAATATGATTCCTCTTTGTTTTCTTTTGCCTTCGGTACCTAAATGTTGGTCCAATTTGTGCCGCTGTTTCTAATTTACAAAAAGGTTGTCAGATAAATTGCTTTTTTAAGACAGTAGAGTATAATCACAAATAACTTGCTATGTCTTTTCCGGTAAGGATTGAACACAATGAACTTTTTCCTTATGAGTCAGGCCATATGGTTGTCAGGGCTGGAGCTAGATGCTTCCCAGGGCACTAAAAAGTGTTTGTATATTAGTCTGAGATGTCGACATGAGGAGATTTAACTATCCGTTCATGAAACTCCATTCATGCTTACTGGTAACAAACAATAAGAGGTCACATTAGAAAAACTTCCAAGAAAATCAAAGGGCTCGTGAAAATATGTTATTTTCGTGTAAATAAACAATGTACCAGAGCAGACAAAAGGCGCTAACTTTATTAGTAAAAGTATAATATTATACAGAATACAAAAATCCATATTGATATTCGATTTTGAAGGAGCTAGTGGACAAGGGGTCTACCCTCTCATGAACAGAGGTTGTTCTCAAATTTGGTCAGATTATGTCCCGTGGATTGGCAATATTTGTTAGTGTGCTCAAAGCAAGGCTAATGGAATTGCGTTCTGGTGGTGCTTCACTGGTAGTGACCACAGTATCAGTCAGTCGGTGTGGCTTCCTGGCTATTGCCCGCAGTACAATATATAATTTATGGCCAGGCAATTTCTACGTTGATAGGCATGTTTGTATACCTGCTCGGGTGGTAGGGTAAGAGGTGCTGTGTGAAACTAAGTCAGTGGCTGGATGAATAAGTGACTGTTGAATGAGTGAGTGACTGAGTGCATGGGTAATTGCTAGTTCAGTGCTACATTCTTGAAAGACATCAATAATGTGTAATTTCAGAACAACATTGAAGGATAACAAATGATAAGGCTGATGTGATGTAGTGGGGGTCTCTAAACCTCAATCTTTTATTATAGTAATCAAACAGATCCCCCACTGGTCATATGGACCTTTGATAGTCAACTTGAAGTGTTGAGGTAGTGCTAGCATTCAGAAATCATTTGCATTTCAATTAACCAAATACAACTGAGAGGATGGTATGCAACCATAAAGGTTTATCTTCAGATTGTTAATTCATCACAATCAGTAAAATTGACAAGGGCTAATTAAATATATCATTACAGCCAAAAAGTGTTAAAGCTCTCAAACACTCTGAATCTAACTTTTATAAAGTACAGATTGGCAACAATCAATATGTTAAGAACGCAAATTATCCAGACAGTGTTCCATAATTAAACTAGTTCTAGCTAAATTAATGAATGAAATTGTGAAGGGGATTTCTAAGGAGGAAAGATTTTGTGCAGGAATAGACACCCTCCTGCACAAAATCAACCAATGGAGGCAATTTCCTCCTTCTATGTGTGCTGCCGACTTTGGAGCTGGGAATCCAGGTTCGAGTCTCGGCATCGACTTAATATCCTATGATTCCTATGCAAATCACTTAGGGCCACATGTACCAACCATTTTTACATTTCCAAATGGGCGGATTCGCAGAATTGACCCGTGTGAGAACGCAAAAAAGTTTTTTTTACAAGTATCATTCGGTAACCTGTTACCGAATCGCAAAATGGGTTTGCGATTCGGTATTTGGAAGGGGCATGTTTAGGGCGTCCCTTTCAAATAGCAAATCCTAATGGCATGTATGAATGTGTTGTGACCGTCAATTCGGTCGCAAAACATTAGCATTTTACCACCTACTTCAAGTAGGTGGTAACCCATTCGCAAATGGGAAGGGGTGGTCGCTTCTCCTTTGGAAATTGTTGTAAAAACGTTTTTTAAGAGCAGGCAGTGGTCGCGTGGACCACTGCCTGCTCCTAAAAAATGAAAAGAAAGCTTTTTTTAAAAAATATTTTTTAAATGCAACCCGTTTTCCTTCAAGGAAAATGAGCTGCATTTAAAAAAGATTGCTTTATTTAAAATCAATCACAAACAGGCAACCATCCCCGTGATTTTAGAGATTCCTAGGGGGTCACAAATTGCGATCTACCTCATCAATATTAATGAGGTAGGTCGATTTGCGACCCACTAGGAATCAGTATATGACACTCATGGAGTTTCATACATTGGAAATTGTGATTACCTAATTGCGATTCTCAAAAAATCACAATTACGTAATCACAATTTCCAAGTTTGATACATGTGGCCCTTAATCTCCCCGTGCCTTGGAACAGCCCTAGAGTCCCTCAGGGGTGATTAGCCACGCTCTGCAAATCTGTGTATAACTACTGAGTGGATAGAGAAGGATGGAGAGCCTCGGTCGAAATTATGGGATAAAAGAAAAAGCTACTGAAAACCCAGAAATGTGCAAGCATTTATGGCTCAGAAAAGCTTAGAGATAATTCTCAAAATGGATTTGAAACTGCACAGTCTGTAATGTAATAATCATGTCCATCATCAGAACACGTGTCAAGACTCATTGATTATGCAGCGTTGTGTCATTATTATCACAAACATTGTTTGAGTTTTACTTTTTGATGAATTACCGTTTCCTATCTGAATTCCTCACACACTTTCAGTGGTATGTTTTAATGCAAAAGTAACCAGGTTTGCAGAAAACAGACACCAGAAGAATTTTGCAAAATTAAGGAATAATATTAGTTGCATTATTGTCGATTTGACAAGCTTTTTGCTGAAACTTAATGAAGAGAAAAAAGTATTCTTAACCAGGGCAAGGTTTAGAAATGGTACCATTATTGGATAAGGGAGATGCATGAAAGCAGCTGCAGCCAGAATGTAGTCTGTTTTATTAGCATGGTCACCATGCTGGTGATTAATACTGCCTGTTAAGTTGACAGGAGAGAGAGGATGAAGGTGGCTCTGGACCTCGACTGTGTGTCAGCAGTTGCCTGGGCTTCACTACGCTGGGACAGAATGGCAAGGACACTGAGAAAGAATGTGCCACGCTGACAAACAAACAAGGGATTCCTTGTCCTTCAGCTGCTTCAGGCACAATGTCATGTTTGCTGGGACATGTCGGCAGGAATGCACAAGGCTGGCTCACTCAAGGACTTCGGCCTGGCAAGAGCTGCTGATTGTCTGCACCATGGAGCCCATGATACTCCTATCTATTGTCATTATGTCCCAAGAGTCTGGGTCGGACTGGCCTATAGGGCAATCAGGAAGTGGCCAAGGGGCTGGTCTGACAGAGCAGTGTGTGGGCCGTTTTTTAGCACTTTGTGGGCCGGATTTATAACTGGATGGGCGTTTTTACTGCCAAGCATTGACTGCAGCATACACAAAATGGAAGCATTCTCCCATACATTGAAAAATACCCATACAGTGTATCTTTTCAATTTCAAAACAGCTCTGATTTGCAAATGTGAGCCACTTTTTTACCTATATGATTCACTAATGGGGCCACTTTTATTTTGATGCCCAGGTCTATTTTTGTCCCAGTCCGACCCTGCCAGTAGTGGCAGGAAAATGCCAAAAACACTTAGAGTACTTCTTTTTAAATGAATAACTCCTTTCTACGCAACTGTCCCATTGGGACAGGTAGGTGTCTGGCCATCTGAAAAAACAGCGATCACAAATTATTCAAATCACAAGTGTACATTCATCTACTGGAATGGTTTAGACAGTCCACAGTCATGCTATGATGTTGTTGATACATTTTGAACCTGTGAAGGGATAGACAGAGGATGTGGCACAGCGACCAGAGCTGCCGACTCTGCAGCTGTGAATCCGGGTTCGAGCATCAGCATTGGCTTAACATTCAGGGAAAATCACCTAATCTCCCTGTGCCCATGGACAGCGCCTGGATACCCTCAGCGGTGATAAGCCCCGCAATATAAATACTAATTCCGATGTAATCATGTCTGTTTTTTTACAGCTGGCACAGTAGTTATCCTACTGGAAAGGTGCTCATGTCCAGTGAAGGTTGAACTCAGGGACTGCCTGGCAGCCTGTGAGAGTAGAGGCCCACCATTTTCTGTTACTGGAGCAGAATGTGTCTGCAGTTTCTCTTCTTTTGAGTGATCTGCCAGCAGTGATTGCTGTTTTTCATTTCAGATAGACAGGATAGCAGGGCCACTGGGAAAAACACTTACAAAACAAACCTGGATTTCATTGTCCTTCTGCTGCAGAAGATGCCATTTTATATTTTGGGGCCATATAGGCAGGGTGGTAGAGCACACACTTCACTCGTGTTTTTGAGCCTGTCAAGATCTTCAGATTAGCTACAATGTTAGAATTAAATGATCAAACCTACTACTAGATTGACCCAGGAGTTGCCAGACAAGTGTGCAAAGCCCTAATCAAACCACTTGAAATTGGTTCTCCGCTGCACAAACAGCATTGGTGTCAGCCAGCTATCAGCATCTCACTCTAGTGTGCATTGAGTATTTCTTGTACCTTCACTAAGTGAGACCCTGGAGGAGCTCTCTGTCACCTTCATTCACCTACAAAGAAGGGTCTCAGCTCTGAGCAAAGCAAGAAGCTGCTGAAGCAGCAGTGGCACTGAAGCAAGAGGTGCAGGGAGACTACTGACACCACTGGGACCGGTGCGTTTACAACACATGCACTAATGATAACTATGTCCCTTGAGGATTCTGCGCACTATAGTAGCTAAAATGAGTTCTATGCAAAGAGCTCCACTGCATGGCACTGATTAGAATAAGAATGAATAAATAGAAACACAAGACTGCCTTGAAAAGTGGTATTTCAGGGTTTAAATGGAGTTTGGGAATTTGAAGTGGAGACACCTTTAGCAATAGGTCAACCTGGGGGTGCAACTTGTTGTCAGCTATGATCATGAAAACAGTGATTCCTTGGCATAATGCATTTTGTTCCCAGAGTGGTTCTAGGTATGGGTAAAATGGGCTCTGTCTCTCCCTCACAACTCTAAGTCACACTCCCTCTTTCTGTAACGCACGTTTGCCCTCCCTCCTTAATCTCTTTTCTTTCCATACCTTCTGTAAGGAATTGCCTCTTTTTGCATGATCACCCCAATTTTGGACGGATGCTGCTAGGTTTTCAACTCTGAGAGTGTACTGAGGCCATCTAATCAGAACTCAGTGCCAGTGTTATAACCAGAACAATCACATGTTGAATTGGCTATCCCCAAATGGCATAAACTGACTTACTTGTAAGTCCCTGGTACATGGTCCCGAGGGCATTTAAGTGACTACCTAGCGATCCAGCACTGGTTGTAACCCCCCCTTTGTGTGACAAAGAACAACATGGCTCCCAGCTTTCCACTGCAGCCTGGAAGAGCAGTTTTAAAACTGCTAATTCGACTTTGACATTTAAACCAATGGCAAAGCCCCCATTTTCCTTAACAATATATGTAAATCTCTCCTAAGGAAGGCCTACCAAGGCCTAGGGCAGGTAACTGTATATTATTAAGTGACACGTATATTTTTAATATGCCTCAGCAGCAAAACTTCCAAAGAGTTACCAGCTGACCCCTTATCCCGGCAAACTTCTGAAAGGGACTACTAAAATGGATATTTCAAGGTATTAAGTTAATCGTGGCATTAAACACGACTCAATGCCCAATTAGAATTTAATGTCACTTTTTAGGAAAGGCAATGTTTAGAAAGTTGACACTCTATTGTCCAGTTTTTCCAGTGGGCTCATGCAGCTGTTGGCCACCAGACAGCCTTCTTCCCTCCTTCCCTCCTTCCCTTCTTCACTCCTGGGGAGTAGTGTGAATGACTCCCAGGCTAAGGAATAATAGAAGCCTGCTACAGGGAGAGGTGTTACCTCCCCCTTGCAAGAAGCGACTCAGGGTGTTGGCCAAAAAAGGCATGTTTCAAAGGCAAAGCTGCCTTTGGTGGGCAAAAGGTGATCACACTCTTGAGGGGCTGCGCTTTGCTCAGGTGGACAGGCTGGCGGTGGGATCAGAGAGGAGAGACCAGTGCCCAAACCGGTTTCCCATGGACGTGTAGCCCTCAGGTAGCCACACTTTTAGGGTGGGCTACCAAGTTCTTACCATCCAAGGAAGGCTTCTGACATCTTGGGAGAGGGCAGAACAGTGGACTCTGGGATTGTAAGATACCACACATAGCCAGAGGTTGCCACACAGTGGGAGGGATCCTGATAGCCCATAGGCTAGTGAAAGCACCATCCCCCAGGGCAATTTCTGGGCATAAATATGGCACACCTGGGATCCTGATCACTACAGAGTGGGAGAAAGGACCGAAAAAGACTGCCCTGCTGAGCCCTGGCTTTGGCAAGGAGAGGCTGCACCGTCTGCTGGACTGCACCTGCCACACCTTGGGCTAGTATAGAGATGACGGTGTCTGTGGCTCCTGGCTTGAGGAAAAGTCACTTCTGAACTCCAGACCAAAGAAGTGACTCCAAGGGAACCAGCACCAGGGCCATCAAAGTTGCCCAACTAGGCAAGTCTGTAACCACTTCTGGAGAATTACCACTGACTGCTGCTGGGCGCCCCAAGTGACCGTTCCTCGATGGTCAAAACATTGCAACTGAGTCTGCTGGACCTGGGAGTGTCATCTGAGCCCAGATTAGTCACCCAAGAGGGACACTAGCCTCCACCAAAGGATACTGCTGAACCCGCTGTGGACAGAGACCAGTAGGCCATCAGCAGCTAGACTTCTCCTGGCTCAAAGAGGGCTTAGAGGGACCCAGTCTCTGTTTCCCCACCTGACCTGTGGACCGCGGAGTAACCACAAGGACACCCCCATCGACCACACAGTACCCAGAGCATCCTTGAGCATCCTCCATATCCTGCATTCCCATCATCAGGACCACTCCGTTAAAGTCTATGGTGGTTGCGATGTACTCCTTAGTGCCCCCTAACCTTCTCCCTGTCAAATCTGGTCACCATAGTTGGGCCGGAGTAGTCAAAATTAACTCTTTCAAACTTTTCAACATTTTTCAAACTTTACAGGTGCCAGTGCTTGTTTGTGGTTGTGACTGAAAGAACTGCGGTTTACTTTTACTTTAAAATTCTACATCTCGAGGAACCCTGTGGTTGATTTTGCTCATCTTGGTCTCTAAAAATTCATAGAAATATAATCTATTTTTATAAATTGCTGTTGAATTTCTGTCATTTTGTGTGCCTTTCTTATTTAGTTGTTTTGTGCTTCTAAATGCTTTACACTAGTTCCTTTGTTTAAGCCTTGTTTATTGAAGTCACAGCTACCCACGGTTGAGCTAAAGGTTTTACAAAAGAGCCCAACTGAACTAAGACAGATTTGCGAGTGTATTACACCGTAAGGTCGCACAACCATACCATATAATACACCCCAATACTTACACCTTCTCTCTCTTTCTTCTTTTCAAACTTCTCTTCATCTACCTCACTTTACTACACCTGTCTCTCTAAATCTTTATATTTCCTTTTCACTTTCTAAAGCTCACTCTTCCTCTCTCTAAAACCCTTCCTATAGCTTCAGCTCCCTTTCTCTTCCAATCTCTTTCTAGCTCTCCTCATCGTTCTTTCTGACTACCTCATCTTTCTCTTTGCCTTACTTTTCACCCTACCTCATTGATGTCACTACCTCTTTTCTGTCACTACCTCTCTCCATCCCTTCACCCTCTACATCACCACTTCACATCTACTCTCACTGTACCATTCTCTTTACCACTCCATCCGTCTCCTTTTTCGGAGTCACTGTCTAGAAAAATATGCGGACAGATAGAAATTGGTGAGGAGGGAAAAGGCAGAGGAGAGATGTTAGAAGAACATTATCGGATTTTAATCAATGACATTGTGGCAATCATGTGCTTACTGCTTTGATTTTCATTCTACAGAGAAAATGCTAGCTGTGAAGGGTGATTTATTGGGATGAATTTCTGGCACTTAAAGCTAACATTTGAAGCTCTAAGTGCACATGTCTTCTTTTATTGTTATGCTCTATTCCACTGAACATCCACTAAGTAAATCTACTCTGTTTTCCTACAGTTTGAGGAACAGGCTATAAAATATTGTTGCCAGTAAACGATCTAGTGGCAAGAGCAAAAAGAAATGGCTTTGTTCATGCTTGTTCTCATTGTACTATTTGGCTGGCAAACACCAGGCAGCTTGATCTTTTGGCTGTCTAAGTGTGGCCCAATTTCTGAAAGCTAACTTAAGATTTAATGTTGTTTGGCATCACAAGGGCTCAAATTAGCTGATAATCTGAACTGCTCCTTACAGGGGCCCCCAAACATTTCTTTTTTGTAGTACCAAAAATCCTGAAGAAGGCTTAAGTAAATTGACTTACAACAGACTAACACATCTAACATTTTGGCATATCCCTGCAGTAGCCTGGCCCTACTCATTACATTCATCATACCAACTTTTGATAACAGTTTCCTACAATTTTGCAAGAAGTGCGTGCCAAGGAGTTGCGCGAGCGCGCCAATTAAGATGGCCGCCTCCCGCTGTGCTGTAGCAGAGTTTTGCCCGTTATCGACGAGTAAAAAGGATTAAAGCTAGCTGAAAAGCTTTGTATTAACAAGGAGGTTTGTTAAATGTGAGTGCTCGCTGGACATTACCTTTTTCTGACTAATCTTAGAGATTTTCTGGTCATACACAAGGTGTGCTGCAGTGTTTCAAGAGCCAGTGCTGCAGAACTTCCTGTCAGGAGGGTGGAGTGACTTCAAGGAAAGGGCGCTGCTGAGGCCTAGGCCACTCCCATAGTTGGTTTTAGCTGCTGCACAGTCCTTATTTAGGCCGTATTTTACCTCTGCCTACCTATTACTCCCTTAATATTGTTCCTAGCTTGCTCCTTTATTTTTTTTACATATTATTTTTTATTTTATTTTGTATATGGATGGCAAGCATTCCCAAAATATCTCTGCTAAACGAAAACAAAATATTTCTCCTCCACCAGTTAAGTCTAAATTAGTAGATACAAATGAGCCTTCATTATCTACTTTACTGGAGGAGTTACATGCTGTTTGTTTCAACACTGACAATATTGTGGCGGAGATAAAAAATTTAAGCAAAGATATGGCTGGTCTTTCCATGAAAATCTATGACAATGCTATTAAAATTCAAGACAATAAAGCTAAAATTGACCATCTTATACCTATTGCAGCTAAAGTAGCACTAATGAATAAGTTATTGCTGGATTTGGAAAATCGCAATCTGCAATGTAATCTTCGAATTTTTAATTTGCCGGAAGATGTGGAGGGTAATGACTGCAGGTTATATTTAGAAAACGTACTTCCTGGTCTTTTACGTATAAAATTTTCTGAAAAATTCGAGATTGATAAGGCACACAGAATCCCTTCTCACCGCATCTCAAGGCAAGATAAGCCTCGTCAAATGATATTCAAAGTTTTACGACATCATCATTTAGTTTTGATACTAAAGGCTGCCAGAGAAATTCCTTTGTTTATGGTCAATGGGAATAAAATATTTATTCATCAAGACTTTGCTAAAGATACTGTTAACATTTGTAAGGAATTTGCGGATCTTCGTCCAAGGCTAAGAAGTGCTGGTTATAAATATGGTTTATTTGATCCCTCAACTATGCAAATTTGGAAAGATGGGTTTTCTAAGTCTTTTCAACACCCTGAGGATCTTCGTCGCTTTTTGGATATACAGTTGCAGTCTTCCATGGAAACAAATGAGACGACTACCTGACCTCAATGGCATGCATGTATGCGATTCAAGAGTATTATATATGTTTTTATGTTGTATAGTCATTAATTTCAGTGTCTGTTGGTGTCCCTTGTTTCTTCTATGTCTTGATATTAGAGCTACTATTCTTTTCTCATTCTTTATTTTTTGTCTATCATTCTTTCCATCTTTATCCTTTTTTCAAAATGTCGAACGTTAAAGGTATTAAAATTGATTCATTTAATGTTAAAGGTTTACGGCACCCTATTAAACGCACTAAAGTTTTAGATTATTTAGCTAGGCATAAACCAGATATTTGCTTACTTCAAGAGACTAATGTTGATGATAAAGTTCATTCTTACATGAATAAAAAATGGGTAGGAGCTATTATTTCATCTCAGGCCCTCAATAGGAAAAATGGGGTAGCGATTCTTTTTGCAAAAACATTGCATGTTCAGATTTTACATAAACGTTCTGATTCTGAGAGTCGCATTATTATAACCAATATTAAAATCGATAATATGGTTTTCCAGCTAATTAATGTATAAGGGCCTACAATTGACGATCCTGATTTTTGGTCAAGATTTACTTCAGAGGTTCTAAAATTTGGTAATGTTCCTCTGATCATCGGAGGGGATTTTAATCTTATTACTGATCCACTACTGGATAGACTCTCCCAATCCAAATTTCATCCTCCAAAAGCGTTTTTTACTCTTAAATCCTTCTTTAAATCTACCAAATGGTAGATGTATGGCGTCTGCATAATCCTACTGATAAGCAGTTTACTTTTTTTCTAACCCTCATAATTCTTGTTCTAGGCGGATTATTTTTTAATTTCTCGAAGTCTAATATCCTCAATTTCTAATCCCACTATTCAAAATATAGATATTTCTGATCATGCTTAAATATTATGCATGTTATCTGGAGACTCCCATCAACGGGGTCTATGTTGATGGCGCATGAATACTAATATTGTTCAAAAACAAACCAAAACTTTTGTCTGCAATTCATGATTATTTTTCATTCAACTCTGAAGTTTCTACGTCTATTACTAATCGATGGGACACATTCAAACCTTATATTAGAGGAGAATCAATTTCCATTCTGGCACATGAAAATAAATTATTTAATACTAAAATTGTTGATTTGGATAAACAGATAGCTAAATTTTAACGTCTATTTATTACTTCTAACAACCTCCAATATGAGGTAAAATTGCAGAAACTCCGTTATGAATTGAACACTATTTTAAGCAATAGAACTGACTTACAAATCTCTAACAACAAAGCTAAATTTGTTTTAGTGCTAATAGATCTGGTAGACTTTTGGCTAACTATCTCGGAATGAAAAAAGATAAAACTCAAATTAATGCTATTCACTCTCCAAATGGTTCAATTGCTATATCACATGATGATATAATTAGGAATTTTTGAAATATTATTCAAATTTATATAATGAACCACCTTCTAATGATCCAGTACATATTGATAATTTTTGGAAGCCTGTGGTTTACATAAAATTTTCACAAGCTGAACTAAATTGGATCTCCCTATTACTGCGGAAGAAATAATTTCATCTATTAAATTGTTAAAGTTAAACAAATCTCCTGGCCCAGATGGTATTCCTGTAGAATTTTATAAGGAATTTTCACCTCACCTTTCATCGCACCTGCTCTCTTTGTTTTCTTATTTTAGTAATACAGAGTAAACCTCAGGGTCCTTCACTGAAGTTCTGATTATTGTCGTCCCGAAACAGGACAAAGACCCTTCTAGGGTCACAAATTATCATCCTATTTCTTTAATAAATCAAGATTGTAAACTGTACGCTAAAATTATTGTTACTAGGTTAGCTTTTGTACTTCCTAATATTATTGATGTGGACCAGTCTGGCTTTATGAAAAATAGACATTCATCAATTAATACTAGGCTATTATTTCATGCAATTGATGCTGGATCATTATTGCCCTTTCCAGCGGGAGTTCTAGCATTAGATGCGGAAAAAGCTTTTGATAAAATTCACTGGCAATACCTTTTTTGCACCTTATCTGCTTTTAATTTTGGTTCTTTGTTTGTTTGTATGATTTCAGTTCTATACTGTAGTCCATCTGCCAAACTTTTTATTAATGGCCGATTCCAACAGGAGTTTCTATTTACATATTGTTTTAATGGATTAATGTTTGTACCTTTTCGGAGCTCTTTTTTGTATGTTTGTTGTTATCAAAATGTAATAAAATATTTTGAACTAAAAAGTGCGTGCCAAAAATATTTTCATTTTGAAACTTCATTTATTGTTTTAAAATCGCACTAAAAATATATACAACTGGCATTTACATTGTTTGACTCATACAAGCTCTAATTTGCATCATTTTTCTTCTCATATTGTATTTTAAAAATAGGTAGAGTGAAAATCGCCCTCTATACGAAATAAGAACCTCACAGAGTAACACTACATATAAAACAAATATGAGGGGTTAAATTGCAAGAATTAAAAAAGTGGCATTCTCAAGATATACCATAACAAACTAAAATCCAAAGATATAGATAAGATGAAGACCCAGATGATTTAAAATTATTAAATATTGCACACTGAACCTTTGCATCGAGCAATTGATGATACTGAGGGGCTTATTTATAAGCCCCTTGCGCCACGGTACGTCACTTTATCCCATTTTAAAAGTGATGCAAAGGCAGCCCAAGGGGCTTGTAAATAAGCCCCTGAATTATTAATAAAATTGTATTCTGCTTGGGCTGGCCCTAATATAGACAAGATTGCCTCTGTGGGCCGGATTGCAAAACATTTTTGACTTGCGCTATTTCATGGCCTTGGAGCTAACATCTCTTAACCCCATATTATAACGGACAGCTTCCAGGGTCATAATGTGTGTCAAGAATGTGTGTGCATATTTATTGTGTGGCATTTTCATGCATGCCAAGATTTCGAAACAAGAAAGAGCAAGATTTTGAAAAGAAAGTCTAAGGAATATATTTTCCTCATTGATATACAAAGAAGCAAATACAATTTTATGCATGATACAGCTAAAATAAGGCAATTTTTGCCTTAAAAATCGTGTGTCTCCCGTCTAAATTGTGTCTATTGGCATGCATGCATTTTGTTGTGGCAGTGATGTATTCAATTCAGTTGTTTTTCTGGTGCTATGTTTTTGTGCTATGTTATTCCAATGTGATGTTGTTTTGTCCTAGTTAATGTGTTGTACAATGGTTGCTGTTTAGCATTCTGTTTGTACAGTTTGTTATGGCCTGTTATGTTTGAATTCAGTTGTATTATGGGTGTCACTGTGCTATGGTTTGTTGTTTAGATATTTCTGATAAATGCAACTACATTTCGAGCCAGAACAGCACATGCCTTTAAAGTTCCTGTGACAAACAACCATTTACCATTGTCTAAGGGCCCGATTCACAGAACTAACTTAAGACAAAATCCTAAACTTACTACCATTTTGGTATTCACAGAAGGTACTTACTCATTTTGGTATTCACAGAAGGCACTTACTCATTTTGGTAGTTCACAAAAGGCACTTATTCATCAATGAGTAAGTGCCTTCTCTGAATACCAAAATGAGTAAGTTACTCAAAATGAGTAAGTTACTCATTTTAGTATTCACAGAAGGCACTTACTCATCAATGAGTAAGTGCCTTCTGTGAATACCAAAATGAGTAAGTGCCTTCTGTGAATACCAAAATGGTGGTAAGTTTAGGATTTTGTCTTAAGTTAGTTCTGTGAATCTGGCCCTAAGGTGGTAAAGTAGAGCTCTAGTAGCCCTTCAAGTACTAAAGCCACCAGTCAGCCCAAAACTGTGGTAGAGACCGCGGGCCGCATTAGATAAAGCGAGCACTGCAAATGCTAATTTAAGACATGATTCATGCCCCACTTTCGGGCTGACTGGTGTCATAAATAGCTGTAAAATATTTTAGAAACCGTTGGTACTAACAGCTATTTTGAATGTTATTGGAATACACCTATGAAATGTAATAAGTGTAACATGCAACACAGGACCATTGACTGACATTGGAAACTACTGAACGGTGTGCTGTTCAGTCTTTTATTATCAGAAGGTCTAGCTGAGATCCCGATGTGCACTTATTGGAGAGATTCTGACACGTACAAGGCTGAAAGCACTGGAATGGCCTCCCCCTGCACATATGCCAGGAAGCTGACTTCACTAAAGACTGTTAGAATTTTTCCAAATTTCACTTATTCCAGCATTGATATGGGCTGGCATCACCCAGACCTGGGATATGGGTCCACTAACAAAAATCTTATATTTCTGTATGGTAGCCTTTTCCTTCCTTCCTTCCAACACTCTGCGGCAGAAGAAAAGAAGGAAAGCACTGCTCTTGCTACATTCAAACCTCAAACTAAATAAATAAATACATATAGTTCATCTCTATGCAATTTCTTTTCATCCACTACATTTTATTACTTTGAACACAATTATCACACATATTTTCTAACACTCGTTTTTCACTCTTGATATATTTGCCAGACATTGAATATGACAGACTTTGTGGAATGTTAGTATAAACCTCTCGCCCTAAGACATTGGTTTATCTATTTGTTATAACTACCTCTTTCTAAATAGCATGGAGGAGAACTATTAGCTTGGGTGAAGACCTACAAATAACCCAGGACGCAGGGAGAGCACCACTGGAGACATATTCTAGGCCAGGGTACTGGAAATTGACTCTAAGGATGGGAACAGCCGTAGCCAGTCAAGGACAGAAGTCATGCCCGTCCTCCTCCCCCACTCTTGCTCCTGCTTAGTCAAGATCCATTGACCCACAGTCCTAGAGGGAGTGGAGAAGTAAATGTGGACATGCATGATTCCACATACGCTTATCCCACATAGGCCTGTTTCTCACAATCTCATACCGTTCATCACTGTCATGGTATTTGCCTCCATTACTTGCCATTTATTGAGGTCCCCATTTTTAGGGCTTGGTCTCACTGTGTTCCCTTTATTACTAATCGGAGCCTGCATCTATAACTGAAATTGTGTGCATGTGTGTGTGGAGGATTTCGTGTTATGCCACAAGTTCTGAGCAGTGTTCTAAATTGTGTAGTTTGGAACTGAGCCTATGCAAAGTTGTCCCCTTCTTGCAGTGCCTTTGCATAGTGTCCATATGATCCTACAATGGCAGGTTTTTATTTAAAGTTCAGTCAGTCCATAAGCTGTCCCAAGGATCAAAGAGCTGAATAAGATTGCATCAGGAACAGAGGGCTTTGTGTTTCATGGAAGTCTGAGCTCAGGAACTGAGCCATAAAGAGGTTAATTCCCAATGTCTTGTAGATTCATGATGTGGAATACTGTCCAAAGTGTAAAGGATAGGGGCGAACTTTCAGGCGATAGGCAGGCACGTCTCTTCTTTTAAGCCATGTAATAGGGGTAAACTAGAGTGTCTGGCATCTTCTTCTAGAAGAAGTAGCAATTTGAACAAATGGTGAATGCAACATCTGCATTAAAGAAGCAGGTGTTAATTAATTGCCTCACAAACAAACCTCTGCAACACATCACCAACCACATTTGGTCCACGTAGGGTAAGAAGCCTCTGAGGCTGAGAAGCTCATTCACCAAATTACATCTTTCATAAATCCCTGAAGAAAATTATTTCGAGATTTACGAAGACTGTGGCACTCAAAGTCGAGCTCTGACTACAGGAGGCAAAGATCAATAAATAAACTATTTATTTATTTATTAAACGTGTTTTGATAAGCACAGCCAATACAAAAATGATTTTAGAAGAGGATATTGTAGGCTAAATGATGACACTATAAAAATAAATGCATTAAGAAATCCAACAGTTTTTACCAGTAGGGCATGGCTATGCAATGGCAAGGTAGGTGATGTCAAAGAGGGAATTTCTGGATTACCCAGATATTGTGTATATCCTAGTACAGGCTAATGGATTAACAACCTCCTCAGAGATAGGAAAGATTGAAGGGATGATGAGAACAGTATCTCCTGGAAGCTTCCAGGCAAAAGGTTAAAGGTTCAGCCCTGAGTGAATCTCCAGTCACTCAAGGTCAGTTGAGTACTATGTTCTTTCTACACCACACTTACCCTAGCTGAGGCTTAGGTATGGTACCCCTGAGCAGGACTAAGGAAGTTCACCAGGATCTTTAAGTAGTTGATGTACAACATAAAACATCCTAAGATTTGTGATCTGCCATAATAGATGTTATTCCTCTTTTTGGTGTATGAACTGTTCCAAGGGCTGAATGATGAATCACTGCTGCCACACACAAACGCCCTGATTGTGCTAATATATATATATATAAACAATCTTCATTCGGCAAAGCATACAGCCGAAAAAGATACATAAATTAAAACAATTTCATATTCATTAAAAGCATAATTCATCTTAAAGCAACTCAAAAATAACATCACGATATATGTCTACATGTCTCTATTCATAAAACACTTCCCAATCTTGCGCATATCTGGTTTTCCGAGATCTCACCATTGCTCTTAGAAAGTGCGTAACCACGAATAAAGTGCAATTTGTTCTGCAGAAGTTGCATGTGCAAAAGTGCAATTCGAGCCTGTCTAAAACCCATGTCTTTTAAATAGGGTTTAAGATAAAGATGCCTGGGATACGTAAAATATTTGCATAAAAAGACAAAATGTAAAATATCCTGTGGAGCCAATAGGGTCCTCTATCCTCGGTTCGTGCTATGAAACCGAGCAGTGAGGCCACTAAATGAGGAAACAGATTAAATCTAAAACGAGTTATTAAAAAACGATCATAGGCACTGGTTAAAACAGTGAGGTAATGCTCTATTCCCCAATGGTAAATAGACATAATATCGAAAAAA